>CAJQZJ010001232.1:431545-444020 GCA_907164525.1 Lophiomys imhausi
TTTAAGCGCTTTATTCATTTCCATCACCTCCTTTGCAGTACTTTGTTATTGTTCTCTGAGGTATGTGATTTCCTCCCTTAGGCCTTCTATTATTAATATAAGCATAGGATTAAGGTCATTTTCCTTTGTTTCAATCGTGTTAGGATGTCCAGAGTTGTCTGTAGCATTATTGCTATGATCTGGAGACATCTTATTACTTTGTTTTGGTTTTTTGTTTTTTGGGTTTTTTTTTTTTTTTTACCATGTTCTTGCACTGACCTTTTGTCATCTGATTGACCCTGGTGTTGTCTTTTTGTTTCTTTTGTCACCTGACCTTGCTGCTTAGGAAAACTCCCTGCCTCTGGGGTTGGCTGATCCTGAGATCATGGTGTCCACCTCCAGATGGTGGGCAGGTTCCTGTAACAGACTGGCTCTTGGAGAGGAGAGTGGCTGCCACTCTCTTCAACTGGTTTTGACCCAATTGGACCAATATACAGGGGATTGGAGTCAGGAGGGGGCTATCCACTGAGGACCTGAGAGCTGGCAGTTCTCCTTAGAAAGGCTGGTAGAGCTGTGATTGGGCCTGTGTTCTCTCCTCACTGACACAGTCATTCTGGTTCAGCAGTTAAGCTGACCATGCAGGCTGGGAGCTCTACCCAAGATGGGTGCTGGCCTCAGTGTGCCTGTTGCTGACTGCCTCAGATGCTTGGGTGCTAGGGTGAGTGACCCACCCCAGTATTTATGGAGAACACACAGTCGCAGGCTCTGTTTGCAGTCAGTCTTGGCTTCTAATTGCTTTGCTCTGACTTGGCTAGGTCTCTGTCTCTCAGCTACAGTGCACACTGTGCCGCCATGTTGGAAACTCTGGAAAAAAAAATCTCACTTACCTTTGCTCTTGTGGTGTGGCTGTTTTTCCCTCTTGGGTATATAGGTCCTCATGCAGGCTGGAAATCAGGCAGACAGGTGGGGCCACTGATCTGTAGCTGGAGCCATGTGCTGGATCCGTTCCTGGGCTAGATCTGCTCTAGAAGTTGCTCCTCTCCAGACCGGTGACTGAGCTGGCTGATTTCAGGGGGATATACCAGCTTTTATCTATCACTTTTGATGCTATAGACAAAAGATTTCAGAAGTTGTCAAACTTTCCACTGAAAATAATCACTTATTTTCTTTATGGTTGAAGTTGTAGTTATAATTTACAAGTAAGTTTTGTCATTTTTAAAAGGAAATATGCTAATCATATTTGCTTATCTTGAAATAGCAATGAAATGCAATATATATGTGTATATGTATATATATGCATTTTATATTCTGAAACCTTCTGAATTCTCTTTGTTCAATGTAAGATATTCTTTAAGTTAGCTGGAAAGTATTTTTGAATGTTTACTAAATACAAACAATGTTTAGGCAGCCATGTTGGTGAAAATTCAAGAGTGTAGCTTATGACACTTCTGGGAGACACAGTCTCACAGCAAATTCCCTTTTCTTCTGATTCTTACAAACTCTTTGCCCTCTCTTCTTCAAGAAACCCTGAGCCTTAGGACCAAGAGTTCTGTTATAGATATATCTGCTGGGACTGGGCTCTACAATTGTCTATTTTTTTCCACCATAGTTTTCTGTAATTGTTTCTGCATGTTGAAAAGGTAAGGTTCTGGTTGAGGAACCAGAACCTCACCCGAGGAATGGATTAAAAAACTGTGGTACATCTACACAATGGAATACTACTCAGCTATCAGAAACAATGAAATCATGCAATTTGCAGCCAAATGGATGGAACTAGAAAAGCTCATCCTGAGTGAGCTAACCCGGACTCAGAAGGATACACATGGCATCTATTCACTTATAGTCGGATTTTAGCCATATAATACAGGATAACTATACTACAACCAATCTTCCAAAGGGAGCATGAACATAGACTTTGTTTCCTGTCAGTGAGATACTTTGCCCTAGTAGTGCTGCCTGGTAGGCCTCATTGTATGAGGAGGCTCTTGGCCCTCATGTGACTGCTGAACTGGGGCAGGGGACTGTTATGTAGGGACACCCGGAGGAGTGGGATGGAAGGGATAGTGGGTAGAGGGTGGGAGGGTGGGACTTGGAGGGGCAGAAACAGGACAATATGATGGGTTGTAACCTGAAGTAATAAATAAATTAATTTTAAAAAAAGAAAAGGTAAGGTTCCTTAATAAAGAATAGACTGTAATGATCTGTCAAAATTAGGACAAAATATTTATAAATCTGACCAACATGACTACTTAAACCTGACCTGAAGAAGAAAAACCCCAATAGACATGCAATGTCGAAGGGAGAAAGTTAATAATGCCTCAACACTAATCAAAGAACTACAGGCAACTAAGGAATGCTGAGATCTGGAGAAATACTCTTCTGTGAGGAAAAGCACACCAATTGGTTAACCATCTCCAAATGATCAGCCCTGAAAAAATATATGTGTGTAATTACATGAACTGAACAGTTTATATTTTATACCTTTAAGAATATATGTATATGTATTTGTATGTGTATGTGTATATCATCACATATGTATATGTGTATGTATTTTATGGGTATATAAAGAATTAGAGGCCATATCTTAGAAAGAGAGCAAGGGAGGTATATGGGAAGGTATGGAGAGAAGAAAGAGAAGGTGAAAATGATGTCATTATATTACAATTTCAAAAAATTTTAAATATAAAAAAGAAGCATAGTAGCTCAATGTATTTATTAGTTTTCTACATTTTAATCAAAACATGGTTATAACACTCACCCTTTTTCCCTTTCTTCCCTCAAAACCATCCCATTTTTCTCCCACTCTCAAGTTCATAATCTCTTCTATTATTATCGTTGTTGCACAGACACATAACTACAAGCTGCTGGAATTGCTTATCTATTGTACATAACAGACCTAAGTGTAACGTACATTTATAAAATGACACATATATAAACACCTTTGTATGCTGATAAACATTCCACCAGTAAAGCCAAGGCATTTTAAGAATTAAATCTTTTTATGGGATTTTTTGGTTGTAATTCAAACTCTATTGGAGACTCAAAATTAAATTTCTGAATCCTAATCAGAATTCTTAAAAGTTAAGGATAATAAGCAGTATTTTCACAGACATTTTATTAATTAACTCTTCTATAAATATATTTAGCTTCTGAACATTGTTTTTTATGTGTTTTTTTTTAATTTGTGAATCTTTCTGTGCTGTAAAACATAGATTTCTATTCCAGAAAATCTGAAAATGGCTTGTGTCATTCGAGATCTGGGATTTTTAATGCAAACTTAGCTCTATAGAAAGAGCAGAAATCTATGATTTGTGTTTAGACAGTATTTAGATTGACAGTTAACATGAAAACCCCACATTAGGCTTCTGAGGGATTCCCTCAGTATGGTTATTTCCAAGTTATTCACTTTCCTAATTTTAATTTTGAGGAGTCTAGTGTATATTTCTCCTTAACAGCTTTGTTTTTCCATATTATATGGACATAACATGATCATGATAGATGAGATTGAAGGTGACAACAACAATGATGAAAGAGCCCATGACTTCTAAGAGGCAAGGATGAGTGAAACTGAACTTTTTAATTATTCAGTATTTATTTATTTACAATATTCACTTATAATACCAACAATTTCTTAACTATTAACCCTATAAATTCCTACAACCCCTTTAACCTAAGCACTAAACCTATTGATAATTATTACAATTTTTTTCTAACTTTTTAGAAGGATACAGTTTCTGGGGTGGGTTCTCAGTCGCCAGGAACACAGTCTCTGGGGTAGACCCTTTAATGCACTTAGCAGTCTTTTTTCTGGAATATCTCAGAAATAGATCCGTCAGGTTAAATTGGCTATGGCGACTTCACCTTAAATAAGGCTTAAGGCTTTCTTCTGTCTGGGAGACCCCAGCCGTCTGTAAGCCATCTTATTTCCTTCACATCAGCAACTCTGCCGCTCTGCCTCAGTCCTTAAAGCTGGCCACAGTTTCGTTCAGGCCACAGTTTGGACAGGTCAAACCCCTCAAGGTAAAAACTGAGCCACGGGGTTTAGTCCTTGGTCTTTTGCTGTCTTGCTGAGGCTTTCTCTGCTCACCAGCTTCTTTCTGCCTCAGGGAGATCTGGCTGTCAGTCCACCATCACTTTCTCCATCAGGACTGGCTAGCATCAGAGCTCTCTAGCATGGGGCTCTCTCGCATGGGGCTCTCTAGGCTCCATCCACTTGTCCTTAAATAGGATCTCTCCTTGTTCCTCCTGTTTCAGCTTAATTTGGGCTCTGCCCACCTAGCAGCTGAAAACAATGCCAGGCCAACTACATTGTTTCCACTACATTAGTTCTTTCCTGTTTTTCCTGGCTTCAACCTTGTTTTTCAGTCCATTAAGCCTTTCCTCTTTTTCACCTGGCTTTATCCCTGTTTTTCAACAAGCTGATAAGCTAATTGCTCACAGCCAAGTTGATCTTCATGCCCCAAATCAAGAGACTGTATCAGAAACCCCTAGATATTTATTAATCTAATTTGTATTAATCTAACTTCCTACAGATGAGTGTATGTGAGGATTTGATGGGAGAAAGGGGAAGGGAGAGATGATTTAATTATATTATAATCTTGAAACTAAAAGAAATAATTTTTTTAAAGGTATCAAAACCTTCAATCCAAATCTTTTTGTTGATACCAGTAGGTAAGTATATGAACAGTGACAGAGATAGTGACAAACTAAGTTCTGCTGTTTGGATGACTTCTGGGAGAAAAGACTCAGTGTTACTAGAAGAAATATGGATGTTAAACTGCTACCAACTAAACAAATGACCGAGCACTTGATAGATAGATGTCCTGTCTCTCCTGGAACTAATGTCTATTGTTCAGACAATTTACAACTTAGTACTTATTACTCCAGTCCTTTTCAGGGTGCTTATGTGCTCATCCCATGACATCAAAAAAGTCTACACGGGCTCCCCAAGTCTGGCCTCTGCAGAAGGATCTCCAGTGACAGAAGGCTGATGACTTGGCTATCCAGAAATTTCCAGGCACTGATAGGAGTTTCTCTCTGGCCTGATGCTGCTACCTGATTCTTGGAATAAGATTCACGAACTTTTAGATATATTAATCACAAGTCTGAGGTGAACCTGTGCTACACAGGAAGATCCTCTCTGTAAATAAAATACATATTTCTTTTTTTACAATTAAAAAGAAGATATGGAGCTGGAGAGGTGGCTCAGAGGTTAAGAGCACTTTCTGCTCCTCCTGAGTTCAAATCCCAGAAACTACATGGTGGCTCACAACCATCTGTACTGAAATCTTCTGCCCTCTTCTGGCATGAAACGGTACATGCAGATAGAACACTCATATATGTAAAATAAATCTTTTTTAAAAGTAAGAGACAAGCAATATTTGCTTATCTAAATATAAGAGATAGATAGGGCATCTTCAAAAACCTCAAGAGATCTGCAGAATATGGCATTCAAAGATGTTTTCTTAACTTAAGATTTTTTGATATCGAGACATGTCAGCTCCTGACAGCACCCCCTATATTATTCCAAGTAGAAGATGAGCATCGAAGAATCTCCAGTGGGAGATGATTGAATTGGTGGTAAGCCATTCTCTTGGCAGAAAAACCACTTGCTTCAACTGTAGACAGACTTCTGTCCAAAAAGGACAAAACTTGGAAGCAGATAAGTCGACAGCCTAGCTCTGCCAAGACAGGGTAGGCAAGTCCTTCATAATTCCTGCTCTACAACCAATGTCTGTCAGAGAAATGGGGCCAAATGGCTGAAGATTGATGCTGTAATGTATGGAGAGAAAATGGGAACTGTCCAGGCAGCCACTGGTATGTCATTTTTTAGTTTTGGAAGCTGCAGGCCCTGCACTTCCTATATAATCGGATATATTTATCCCTCTCAGGTCTCTGAGGTGGTTGAAGACTAGATAGCTAGAGTCTCATAGTTAAATTTTGAGTTGTTTAGGAATCAAGAGGGTTTTCTGGATCTAAGAAGATATTTTTAAAATTATGAGGCAAGTTAGTATGAAAGCTGAGTTAGATATAGAACTTTAAACTCATGGAGATGGTTAGATAGTAGAATGTTAAAGTAGGTGCCAAATACATATGGACTGGACATTGGGAATGTATGCTAAGCCATATAACTCTTATAATCGTGGCCTATTTATTTCTGTTGTTTTGTACTGTATTTATAGTTATAAGAAAAAGAACCATTATTTGGACTGAAAGGGAGAGCTGTTGGGGGGAAAAATAAATACCTTAAACTAAAAAAAAAAAAAAAAAAAAAAAAAAAAGAAGGGAAGAGGATGGGGGGTTGAGGGGGAGGAGGGTGGAAGGGTGGGACTGGAGGGGGGAGTAGGGAGGGGATTGTGATTGAGATGTAACTTGAAGAAATAAAAAATAAATTATTAAAAAAAGTAAGATATGATTCTTCTCAGCATAAAATTTTTATTTGTAAATATCTCAATGGAAATGTATCTAATAATTCTACAATATATTATATCTTGCATCATATGTATTTGTGCTATGGTGTGTGTGTGTGTGTGTGTGTGTGTGTGTGTGTGTGTGTGTGTGCCTGTTCAACAATGGAGATCAGAGAACAACCTGTAGTAGTTGTTTTTGTCCTTCCACTACAAGGTTCTCAAGGATCAAACACTGATTGTCAGACTTGGCAGCAAGTCCCTTCTGTAAATGTTACTTTTATTTCATTTCTAGTTCTTCCTGAACTCTGGTTGTCTAATTCAACTCATCTATTCTGGCTCAAAACAACTCTCCAAGCTCATTGATGCAAACTGGCTTCTCACCTAATTACTCAGCTTGGAAAAACTGCCTCTGAACTCCACAAACTAAACTGAACTCAACTGAATCGAATTCAACTGAACTGCACCAAACTAAACAACTCTCCTCTCTCTGTGCACTGCTCTTTGCAGCCTCTCTTTCCTGTCTGTTCTTGTGAGAGTTGGTCATATCCTATCTCTGATTCATTCTATCAAATCTTTCTCTGGTTCTTCACTTTGTCTGTCCCTCAATTAGATTTCATTGTTTGGGATTACATTGAAATATAGGCGTGTCCATATTCCACCCAAGGGGATTGAATGTGTACTAAGATATGCACTAAGGTGTTCTCCTATGCAAGAAGAAGCTCTTAGACCTCATGTGACTAACGAACTGAGGGGGGCTGATACACAGGGGCACCCCACACCAGGGGGAGGGGGGGGGAGGGAGGTAGAGAGGGGGAGGATGGGGCTGGGAGGAGGGGGTGGAGAGAGGGAGCGGTAATGGAGACATAATTTGAAGTAATAAATAAATGTTTAAAAAAGTATATCCATTCAAAAAATAAGAAATCTGAAGTCTTTTCTAAAAGTATCTATTTCACTTACAATTTGTATAGGTGTGCATGCTTATATAAAGACTTTTATTTGTAAATAGCTTAATGGAAATTTATACATACATATTTTCATGTTATTAAATACAAACTATATAAATGTTGATATATACATCAATAATTAGATAAAAATAAGTAATTAACTTGAAAGAGAATAAGTCAGGGGTACATGGGAGGGTTTGCAAAGGAAAGGGGAATTATATAGTTATAATCTAAAAAAATTCTTCAAAAAGAAATCATGTTTCAAATTTTAAATTTGGAATTTCCCTGAGGTTGTGCCAATATAGTATAAAAATGACATTCTTCCAATTACATCTGCCTAACACTACAAATCACCACTCAGCTACCTATTAGGTTAAAAATATCATTGAAATCATATACCAGGTATCGTTTCTCAGCTTCTTTTTCTCTTTTTGTGGATGACTGCTTGTGATCCGTGTGTGTCATATATTCATAAGGACATCAGTGTTCTGCTCTATAACTTCTGCCTTATGGCTTCAGACAAGGTCTCTTACTTAGCCTAAAGTCAGGCAGGTGTTCAGCAATCTCTCAGGAGTCTCCTGTCTCCTTGCCCCCACTGACTGAGGTTGTAGGTACATTTGCTGACACCTAGCTTTTTATATTGGTACTGGGAACTTAAACTCAGGTTTAAGGGTAGCAGGACTCTTAACTACTGAACCATCTCCCTAATCTCCATTAGCTCTTATTTTATATATTAAATATCTTCTATCTGCCTGTGTGTTATCCATTGATCATCAATTTGTCTGTTTCCTTATTGTAATTATGATGTAAGGCTTATCAAACATATCTTAAATCAGAAATCTCCTCATAACCTTTCTCCATGATCTCTAGATTCTTCCATGAGTATATACAATAATTTCTTTAGATTTTCAAAATCCAAAGTGTTTATAATTACACTCCTTTTCCCATTATGATGACTAGTGAAAATGAATATACAAGCATAAAGCAGTGATAGACACTATAACAATTAATAATACTGAATGAAGTTTGAATTTAGGTGCCCATAGATCACTGAAAAAAATACCCCAAAATTAGTGCTGGCAAGATGGCTCAGTAGATAAATTTTCCCCACTGTAGAAGAGAACTTATTCCTATAATTTGCCCTCTGGCATTTACATGTATACTGTGGTTCTCGTGCACACTAAATAAATAAATTAATTAATTATAAAAATGATTCCAATATTCATTCCTAAATCTCAGTTGTGCAGTTTCATCTGACTTATTGTTAAGGAACACTGTGGCTTTTGAGGAATCAAAAAGCAGTAATGCTTCTACTAGGTACTCTGTCAGAAGCCAAGACCCTCACCTCTCACCCTCACCCCCTACCTCTCCCCACCTGCACAATGTCCCCTGCAGCTTCATACTGCCTGGCAACTGCAAAGTTCCAGGTTGGCAGTTACAGATTGATTCAAAGCAGTGTACCGTGTCTTCTGAGGAAAACAGGTAGACCACACAATGTTCCAGGGCACAGGCCAAGAAGATTCTGTACTTTCCCACCACCTGGCCCCTCTCACCTCCTCCCCTTGTAAAGCATATTACAAAAAGGCGCTTTGCGCTCAAATACACAGCTCTAGACAAGCAATTGCTTCCTTGAGTCCTTTCCCTCTCTCGCCCGTTCTTTTTTCAGGTTGCGGTCCTCCTCGCCCCCACGAATTACTAGGACCCGCAGGTCGGGTCAGTACTCCAATCTGTTGCCTTAGTAACATAGTCTCACACTGGGGATACAAACATAGACCCACAGAGTCATTATTCCTCAAAAGGGATTAATTTGACATTATCTCTAAAGTAATAATTGTCATATGAATACAGGGTTATTTAACACTTGCTACACCATTTCTGTGATGGTCTTGAAATGAGTTTTTAATTTTTTTAAACTTCAGTGTGTGTGGTGGGGAATGATACATGTATGTATATTCCCATGCATGAACCCATACAGGCATGTATAGAGGCCAGAGGCTAACATCAGGATGTCTTTCTTTGATGACCTGACCTAAATTTTGAGATACAATTTCTTATTGAACCTGAAACTCTCTGTTTTTGCTTGGCTGGCTGACCAGTGAGTGCAATCCCAGGTTCAGTGTCTCTCTGTTAACAGACACTGTATCCAGCCTTTATGTGGCTTTTAGGGATCCAAACTCATGTCCTGGTGCTCACATAACAAGCACTTTACCTGCTGTGCCACTCCTTATGCCCCAAAGTGACTATTTCCAATGCAGTACTTTATATTATTTTACTTATAAAAATGAACATTTTGGAGACAAAATCCCTTGATTGTCTGGTGATCACTATACAACCTATATTTGCCTGATAGTAGTGACAATCCTCCTCCCTCAGCCTCTTAAGTACTGTTTTTACTTTTAAAATAAGCTCTCACTATGTAAATAATCTGAATTGAACTTCCACCATCCTAACTTAGCACCCAGTACATCATGACCTCTAGCTCATGAATTTACCTTAATTCAATGATAAATATGAAGAGCCTACTGGTGTTTTTTTTTTTTTTAAGTTGCTTTGCATGTTTTCAATTTAAACTTTCTTTTCCTTAGAGACACTATCCCCTTAGATTTCCTGTAGAGAGGACTGTTTAAATAACTGGGAATTGGTATTAGCTAGTTTCCAGGAGATGATTTCTGGTACCATAATTCTTATGAAAGTATGAGATTAAATTAGTTGGACATATATATATAATCTCATAATTTCTCTGGTATTTTTTAAATGGTTTAAAAGAATTCCTTGCTGTCTAAGGCGTGAGCTGAGATGCCCAGAGATGTGACTGAGAATAAATATCACTTTTATTTTAAAAATTCACATCTTACTAGTCTGTTTTTAATTAACCTGAAATATCTTTTGTGTTAATTTTCCTGTCCACAAGATTAAATCTTGTTTTCAATGAGTTTGAATTTGGCAATTAGAATTTTCAATAAGTTATGCTTGCTCAAAATACATTGATCACAATCAACATTTCCAAAGGACCTTTTTTTTTCTATTTTAACAATGTACTAAAGCATGATTATTTGATGTTCTTGGAAGAAAAAACTTCTAATTTTTTATGTTTTCAACATGTTTACATGTTTGAAAACAGTGGGATGCCCACATTTGATGACAGAAATGCTCAGTGTGTGTTGCTGAGAAAGAAGATGGACATATTAGCAAGGAGGAAAGTACCAAATGAAGACAGGGTCAAGGAATGAGGTAATGAACTAAATCATTTTTTAAAACTCTATTTTGAGTGTAGATTCCTTTCAGTTTCTATAAGATATAAATAGGCTTCCCAGTCTCTGGATCTTGCAAATTCTTTGTCCCTATTCTGAGAAATTCCCTGAATCTTACATGTAAGAGTATGATGTATGTATCGATGGTGGGCTGGACACTCCATGATCTTACTGTGTATTTTGACCAGATGTGGTTTTCTGTGATGATCTCAATCCACTGCCAATTCTTTGATAAGGGGCAAGAGCTACATTCTCTATGGGTTTAAGGATAAGATCTGCATATACTTATAAAGTCTAATAAACTGACAGTATAGTAGATTCTCCTCTAAGATCCATGACCTCATTACTCCTGGGTAATTGGCTAGGTTTTCAGTACCAGGTATAATTTCCTTCCTGTTGAGTAGGCCTTAAGTCCAGTTACAAGATTGTTGGTTATCCCTAAGACATGAAAGCCACAATTTCTTCTTTAGGAGTATATTGCAGATCATTGTTTATAGGTCAGGTTCATAGGCCTCAAAGTTGGATAGGATTACTGATTGCTTCCCCCCTACTCAACAGTTTTCAAAAATAATCAAAGAAAAAGGTGCCATGAATTTTAGAGGAAGTAACAGAGGTATATAGTAAGTGGGAAATAATGTAATTATATTTTAATTAAAAAAATTAAAACAGCTCTTCCTCTCTCTTACTCTTGCTCTCCCTTCCCCCCCCCTGCATGCAAACATCTCTGTTTCTCTTCCCCTCTCATATACAATAAACCTGCCTTTATATAACTTAAAAAAATTAAAACAAAAATTTCTGTATTTAGCAATATAATAACAAAAAAATCTGAAGACAAAACAAGATTTTGATTGATAAAACATAATAAAAAATAGCAGTTATATAACTAAATATTTTAATTTCAAAAAGTCAAAGTATTAGATTTTGAATTTTCCTCATTTTGGTTATGTCCACATTTACTTGGAAATAATTTAGTAATTATAGAAATTAATAACCAAAATGTGATCAGGATAGAATTAAAATGAGACAAACCCTATTTTTAGCTGAAAGCATAACTCCATTAATCAGTCAGTATACTCATAATTGTTTCTTTCTAGTATGAAAACATGAGAGCTAATAAAAAAGATTTATTTGATCATTTTCCTTGATAAAATAGTCTAAGGTTGACTGGACTTCTACTAATAAAATAATCAATATGTAGATTAAATTCTACTGTGAAGAAATTTTATTTGTAAGTGTTATCAGATTTGTAGGATATCAGATTTGTGGATATCTTAGGCACATGAAATTTTTAGATATTTATAAAACATGTAATTTATACAAAGTTCTTTGGAATTCTGTTCTTGAAATACTGTTGGCTATTTTTCATTAATTGTATATTTATTGGTGCACTTATATAAAACTATGTTACCTAAATAATAAAATTATTCTAAAACTATTTAAAGAATTGTTTAAAATAACTTTAAATAGTGTGATTGCATTTCATCTTTTATTTAAGGTCATGGCGTTTAACCTACACATAATGTGGACATTCAAGTGTTTGTCTTCTGAGACAGATAATTTTATGCTATTAATTCAGAAAATATTTTCTGTATACTAATGTATCTGTTCAGACTTCTGAACTGTCCTGTTATAATTGTTTCTTCTTTTATATAACAGTACATTCTAAAGACCAAAGCAAATCTGTAAAAAGTAATAGATTTTGTCTATCAACTAATTATTCATTTGAGATAAGTATATTTACTTTCTTATTAATCTTGTAGTTTACTGTTTTAGCTCTTCAAAAATTTTGTTTATTATTTCTACTCATGTGTGTGTGTATGTGTGTATGAGAGAGAGAGAGAGAGAAAGAGAGAGAGAGAGAGAGAGAGAGAGAGAGAGAGAGAGAGAGAGA
>CAJQZJ010001232.1:482615-496592 GCA_907164525.1 Lophiomys imhausi
GTTTGTTATAAGTGAATTTAGTAATAAATAAATTCACTTATAACAAACACCAACAATTTCTTAACTATTAATCCTATAAATTCCTACAACCCCTTTAACCTATCCACTAAACCTATTGATAATTATAACAACTACTTTCATAACCTTTTAGAATGATACAGTCTCTGGGGCAGATCCTCAGTCGTCAGGAACACAATCTTGGTTGTAGATTCTTTAACACACTTAGCAGTCCTTTTTCTGGATCTCTCAGATGCAGGTTCGTCAGGGTAAGTTGGTTATTTCAGTCTCACCTTAAATAAGGCTTCATGCTTTCTTTTCTGTGGGAGACCCCAGCTGTCTGCAGGCCAAAATGCCCAGAATAGCTAAATCAATCCTGTACAATAAGAAAACATCTGGAGGTATTACCATCCCAGATTTCAAGCTGTAACAGAGCAATAGTTGTAAAAACAGCATGGTATTGGTGTAGAAACAGACCAGTAGATCAATGGAATCAAATTGAAGATCCAGAAATAGACCCACACACTTATGGCCACCTAATTTTTGACAAAGAAGCCAAAACGGCACAATGGAAGAAGGACAGCATCTTCAACAAATGGTGCTGGTCCAACTGGATGTCCATTTGTAAAAGAATGAAGCTAGACCCATACTTATTACCTTGTACGAAACTTAAGTCCAAGTGGATCAAAGACCTTAACATAAGGCCGGTCACACTAAATCTACTAGAAGATAAAGTGGGAGAAACCCTCGAACTAATTGGCACTGGTGACAACTTCCTGAACAGAACACCAACAGCTCAGGACTTGAGATCAACAATCAATAAATGGGACCTCATGAAACTGAAAAGCTTCTGTAAGGCAAAGGACACTGTCATTCGAACAAAATGGCAGCCTACAGACTGGGAGAAAATCTTCACCAACCCCACATCTGACAGAGGGCTAATATCCAAAATCTACAAAGAACTCAAGAAATTAAATGCCAAGAAACCAAATAATCCAATCAAAAAATGGGGGAAAGAGCTAAATAGAGAATTCACAAAGGAGGAATCCCTAATGGCTGAGAGACACTTGAAGAAATGCTCAACATCCTTAATCATCAGAGAAATGCAACTCAAGACGACTCTGAGATTCCATCTCACACCTGTCAGAATGGCTAAGATCAAAAACTCAAATGACAGCACATGCTGGCGAGGGTGTGGTGAAAGGGGTACCCTACTCCATTGCTGGTGGGAGTGCAGGCTTGCGCAACCACTATGGAGGTCAGTCTGGTGATATCTTAGAAAACTTGGAATAGCTCTGCCTCAGGACCCAGCCATACCACTTTTGGGTATACACCCAAATGCCTCTTCACGGAATCATAAGGAAGTTTCCTCATCTATTTTTATAGCAGCCTTATTTGTAATAGCTAGAAACTGGAAACTACCCAGATGTCCCTCAACCGAAGAATGGGTTAAAAAACTGTGGTACATCTACACAATGGAATATTATTCAGCTATCAGAAACAATGAAATTATGCAATTTGCAGCCAAATGGATGGAACTAGAAAAGCTCATCCTGAGTGAACTAACCCAGACTCAGAAGGACACATATGGCATCTATTCACTTATAGTAGGATTTTAGCTATATAGTAGAAGGTATCAGTACTACAACTAACACACCAAAGGGAACTTGGACATAGACTTCTTATTTTTAATTTTTATTTTTTATTTATTTTTTATATATTAGTTTTATTTTTTCTAATTTTTAGTCTTTTTTATCTATTGTATGCTTATTGGTTTGTTTGTTTAGTAGTTCTCTCTCCCAGGCAACGAGACACTTTTCACTGATGGTACTGCTTCATAGATCCCCAATGAATGAAGAGGCTCTTGGCCCTCATACGACCTCTCAACTGAGATGAGGGACTGTTATATAAGGACACCCCACCCCAGAGAAATGGGATGGAAGGGTTAGGAGGTAAAGAAAAAAAAATGAAATGTGATGTTTCGGCCTTTTACTACTAACTGTCATGAACTGTTTAGGATCATTAAGAAATGCAAACTAATGGTTATGCAAGCCAGTCATTCTGTTAGGTACTATGACAGTGTATTATAGTTACTTGCTAAGCTAATCAGAAATAAACCTGCTAAGAGACAAGAAACATCTGCTTACCCTAATATAAGAGATAGATAGAGCCTCTTCAAAAACCTCAAGAGACCTGCAGAATATGACATTCAAAGATGTTTTCCTAACTTTAGATTTTTTTATATCAAGACATATCAACTCCTGACAGCACCCCCTATTCTCCTCCAAGTAGAAGATGAGCATCGAAGAATCTCCAGTGGGAGATGATTGAATTAGTCGCAAGCCTATCTCTTGGTAGGAAAAGCCCCTTGCTCCAACTGTAGACAGAATGCTGTCCAAAAAGGGCAAAACCTGGAAGCAGGTAAGTCGACAGCCTAGCTCTGCCAAGACAGGGTAGGTAAGTCCTTCATAACCCCTGCTCTACAATCAATGTCTGTCAGAGAAGTGGGGCCAAACGACTGAAGAGCGATGCTGTAATGTATGGAGAGAAAATGGGAAGTGTCCAGGCAGCCACTGGTATGTCATTTCTTAGTTTGGGAAGCTGCAGACCCTGTACTTCCTATAAAATCAGATATATTTATCCCTCTCAGGTCTCTGAGATGATTGAAGAACAGATAGAGTCTCATAATTAAATTTTGAGTTGTTTAGGAGTCAAGAGATTGTTATACATCTAAGAAGATACTTTTAAAATTGTGTTGCAATTAGTATGAATGTTGAGTCAGATATAGACCTTTAAACTCATGGAGATGTTTAGATAGTAGAATGTTAAAGTCAGGTACCAAATACATATGGACTGGTCATTGGGAATGTACGTTAAGCCATATAACCCTCGTAACTGTGGCCTAATTACCTCTGTTTTACTGTATTGTATTTATTATTATAAGAGAAAGAGCCATTTGTTGGACTGAAAGGAGAAACTGTAGGGGGAAATAAGATATACCTTAAACTTAAAAGAAAAAAAAAAAAGGGAAGAGGATGGGGGTTGAGGGTGGGAGGGTGGGACTGGAGGTGGAATAGGGAGGGGACTGCGATTGAGATGTAACTTGAAGAAATAAAAAATAAAGAAAAAAAAGTTGCTGGTAGCTTATATATGGTTTCTGAACTTTAGGATAATAGCATCAATTTGTGGTAGTTGCATAGTTGTCAAAGGCTTACAAAGTGTGAAACAGAGAAGAAGATCTTTATTTAACTTGGCTGTGTATAACCAACAAGTTATTCAAAAAATTTTATATTTCTTTGGTTTAAAACAATTATACTCTTATAATATAGATCTACTTAGAAAAAAATGAAAGAACTAGTTTTTAAATGATAAATTTTTGGTGTTTTGTTAGTATAATTATTTTATTTTCTCTCTATCTTTTTCCCCCAAAGCAAGGTTTCTCTGTGTATCTCTGGCTGTCCTGGACTAACATTGCAGACCAGGCTGGCCTTGATCCACCTGCGTCTGCCTTTCAAGTGTTGGGATTAAAGGGGTGCCTCACCACGCCCAGCTATTACAGACAGGTAATTACTGGCAACTGTGAACTGCCATGTGGGTGCTAAGATTTGAACTCTGCTCCTTTAGAAGAGCAACCAGTGCTCTTAACTGCTGAGCCATCTCTCCAGCCCCTTGTGTTTTCTCTTAATTCTACCAGACTTTTGACTACTTAGAAATCTCCACCCTAGTGTCAGGTTCATTTAAATATCTGCTCTGCTTACATGGGAAATGCTTTATATCTCTGGTTAAATGGAGCTATCACATACATAAGATACATATTTACAACACAAAATTAGTCTATTTATGGCTGTTAATTCTGTCTTCTAAACTTGACCAAGTCTAAAACTTTAGATTTCTATATACTCAGCTTTGTTTCCTAAGTCAACACTAACTTAAATCCTAAACAATGAAAAGTTTCAGGAAATCCCGATGTTGGGATTTATAAAAAAATAGTTTAATCTCCTCACTCAGAAAAGTAACACTGCAAGGAAAGATTTCCTGAGTTCTTAGTTCCTGGGCCTATCCCAAAGACTGATTTTTTTTTTTTAATTTTGAATTTTGTTTCCTTTTCACTAGAAAATATAACATTCTTACAGGCAAATAGAGATAAACTGAGAATGTTTTCTTTCCATTTTAAGCCTAAATTGTGTGTGTTGTGTGTGTGTGTGTGTGTGTGTGTGTGTCTGTGTGTGTGTCTGTGTGAAAATTTATATACAGTTATGTTGCTAATTACTACTGACTTTGTTTTTGTATTTGTGAGCCATCTTAAGGCAAATATTCTAAAACGATAAGGTTAGAAAAAATTTTTTCCAAGCTGATATTGTCCAAAACACATATTTTTAATATATAGCATTTATTCAGGCTTGTGCATATTCCTAGTTATATTATGAAGATCATTTATGAGACAAGTAAGTAAATGTGTCAGAATGTTTCAGTGATAAACCATGTCATACCAGTAACTAAAAGGATAAAACCTGGGTAACCTGGAGAATCTTGCTATAACTGCTACAACAATGCAAGTGACAGGACTGAGCTTCCCTTGAACATTCTGTGGGTTGGTTGTAATTTCCTTGTAAAACGTAGCAGCTGCCAGTTGACATTCTGCAAATGTACACCTCTGAACAACCCAAACAGCACTTAAAACAGGTTTTTATGTTTGTGTATTACTACAATTTTAAATGGATTTCAAGCACTTCGGTCTGAGAGCCCTTCCTTAACCCTCACAATTACTCAAGTTTAGTCAAAAGTACCTTTTCAGCACTGTGTCCCTAACTGCTGCCTCTTCCTCTCTGACTTAGGTTCAGGTCAGATCATCAGGACAAATTTTATCCTGGCAATGAGGACAACTCCAAACACAGAATGACTATCAGGGATGCCCTCAAGGAAGATGTAGAGAAACAAGGGTGAAGCTGTCAGATTTGAAATGGAGTCATGATGGACATGTTGGTTCATGAACTCAGAGGATCCTGGATTTGAAGCTAGCCTTGACTGTTTACAAAGTGAGGCAAAAATAGACCCACTTATACCAACATTTTAAATCTAACAGAAGCTCAGATATTATAAAGAAGAGGTTCTTTTGCATCAGTACCTGACACTAACTGAACTGTTTCTTTACTGACTCCTGCCTGTACTCAGCTCTTGTTTCCTCTCAAGCACAATATATTTCAAATATTCCAGCAGATCCATCAGTAGACAGAACAGCACATCAGATCTGCCAAGACCAAAATCATCATTTAGGTAGGCTAGTTAGTTGGATTCTGACTCACCAGCCTTCCCTTGCTGAGCCTCCTTCTTTTGTAGCATGTGCACTCACTGAAATACCAGTTGATTCAGTCACATTGGCTGTTTCCTAGTTACTAGAAGTGAGGTTGATAGGAACATGGTCTGTGTGCTTTATTCCTTACTGTGTACCTATTTCCTGGAAAGACTCTTTCTATGTATTGGCAGGTCATTTGTGATTTCAGTTAGAGTTCAGAAAAATCAGAGCTTCTTTGGTGGAACTAATTTTTTGGTGAATTCCTTGAATGCCTGCTTGACCTGCTGGTTCCTCAGGGTGTAAATGAAGGGGTTCAGCAAAGGAGCCACAGAGGTGTTGAGCAAGGCAACTCCTTTACTTAGCATCACACCTTCTCTGGCAGATGTTTTTACGTACATAAAAATGCAGCTTCCATATGAAATGGAAACCACAATCATGTGGGAGGAGCAAGTGGAAAAGGCCTTTTTCCTTTGTTGTGCAGATGGTATCTTCAGGATTGTTCTAAGGATGAGTGTGTAGGAGAGAACCACCAAAGCCAAAGTCACTATGAGAGTGAATACCGCTAAGAAAAAGGCCATCAGCTCTAGACTCTTTGTATCTGTGCAAGCGATCTGCAGCAGGGGAGAAGAGTCACAAGTGAAGTGATCAATGATGTTAGAATCACAGAACTCCAGCTGAAGGCCCATGATCACTGGGGGGAAAACGATAAGGAAACCAACTGACCAGGAGGCAATTACAAGTTGATTGCACACTTTGTTGCTAACAATAGCTGTGTAGTGCAGAGGTTTGCAGATGGCCACATAACGATCAAAGGACATGGCAGCCAGTAGAAAAAATTCTGTTGCTCCCAGAAAGATCAAAAAAAAATACTTGTGCCATACAAGCACTATAGGAAATAGCTGTGTTCCCTGTAACGATGCTGATCAGAAATCTTGGAATGCAGACTGTTGTAAATAAAATTTCTAAGAAGGAAAAATTCCTGAGGAAGAAATACATGGGAGTTTTCAAATGAATATTTGACAGGGTCAATGTAATGATGGTCATGTTTCCACTTACACTCAGCAGGTATGTGGCCAATAAAAAAGAGAATATCACAAGTTTTAACTCTGCGTCATCTGTAAGTCCCAGAAGAATGAACTCTGTGATTGATGTCTTGTTTAGCATAGCTATGGTCTGATTTGGTTAGCTCTGTGAATAAAAGGAACAATGTAAGTTCAAAATTATTTGACAGAATCTCAAATATGTATGTAGTGTTCTTATCCTACAAAAACAAAGCTGGTACTTAATGCCTTAGAAATATAGCTACCCATTAGAACTAAAAGTTCATGTTGTGTCTTGGGAAGAAAAAAGTTAAATTTGTTTAATTGTTCTTGAGGAAGATTAAAATGGTCAAAATATATACCCTGTAATTTCAAAACCATAATGACTATAATATACAACTTATAATTATAACTCGAAAGCTTCTCTTGAATCAAATCCAATCTTTTTGTTCACTCAGTAGCCCATACTGACCTGCTATTGTTTAGTCTCTTGCCTCAGTACCATGTCAGATTCTAGGCATTGGCATTCTACTCATGACAACTCTTGGTCATTGTTGTTTTGCTTCTATGACAGGGTCTGGGTGAGTTGGCTCTGTAGTCCAGAACTTAATGTGCAGCTCAGGACAACTCAGACTTTGTGATGATCTTCCCTCATCTTTCCTTGTGCTGGGTGTACATGAGTGCAGAACTGCATCCAGCATTCTAAATTATTAAGTTCTCAGGTTCATAGAAAACTCTGTGGAGGAAGACTGACTGAAAACCCTTAATTCTTTTTTCATCATATAAAATCACCCTATTAGCCCTTCTCTGAAATTACCATGAATTCAGTATCAGCATATATTAGTGACCAAGGTCAGAGTATTAAGGCTAAATATATTATGCCATTAAATTTTTGCATGACAGCCTTTCTGAAGCTGTGCTTTGAAAAAGAATACACTGATAAATATCTTGTTTTTTAAAAAGTGTGATATAAAAAGGAAATAAATTACAAGGAAGATAATAACATAGGAATAACATAATAAGGTAGCATAATGTATAATAATTATAATTATTGTGAAAAATATCAATTTACACTTTATTCTATGCCCTCTATCAAAACTGGATATGATGAAGTAGAATACAAACAGGAATGCTACTCTATTTGTAGACTGTGTATGTGAACCTAATAGGTTCTATGTACAAGCCCAAGGTCACATTCACAGTCTACAAATAGAGTAACATTCCTGTTTGTATTCTGCTTCATCATATCCAGTTTTCCAGTGTTCAATATAAACATAAATTTTATTTTGTACATAAAAAAATAAAATTCATAACTGAATAATAATAACTCTGCAACCTATCAATTCTAGTGCCAATAATCTGTAGTTTGCTTTAGCTCCCTGGACTCTGATCTGCGTGTACACATCAAGTCTTACAAATTAATCAATTTTAACAAATTTTTACACCATTAGTGACATGTGACAATAAAATGAGAGCTTTTAGTGTTGAGAATTTTAGAATATCAATGACTCAGGTAGTCAACCTCTGAAAGGTACTTTCTGGAATCACATGAGCACACTATACTGCTACCAGTTCTATGAAACAAGAATTCTAGCTTTGTGATTCTCATGTAAGCCATGAAAGGACTCAAGTTAATGAAGTGCATGGAGGACTCAGATGGCAATGAAATGGTTCTGTGTCCTCTGCCTATTACAGTTATATTAGTAATATTACTGATGTTTACCTGAGAAAATGCATTTGACTCCTCTCTATGGATGGGGTTATACATTTCTGAACCCAGTTGTCAGGTTTAGGGAAGACTTAGACAGAAAAATGTTTCAAATTTTGACAAAATGCTGTCACAATGTTTATCCAAAAGACTTATTATAAAGAGTTCTGATATGGGAAGATCAATAATATTGTTGACAAAGGAAAAACATACTCACTTTTGGCTAGCCTGGGCATAGTTTAAAGCTAGTTTTCTGAATGTCTGAAATTTCATTGAAAAATAATGATTTAAATAGGCAAATTAAACAATTATTTTTAAAATATTTTGGACAAATTAAGTATTTCTACTCCCTTATTAAAATATAAACATTTTGTCTAGATCCCACTTGTGAACACCTATTACTCACTTCTCAATCCAAATCCTGATCTTTAAGAATAAGAAATATCTAAACATCATATACCATTTACTGTATAACTTTCCTATTATTGTGCAGTAGTGCAGATTTGAATAAAAAAACTTTTCAGCAACAGGAACAGATGCATTATTTGTGTCTTTGAATATAATGTCAGAAGAGTTTGTCCTGGAGGAAAACATAATAGACACATCCTTAGAGACATAAAAACTAGTGCATCTAAAATTAATTAATTTTGGCAACATTTTAACCAAATTCCTTTGAGAACCATTAGGTACTGGAAGATATAGAATTGTATGTATAATGTCATCATATGAACCAAAGGGAAAGACTGATGAAACAATTATTTCTTGCTGAGTAATTGTTTCAAATTATCCTTCCAATTACTCTTTAGGTTTCAGGGGGTTTTGTTGTTGTAGTTTTGATTTTTTTTTTTTTTTTGGTTATTTTTAGATGTTTTGTTTGTTTCTTTCCATATGAATTGTGAGGTTTTTTTTTTTCAATTTATGTTAAGCATTTCATTGGAAATTTGATGGGGATTGCGTTGAATTTCTATAGGATGTTTTTGGTAAAATAATCATTTTTACATTAATCTCCCCGAGAAGTACTTAAAGAAATGTTCAACATCTTTAGTCATAATGGAAATGCAAATCAAATCAACTCTGAGATTCCATCTCACACCTGTCAGAATGGCTACCCCAGAGAAGATAACTACACCCAAGAAAACAGAGGAAACAAAAAACTCCACTGCAGCTAAACCAAAAGAAACACAAAACCACCACCTACACCAAAATAATAAGAAATAACAACCTTTGGTCATTAATATCCATCAACATCAATGAACTCAACTCCCCAATAAAAAGACACAGGCTTATAGAATGGATCCTTAAACAAGACCCATCATTTTGCTGCATACAAGAAATGCATCTTACTAACAAAGATACATGCTACCTCAGAGTAAAAGGCTGGGAAAATGTTTTCCAAGCAAATAGACCCAGGAAGCAAGCTGTAGTGGCCATCCTAATATCAAATAAAATAGACTTCCAACTGAGGTTAATCAAACAAGATAGAGAAATGCATTACATACTCGTTACAGGAAATATTCATCAAGAGGACATCTCAATATTGAATATCTATGCCCCAAATACAAGGCACCTACATTTGTAAAACAAACTCTTCTAAAGCTTAAACCACACATTGATCCCCATTCATTATTAGTGGGAGACTTCAACACCCCACTCACAACAATGGACAGGTCATCAAGACAGAAACCAAACAGAGAAATAATGAGTCTAACAGAGATCATGAACCAAATGGACCTAACAGATATCTCTAGCACATTTCACCCAAACACAAAGGAATACACTTTCTTCTCAGCACCGCACGGAACCTTCTCCAAAATCGACCATATAGTTGGACACAAAGCAAGCCTCAACAGATACAAGAAAATTGAAATAACCCCTTGTATCTTATCAAACCACCATGGAATAAAGCTGGACTTCAACAACAACAGAAAGCCTACACACACATGGAAACTGAACAACTCTTTACTGGATGGTTACTGGGTCAGGGAAGAAATAAAGAAGGAAATCAAAGAATTCTTAAAATACAATGAAAATAAAGGCACAATATACACAAACCCATGGGACACAATGAAAGTTGTGCTAAGAGGAAAGTTCATAGCACAAGTGTCTTCAAAAAGAAAATTGTGACAGTTCATATTAGCGAATTAACAGCTGAACTGGATGAAATGGAAAAAAAAGAAGCAAACACTCCCAAGAGGAGCAGGAGGCAGGAAATCATCAAACTTAGGGCTGAAATCAACAACTTAGAAACAAAAAGAACTATACAAAGAATCAATGAAACCAAGAGTTGGTTCTTTGAGAAAATCAACAAAATAGAAAAACTGTTAGCCAAATTAACTAAAAGGCAGAGGGAAAAACTCCAAATAAACAAAATCAGAAATGAAATAGGAGAAATAACAACAGATATTGAGGAAATCCAGAGAATCTTTAGGTCCTACTTTAAAAATCTGTATTCCACCAAATTTGAAAACCTAAGTGAAATGGACAATGTTCTTGATAGATTCCACCTTTTGAAGCTAAATCAAGATCAAGTTAACAGATTAAACAGCCCTATGACCCCTAAGGAAATAGAAACAGTCATTAAAAATCTCCCAATCAAAAAAGCCAGGGCCAGATGGTTTCAACTCAGAATTCTACCAGACCTTCAAAGAGGAGCTAATACCAATACCCTTCAAACTCTTCCTCAAAATAGAATCTGAAAGAACACTGCCATTCTATGGGGCCACAGTCACTGTGATTCCTAAACCATACAAAGACTCAACATAGAAAGAGAACTTCAGACCAATCTCCCTCATAAACGTAGATGTAAAATAACAACAAAATACTGGCAAACTGAATCCAAGAACACATCAAAAGTATCATACACCGTGATAAAGTAGGCTTCATCCCAGGAATGCAAGGATGGTTCAACATACGAAAATCCATCAATGTAATTCACCACATAAACAACATGAAAGACAAAAACCACATGATTATCTCGCTGGATGCTGAAAAAGCATTTGACAAAATCCAACACCCCTTCATGCTCCAAGACTTTTGCCTTGGAGAGAACAGGCATTCAAAGACCGTACCTAGAAACAATAAAGGTGATATACAGCAAACCAGTAGGCAACATCAAATTAAATGGAGAGAAACTTGAAGCATTTCCTCTAAAATAGGGATAATTTGACGTCTTCATTTCCAATTTGTACCCCGTTGATCTCCTTTAGTTTTCTATTGCTCTAGCAAGAACTTCAAGTACTATGTTGAAGAGATATGGTGAACGTGGACAACCTTAAGATGGTGGAGGGCATGAGCCTGTTGTGCCTGAGTCAGAGATTCTTGGGTAACCAGGAGAGCCAGATGGGTGGCTTTGTCAGTAATATCATTTCCTCGAGATAGGGGGCCTGGTAGTCCTGAGGGGCCATGGATGTGTCCTACAAAGAAGGAAGCAGTATGTTGGAGAAGCTTTTGTTGAATCTGTACAAAAAGAGGGTAAGCACCTCTACCAGGTTTAATAGCTGGAACTGTTTCTAGTAAGGGTAAGGAATAGGCAACATAAGCACTGTCTGTATACAGGTTGAATGGTGTATTATGTAATTTTTGAAAAACTTGTAATACAGCAAACAATTCCACAAGCTGAGCAGACCGATAGAGGGAAGTAAAGGAAGAAGTTTGACCACTAATAGTATAAGCCGCTTGAGCGTTAGATGACCCGTCAGTAAAAACCAAAGCAGCTGAGGGGAGGGGCTTTGGACAGGCCCCACAAAAAGTTTCCCTGATTATTTCTGGGAGGCAGGGCCTGGGCCTTGGGTATTTGTTTTGGATCTGCATTCTGCAGCCCAATACTTTACCCTCTTACATCTGGGGCAAAGGGCAGTAGGGGGCAGTCTTTCCTCACGAGGATTCGGACATTCTCTAGAGAAATGTCCAGGTTGTTTTCAATTAAAGCAAAGTTTAGACTGTAAAGAGGTTGGGCTCAGGTTACAAAGTGCTGCCCCAATAGCCAGGCCAATGCTGCGAGACATAGGGTCCACATCAGCACAAATTTTTATAAAGTCAAAAACAGTTTTTCCCCGGAGGTGGGGGCATAAGGCACCCTGGCAGGCAGCATTAGCATTTTCAAAGGCTAGTTTTATAAAATCATTTTCAGGGTCCATCTCACCCAAGAGTCGCTGGGCAGCTTCTAAGAGCCGACCAACAAACTCATTGTAAGGTTCTTGGGGACCCTGTCTAATCTTAGACAATGAGGTAAAAGCTGATTCCCTTAGAAGGGAGTGTTTGCCAAGCCTGAATGGCAGCCTGCTGTATCTGGGTCAGCAAGCCAGGAGGGAATTTGGTTTGTCACTCGTTGGAATCAAAGGGAGCTGATCCCAAAAGTTTTTTATCAGTCCAAGATTGTGAAGTGCCCTTGGCAGTGGCATTGCGCCGAGTGAATTTTTGGCACCTGTCATGATAATCAGTCTTCCATAACAAAATAATCACCCTGGGAAAGCGTGGCCTTAGTAAATAATTGCCAATCATTAGGAGTAAGCCATTCATTGCTTAATGATTCTAGAAGCAAAAGTGTGAAAGAAGCCGTTGGCCCATAGGCGGCAACGGTCCCTTTAAGTTCCTTAATATGCCTAAACTTTAAGCGTTTGTAATGCTGGTGTGTGGTGGTGGGGTCAGTGTTAGTTGTGTCAGTGTCTCCCTCCCCCTCTGAACCATCAGTTTGGTTTGGGCCAAATCCTCGTCCTCCTTACCGGAATTATCATCCTCATGTCCACCATCAGAGGCAGTCATATCCCCTGGCTGTTTGGCAGACTGGGAGCGGGTGACTGGGAAAGCCTGAAGGGTTTTTAACTTAGATTTAGACTTAGGTTTAAGCAAAGGAGAGAAGGGAGCAGGGCAGCCTGACAGGGAGGCAAGCTCCATATCAACTTCCCAGAGGGCCTTGATCAAGGCAACCTCTTCTTGTTTAGACTGCAAGAGGTCGCTAAGAGACCGTAAATCTTGACAAAGTTTGGACTTAGCTTGTTTAGTAAGAGAGTCCACCTCCAAGGGCAGTGACAAAGCTGGTGCACAAAACGCAGGTTGAAGATAGGGAGGGACCTTCTCTACGAGAGAAGCCTCTTCGCCAGGAGTGAGAGATTTTGGGTTGAAGGAGGGCGGGGGCAGGAACATAAGGGAAGAGTGCACCGGGTAAATGGATTTAGGTTTGACTAAATGTTGGGAGTGAGAAGGGTCCCTCTGAGGCAGGGCAGTAGGTTGTGAGGAAGGGGAACCCGCTCGAGGTGGGTCATTGGGGATAGGAAGGTTATGGAGGGGCATCTAGGTGGAGACTTAGAAGGAGTGGGAGAATGTTCTTTAAGGAAGGATTCAGAAGAGTAGACAACCTGAGCAGACTCTGGGCTAGTCTGGCAGGAAGAAATAATTTAATTTATAAGATTCTAATAAGAAAAGGGAGTAACTGGAATCTTTTCAAGTACAAAGGCATCATAGAAGTCCTTCATACAATTGCTTACTCACTCTTTTCCTGTCGCATCCCCCTCGACCAGCAAGGATGACGCAACTCACAAAAGCTCTTCTCCAGCAGTTTATTCAGGTCCCTTGAAAACAGTCTTCCGAAAAGGGCCGGGCAGACCCAACCCACAGGCTAAATACTAAATGAACAGCCAATCAAGTAAAGCCACGTAGTGCTATCTTAGAGGCCCACGTATGCGGAAGCAAGCCAGATCAGCGGTCTTTGCCAAATATGGACTTGTTTACCACCAAGAGCGCTCACCGTCGGGCTGGTGGAAGGCGGAGACCAGCGCCATCTTTAAGGCGCGGCACGTCGCAGCTCTCTACAGTTCCTCCTTTTTTTTTTATTTTTTCTAAAGTTGGTAGAAGTCCCTGGAAAGGTTTTGTAATCCCCCTATCTGGGGATCTCACGGTGGGCCTGAGCCTGTAGGAGGGCGGTGCTCAAACTCTTACCCGTC
>CAJQZJ010001232.1:496992-534733 GCA_907164525.1 Lophiomys imhausi
AGAATCCTTAGGAAGGTCTTCATGACGAATCTTCCTCACAAGGCGTTTAGGCACCCACACTGGATCTTGTTGATCCTGAGGAAAAACACAAACAGACCCTCTCGCCCATGTTAGCACGGGGTCAGGCCCCCGCCAAGAGCCTGTCAGAATGTCCTTCCATTTTACCATGTTTTTAGGTGAACCATGGGAATCCTGATGTCTGTCCGCTGCTGAGCGGCCTTGAGCATCCAAATTGAAAAAATTTACAGTAAATAAGGCTAAAGATATTCTCTCCTTGGGGGTACGGCCTTGGCCTATTTTAGCTGTTGTGGTTTTCCCCATGTAGCCCAGGCCTCTAAGCAATGTCCTATGACATTGCGAGTCTTTTCTCCACTCATAGGTGTAGCATGTATGGTACCTGAGCAGGTATCCACAGATACATGAATATATTTTAAGGTTCCAAACTCTGAAATGTGGGTAACGTTCATTTGTCAGATTTTGAGTGGCATCAACCCTCTAGGGTTCACTCCCACACTGGGAGGATGATGATGAATCACACACTGAGGACAGTCCAAAACCACTTGTCTAGCATCTGCTCTAGACAAATGGAATTTTTGTTGTAGAGTTTTTGTATTTACATGAAATAATTGGTGAAACTGTCTGGCTTGGTCCAGGAATGAGCTCCAAAAAATGTATTCCATCCTGGTCCATTGATCAACTTTATCATTACCCTCACTTAATGGTCCAGGTAATCCTGTATGTGTTCTAATATGTTGAATATAAAAACATCTTTTTTTTCTGTTAGATTAAAACTTGTAACTCTTGTAATAAGGCACATACAGTACTACTATTTTTAATAGGACCTGTTAATTTTAATACTTTTACTGTGTTGACTACATAGACTGAATCTGAGATTAAATTGAATGTAAATTGACATCTTTTAAACACCTCCATTACTATTTTCAATTTTACTATTTGGGGGGAACCCGGTTGAAATTGACATAACACGGGCTCTTGTCTTTCTATCAAATAGGCTCCGTAGCCTGTCTTTGAGCCATCAGTAAACACATTTGGTGACCCTTGAAGTGGTACTGCTGAAGTAACCTTAGGGAATATCACTGGGTGCTCCTTAAAAAATGATAGCAATGGATGTTTAGGGTAATGGTTATCAATCATTCCTTTAAAGCTACATTGTAATATTGTCCAGTCATCTACAGTGCCACACAAAATCTTAATTTGATAACTGGAATAGGGCACTATTATATTGGCAGGAGCAACTCCAAAAGACTGTAAGTATTGTTGGATACCATTTAAGGCTAAAGCAGCAAGTGCAGTGGGATAATATTCTATTTTGTTTTTACTTGTGTCCACATCCCCGGGCAGAAAGATCTCCCTACTTTCAGGGACTGAACTGGCTGTTCTGTCTGAGTGGCTTTTGGATATGGAGGAGGAGTTGAAGGTGCCATGGCAACGGCTTTGTTTACGCCGGCTGTCGCCAGCGTGGCTGAAGGCACTGTAGCAATGACTCCACCCACTCCGACTGCAGCAGCAGCTCCTCCCACACTGACTGCCGCTGCGTGTCCTTCTCTTTTACCTTTTTCTTTTTCTTTTTTCTAATAACAGTCCTCTCCAACTGTTTTAGTAGAGTGTGTAGCTCTCCTTCAGAATCTGTGTTCTCTGAGTCCTCAAAATCTCTAAAATCTCTAAAATCTGTAAGATCGGGATAGAGAGGAACTTTCTTTTTGCCTCTCTTTTCACTGTTTGTCTGTTCAAATCTTTCGCCTTTGTTACTTTTCTTTTCACTGTCTACTTGCTCAGATCTTTGCCCTTGTAGCAGTTCCAAGGCTGACTCTCCCTCTTTGATTGTATTACAACATCTCTGATCTTCTAAACAACTCCTCATCATTTTCCAAATCGGTCTTACTCCATGCTTTAGAGTCCCCTGCTCCCAAGCAAAATTCAAGTCCCTGTCCAATTTGTCCCAGCAGGATACTGTAAGATTCCCGGACACCGCAAACCACGGAGCCACAGAATCGCATTCATTCAAAAATCTTTCTAGGGTAGACTTTTTAATCTTTAATTTCCTAGCTAAAAGTAGCTCCTGAAGAGCCAGAAAAATTGGGTGTGACTCAGACAACCCCATGTTTAAAAATTTTACTTTCGGTTTGCAGCTTCCCCACGAAACTGTACCTTTTGTTCGCTATCTCCGCGAAACCTTACCGTACGTTCACTATCTCCGCGAAACTTCACCGTACGTTCGCTATTACCCGCGAAACTTTACCTTGCGTTCGCTATCTCCGTGAAACTTTATTGTCCTGATTTATCCCAGGAACTTACCAACGCGTTGCCCCTGACTGCAGGAGTTCTGAGTCTTTTTTGGGTCCCCGTACGGGCCACCACTTGTTGCGTCCCCCTCGACCAGCAAGGATGACGCAACTCACAAAAGCTCTTCTCCAGCAGTTTATTCAGGTCCCTTGAAAACAGTCTTCCGAAAAGGGCCGGACAGACCCAACCCACAGGCTAAATACTAAATGAACAGCCAATCAAGTAAAGCCACGTAGTGCTATCTTAGAGGCCCATGTATGCGGAAACAAGCCAGATCAGCGGTCTTTGCCAAATATGGACTTTTTTACCACCGAGAGCGCTCACCGTCGGGCTGGTGGAAGGCGGAGACCAGCGCCATCTTTAAGGCGCGACACATCGCAGCTCTCTACATTTTCCATTTCTTTTCATTTACCGTGCCATCCTGGGGAAACCAGGGGAAGAGATCAGAAATAAATTGAAAGAAGTGAACCAAATACTTTTTCTTAACCCTAGTCCCTCATGTCTTGAGTGAATCCTTTAAACCTTGAACAAATAACTCATGCTTACTTAATGTCTGTCCCATGACCTCCTCACCACTTACCTCACAGAGTCAGGCTCACAGGAGGGCAATCCGTGGAGACTCCTGTGCGGGCCTTCGAAAGACTGGGGGATAGTGAGCCAAGGAACTCTAGTCAGCTGTGGAAGATGACGTCCAGGAACAGCTTTGTACCCTGGTCCCTGTTCAGGCGCCACTTGCCCCAACCCGCAGGGAAACAAACGAGGGCTTGGGAGGAGCAGGTCCTGGATGCCGGGGGGGGGCAGAAAAGACACGAGAGAGAGAATGGAGACAAGACAGGATTCTGATCAAGTCTCAAACTTTATTTTCTCATAGCTGAATATATGCTTTGCAGAAGCGGGAAGTATTAGCAGGAACTACCTTGCCCTGACATTAGGGCATCTGGGTTTCTAAGTTACCAAACTACAGAATGTACTTTCGCCTCAGATCAAGGATCAGCAGCTAGGGAGGAACAGAGTGTCAGACCACAGAACTCCTTAGGGGAGGTCCAGATGCATTCACAGAAGTTAACTTTTAACAAAAGCTTCAGGACCCTATTGTCCAGCCGAGTAGGAACAGTTTTGGTTCCCAGCACATAGGTAGGATCAACATAATAAAAAATGGCCATCCTACCAAAAGCAAAATACAGATTCAATGCAATTCCTATCAAAATACCAACACAATTCTGTATAGACCTGGAAAAAGCAATTCTCAACTTCATCTGGAATAACAAAAAACTCAGAATAGCTAAATCAATCCTGTACAATAAAAAACATCTGGAGTATTACCATCCCAGATTTCAAGCTGTACTACAGAAGCAATAGTAATAAAAATTGCATGGAACTGGCATAGAAACAGACAAGTGGATCAATGGAATCGAATTGAAGACCCAGAAATGAGCCCACACACCTATGTCACTTAATTTTTGACAAAAAAAAGCCAAAACTGTACAATGTAAAAAGGACAGCATCTTCAACAAATGGTGCTGGTTCAACTGGATGTCCACATGTAAAAGAATGAAATTAGACCCATACTTATCACCTTGTACAAAACTTAATTCTAAGTGGATCAAAGATCTTAACATCGGGCCTGACACACTAAATCTACTAGAAGAGAAAGTGGGGAAAACCCTTGAACTAATTGGCACTGGCGACAACTTCCTGAACAGAACACCAACAGCTCAGGACTTGAGATCAACAATCAATAAATGGGACCTCATGAAACTAAAAAGCTTCTGTAAGGCAAAAGACACTGCCATTTGAACAAAACAGCAACCTACAGATTGGGAAAAAGTCTTCACCAACCCCACATCTGACAGAGGGCTAATATCCATAATTTACAAATAACTCAAGAAACTAAATGGCAAGAAACCAAATAATCCAATCAAAAAATGGGAAACAGAGCTAAACAGAGAATTCACAAATGAGGAGTTTCTAATGGCTGAGAGACACTTGAAGAAATTCTCAGCATCCTTAATCATCAGAGTAATGCAACTCAAGATGACTCTGAGATTCCATCTCATACCTGTCAGAATGGCTAAGATCAAAAGCTTAAATGACAGCACATGTTGGTGAGGCTGTGGAGAAAGGGAACTCTCCTCCATTGCTGGTGGGAGTGCAGGTTTGTGCAACCACTATGGAGGTCAGTCTTGTGATAGCTTAGAAAACTTGGAATAGCTCTGCCTCAGGACTCAGTCTTACCACTTCTGGGTATATATCCACATGATTCCTCCTCAAATAACAAGGAAGTTTCCTCATCTATGTTCATAGTAGCCTTATTTGTAATAGCTAGAAACTGGAAACAACCCAGATGTCCCCCAACTGAAGAATGGATTAAAAAACTGTGGTATATCTACACAATGGAATACTACTCCACTATCAGAAACAATGAAATCATGCAGTTTGCAACCAAATGGATGGAACTAGAGAAGCTCATCCTGAGTGAGCTAACCCAGACTCAGAAGGATACACATGGCATCTATTCACTTATAGTCGTATTTTAGCCATATAGTACAGGATAACCATACTACAAAAAAGCACCAAAGGGAACATGAACATAGACTTTGTTTCCTGCCAGTGAGACACTTTGCCCTAGTGGTGCTGCCTTGTAGGCCTCCAGTGTGTGAAAAGGCTCTTGGTCCTCATATGACTGCTGAACTGGGGCGGGGGACTGTTATGTAGGGACACTCTACTCCAGAGGAGTGTGATGGAAGGGATAGGGGGTATAGGGTGAGAGTTAGGACTGGGAGGGGAGGAAAGAGGTCACTGCAATGGAGATGTAACCTGAAGTAATAAGCAAATATTTAAAAAAATGTCAAGTGACTACCCATGCTGGCACGGATGTGGAGAAAGGGGAACATTCCTTCATTGCTGGTGGGAGTGCAAACTTGTACAACCACTTTTGAAATTAGTCTGATGATATCTCAGAAAAATGAGTATTTCTACCTCAATTCCCAGCTATACCACTCCTGGGCATATACCCCAAGTATGCTTCACCAAATCATAAGGACATTTCCTCAACTATGTTCATAGCAGCTTTATTTTTAATAGTCAGAAACTGGAAACAACCCAGATGCCCCTCAACCAAGGAGTGGATAAAGAAATTGTGGTACATCTACACAATGGAGTATTATCCACTATCAAAAACAAGGATATCATGAAATTTTCAGGCAGATGGATGGAACCAGAAAAGATAATCCTGAGTGACTTAATCCAGACACAAAAGGCACACATGGTACTTACTCTCTCATAAACAGATATTAGCCATTAAATACAGGACAACCATGCTACCTACAATCCACAAACCCAAAAAAACTAAGTAACAAAGAGGGCATAAGGGTTGATCTTGAATACCTCTAAGTAGGGTGAATAAAATGGACATCAAAAGTGGATTAAGAGAGGGATCCAGGCAGGAACCCAACATTACTGCCACCCGAGAAGCTTTATCCAGCAGAAAATGGAAACTGACTCAGAGATCCAGAGACAAACATTAGGAGAAAATCAGGGAATCTTGAGGAAGAGTCAGGGGAAGATTTGAGGAAGCTGGAGAGATTAAGGACACCACAAAGGGACCCTCATAGCCAGTTAACTGGGACACAATGGGGCTCATCAAGAATGAACCAAAAACCAAAGGACATCCATGAACAGGTCGGTCCTAGTCACACTAAACATATGAAGAGGATGGGCGGCTTGGTACTCAAGAGGATCCCCTAACAATTGGAACAGGGACTATCTCTGACTTGGACTAGATTGCATCCCTCTAGATCCTATTTTTCTAGCATAACTGTCTTGTGTTGCCTCAGTGGAAGGGAAGGCAATGAGTCCTGATGCAATTTGATATCCCAATGTGGATTGGTACTGGGTTGCAGGAGGGAGAGTAAGGGAAAGCATGTGGGATGGTCGACTTGGAGGAGGGAGGGAAAGAGCGATTGGTATGTAAAATAAACAAATTAATTTTAAAATAACTTCCCTCTATAAGGCTACTCTCAGACCTCATCAGAGAATTGTCTTTGTGTGAAGGATGGCTATTAATGCAGAAAATCAGAACTAAGTAAAGTTCAGCAAATAAGTCTTATTGGAGTGTTCACCACAAATAGGAACCATCATGGAAGATGGGGCATAAAAATTGTAAGAGCCGGAGATCAGGGAGGACCAAAGCAAAATGATGTATGTTGGACCTGAACTCACAACAGTTAGGCTACCTACACAAGACCTGTACAAACTCAAGACAATCAACATTACAGCTTGAAGGGAGAAGGCCTCAGAACCCTCTGATTTTACTTGAAAAGTTACTGGCAGCTGGTAGCTTATAATAGAAGGGCAGTCAGTTTTTTTCTGAAGATGTGGCCCTTAGTAGCTTGTCTACACTTCAATGGATAACCCCACACTCATGAAACTATGGGCATCCCAAATGAGGCTCCTTGGATTATTTTTAATGGAAATTAAATGGAAAGTGGAAAAACAAAGTTAATGCTGGTAGAGAGATGGAGATGGAAGAATTTAGGAAGAAGAGGAGTGAATATGATCAAAATACATTATAGTATTGTATGAAATTCAAAAATTCATAAAATATATTACAAAGAAATTGACTGTGAAATGCTGTATTATATAAAATCTAATACTTTTTAACTAATTTAAAAAGTGGGATGTCTATATCCACTCCCTCCCCTTAAGGCGCAAGGATCTATGACAGAGAGAAGGTGGAAAGATTGGAAGAGCCAGAGGTGATGGATGTCTCCAAGGAAACAGTGTCTTCCACATTAGGACTGACAGATTGACAGGACTGCACAGGCTCAAGGCAGATGGGGTCCTAGCAATAAGAGAGAGAGAAGACATGGGCTATGTCCCCTACCCAAGAAGCCATATGCAATTCATACTCATTTGCAAAGGAAAAATTAGTTTTCTCCAATGAAGTCTCACTGGGTATATTATCTACACTTCAGGGCAGGCCCTAGGCACAGGTGTAGTTGGACAAAACAAAACAAACTCAGTGGTATTTTTGTAGGGGTGTGTGTGTTGTGTTGTGTGTTGTGTGTGTGTGTGTGTGTGTGTGTGTGTGTGTGTGTGTGTTTGTGGTGTGTGTATGGTGTGTGCATATGGGTGTGTATGTGTGGTGTGTTTCTAGTTTGTGTTTGTTTTTTTATTAAAAGAGTGTTCTGCCCGGTTCTTGAGACTGCAAAGACCACCCAGGAGCTGACTCCAATGTAAATGCATGAGGGTTGTTTATTCAAGCTCAGAGGTTGTACTCTCAAGGCTTGCTGATGCAGCGGTTCAAGTTGAGAGCCCCAAACTCCAAAAATACTGGGTTTATATAGGGGCTTAGACAAAGAAACAGGTTTTTTTTTATCATATGATTGGATGACATTTGGGTAACTAGTCATGTCCATTTCTGATTGGCTTGTTGTACTTGACTAACCAGCTGTGGTCAGCTTGACCATCAGAAAGTTTGTTTAGACTTTTTGGGTGCTTTCTCAGAGTGAGCTGTCCAGTGATGATGTGGGAACAGCGCTGGAATGCAAGGTTGTCTACATTTTGTTGTTATTCTGGAACTGGAGGTCAGCTCTGAGTCAAACTTAATACAAAATGGAATATTTTTTCAAGATGGATTTAGTCAGGCTGTACAAGAGAAAGACAACATAAAATTGAAGATCAGGAGGTTGTGGAAGGTACTCAGCGAGGAGAAAATATGATCAAAATATATTGCATAATAAAAATTTAGTAAAAAAAATCCTCAAAATGTATGTCATACAATTTTTTTTCAATAAAAAAGAAAAAATGGTCTTCATAAATCAGCAAACAAAGCAAAAAACATCCTACTGTGGTTTTATTGTCATTAGAATTTTCTCATGTGCACTTCCTGTCTTCACTCACTAGAACAAGGGTTATAGTTTTCACCTGCCAGTCACTCAGCTACTTCTGTCACTGAGTTGACAGCTGACAGTACTTTCTAAAATCTTTCGTAGACACTGTTTTGAATATCGTTTCTGCTCTGTGCTGTACTTTCTCCTCTTCCAGCACATTAAACTATATGTATATTAGAACTTCCATGATTCCACACAGAATAGAATGAACAATATTTCATATATGATTAAATTGGTTCATCATTCTTATTTATCTAAAAATTATTTCATGTCACTTCAGTCATCATAGATCTGCTATCTTATCAATTCTTTCAATTCTTTCATGCTTCTATACTGCTTCAAAGCATATAAATAAAGCATATACTGCATAAAATTAGTTATTTTTCTTTTCAGGTAGAATTAAACTTTAGAAATTTCCCAAAGTGCAATTCATCCTCAGAAAGAAAATATCTCACCATCCTGTTGGTTTCTCAATCAGTTAGTGACATCAGTATCTGTGAAAAGCTCTATGACATCATCTGTAACAATTTTAATCTCTATCAATTTGAAGTCATTTTAACAAAATATTTCTTAGTATAGAATAAAAATATTTCTTTTTTTGATTTTCTCCAACTTATTCTTATATGTAACTTCAGAATAAATCTTTCCTGTAGTTTAGATTGCATGTCTACAAAAGTTCATATTTCTTTCTTGAAAGATTTTATTTACTTATTGATTAGGCCATGTTTTCTAGCCATGTTTTAGTAAATAGATATTAATGAGCTGAGTTTGTTTAGAGACTGAATGAATACAATAAAGTGGACTCCAACAAAAGACATATTTCTTTTCAAGTTATACTAATATTGTCATATGCAGATATAATAATTATCCCCTTCTCAAATATTCTTAAATGGATAATTAGAAAGCCCTCACATGCTCAGGAGTTTTCAGAATCTAAAGTATATATTGAATAAATTGAAATTTTACTATAGGTCTTAGATTCCATTTGTCATCATCATAACAAGATTCCCTATAGACACTAGGGCTCTTTATTAACTTTGTTATTTTGCTTTTAGAGTTAATGATGGAAATGGTTAATTAGTGTACTTTTCACACAAAAAAAAAATCCTCCAAGGTCTTATACCAGGTCTAAATAAAGACATCATTCATTATTAAAGAACATGACCACCTCCAGTGATATGGAGACAGTCACGTTTATTTAAGTTGGAGTGATGTAGTAACTACAATTCTTCAGCTACAATAAAACAGGAACACACCACTGTTTGGGAAGACATTAATTATTTCATTTGGAGGAAAAGTAGAACAATGTATTTAAGGATGTCACATCATGTATTTAAAAGGGGGGAAAATACGATTACTTCTAAAATGAGCTGGATTTTAATCTGAACAAGTTCTCCATTGACACTGATGAGGGAAATAGAAAAATATGGGTTAGGAAAAATATTCATTTTGGAAGAATTTTTCATATTGCATTTTTAGATAAAAATAAAGTTCTACAATGCATCTTCAAACAAAACTTCTGTGGAACTCAAGGAGAGTAAGTATTTTCAGTATTTTTCATGTTGCGTGCAAAGAGGTTGTACTAAGAACACTTTTGTCTTGAACACAGATTGCACCACCTAATCTGGCATTACAGAAGTTCTGATAGTGTTCACATAACTCATGGCTGAGCTTTCTATGTATGTGTCTGAAAGCTGGTTAACTACCCATTTGCTAGAAAAGCTCTACACACAATAACTCACAGTGCCATTTACTCAAACTTAATTAATGTACATTGCTTTATATTTAAGAATTAGGAAATATAAGAGTTAATGGCAGTAGTACTGAATGTAAATTATTTCTTGCACTGACAAAACTACTCAAGTTGAACTGGAAAATAACTGAGAAGAAATGTTTTAAATTTAATGCAGAATGTTTACTTGCCGATTCAAATAAGTTTAAATCTGAAACTCATAAGGCTGTTTCTCCTGTTGAACTAGTTCTGTTTGGTAGTAGCAAAGAACTCCAAAACTAACAAACACCACTAACAAATAATCATTTTAAATTATTTATTTCGAATTTCACTTTCATTAGTTTAGCCCCTTAAAATATATAGTTATTCTGGATGTGGTGGTGCATGACTTTAATTCCAGCACTCAGGAGGCAGAGGCATTTCGGTAAGTTCGAGATCACCCTAGATGATGACAGGCATCTCTAACTCACTCCTGAACTAAAACGTGAGGTAATGAATTTTCTCATATCAAATATATGCCAAATTTATCTAAGAGCACATCCACGTGGACTTCAGGAATCCTGGATAACACTGATCTTCAACTCCACTGACAAGTACTCAAAGTAACTAAACATTTCTCTCATCATTTCTTAAATACTTTTATAATTAGAATTTTAACTTTTTATGATAATATTATACGTGCTCTATTTCTAAGGAATTAAATAATATTAATCTTGATTTTTATTTATATTAGGTCTTAAAGGAATAAAAAGACCACCTTGGATCACATATTGAGTTCCTGGCCAGCCTGGGGTACATGGTTTGTTTGTTGTCAAAACAACAAACAAACAAAAAACCATCCCCTCAAGATTCAGGGAGCAGGGCAGAGGAGGGGTTGGTAAGAGTGTAAGAGCCAGAGGGAACTGATCTTTCCAAGGAAATAGTGTCTTCCAGACATAGCAGGATTGATGCACAAACTCAGAGATTGTGGTAGCAAACACAACACCTGTGTTGGTTCAGGGGCAGTGGAAGCCCAGCTGTGAAAGAGGAAGTGAACATGAGGATTTCATTCCTAACCAAGAAACTATTTGGAATTGATATCCACTGGCAAAGGGAAAACCAGTTTTATACAAAGAAGTCTTACTGGATATATCAACCACACTCTAGGGCAGGCCTCATTCCCAAGAGTAGTAAGCCGGCACAAAACAAACTTCATGGCTTTTCTGAGGTCTTTTGTTTCATTTTGTTTTGTTTTGGTATTTTTTTTGTCTTGTTGTTTTTTGTGTTTGTTTGTGTAGTTTTGTGTGTTTTTTGTTTTGTTTCGTTTTTGAGAGAGAGACATAAAGACAGTAAAAAGAACATAAAGTTGGGTGGGGAGGGAAGTGAGGGGGTATCTGGAGAAGGGAAAAACATGATCAAAATATCCTAAAGTAATAATAATATGCAAAAAATGCTTGGTTTATGAAAACAAAGAAGATTATTTAAACAAAATGTGTATTACTCAAACTAGCCTAAAATATTTCTTGGGAATCAGTAGGAATAGGAGTTCTATTTTCAAAATGTGGGGGGAAAATGAGAAATGTCCAAATATTTATCACAGAAAATAATAAAGGATTTTTTTCGAAATATAAAAAAAAAATCTGAAAATAATTAGAAATGAATATCTTGGAAATGGGTTTAGATAATTTCTGCTATGCTTGTAGTTCTGACCAATGAGTAAATGTGGAAATTTAGAAAGGAATAAAAGCTTCTGGATCTTCATTGCATTACAAGATTATTTTTTTATTAATAAATAAATTTATTTATTTGTTACTTCAGGTTACATCTCCATCATATTGTCCTCTTTCCCCCCTTCCCAGACCCACCCTGCCACCCTCTACCCCCTAACCCTTCCATCCCACTCCTTTGGAGTGGAGTGTCCCTATATAACAGTCCCTCGCCCCAGTTCAGCAGTCATATGAGGACCAAGAGCCTCCTCATACACTGGGGGCCTACAAGGCAGCACCACCAGTGAAAAGTGTCTCATTTCCAGGGAGGGAAAACTAAAAAAACAAACCAACAAACCAACAAAAAATAAATAAATAAATAAATAAATAAATAAATAAATAAAAAGTCTATGAGAAGCTCATCCTGAGTAAGCTAACCCAGACTCAGAAGGATGCACATGGCATCTATTCACTTATAGTAGGATTTTAGCTACATAGTACAGGATATCTATACTACAACCAATGCACCAAAAGAGAGCATTACAAGATTCTTAATAACACCCTCAAATCTTTAGAAAAGAGAGTCTATCAATATTTTTTCACTAGGCTGGAAAGATCTAGAAGACATTGAGACATGAGAAATCATACACTGGTGACAACTTTCATTCTCCTGGGATTGACAGAAGACCCAAAGTGGCAAATCGCGATCTTCGTTTTCCTGTTTACAACATATCTGCTGAGCATCACGGGAAACTTTACCATTATCCTTCTCACCATGCTGGATTCCCACCTCAAAACACCCATGTATTTCTTCCTTCAGAAGTTCTCCTTCTTAGAAATCTCATTGATATCTACCTGTGTCCCTAGGTTTCTGGTCAGCATGGTGACCATGGATAAAACTATTTCCGTGGAGGCTTGCTTCACACAGTTATTTGCTGCCCTTGTCTTTGGGATAGCACAGTTTTTCCTGCTGGCTGTCATGTCCTATGACCGCTATGTGGCCATTTGTAAACCCCTTCATTATACAACCATCATGAACACTAGAGTCTGTATGTGGCTGTTCGGCACTTGCTGTCTAAGTGCTTTGCTGGTGATCTGCCCTGGAGTCATTGTGAGTACGGGTTTGGAGTTCTGCGATATTATTATTGAACACTTCTTTTGCGACTACTCTCCCATCTTGAAGCTTTCCTGCAGTGATACAGGGTTCATGCAACTGATCAACTTCATTTTCGCCATCGTTATTCTCCTGTTCACCTTGGCACTAGTAATATTCTCTTATGGGAAAATTATAAGAACAATTCTGAGGTTCCCTTCTGCCCAGCAGAAGAAGAAAGCGTTCTCCACGTGTTCCTCCCACATGATTGTCGTCTCCATCTCTTACGGAAGCTGCATTTGTATGTACATTAAACCCTCTGCCGAGGAGAGGATATCTGTAAACCGGGGGATAGCCATAATCACTCTTGCACTTCCACCTGTACTAAACCCTTTTATATATACCCTAAGAAATAAGCAAGTCAAAGAAGCCCTGAAGGATGTCATTAAAAAATGTGCCTCAGCTGCTTCAAAATAGTAAGTTTGGCTTGACGGAAGTATACTAGTAAGATTATTGAAAACTATAGACCATATAAGCTACTGTTTAAACATATCTACATTTTACCTTTGTGTTGTGGTAGTTACTGAAGATGCCCATACTTGCTTCCAAGTCTTCTTCAAGACCTTTATACTTTTAGTGATGGTGTCTGTATTCATGTTTTCTCCTGTGTGTTGCTGAAATCACTTCATTCTTTTAATTTAATATCAAAATAGCCCTCTATGAATTTCCTAAAGAAACATCACTATGATGTTTCCTCAGAAACACATCTATGATTTTCTAGCAAATATGTGCTTAAAGAAAATATTATTTTTTAACTGTTTTAATAATAAGTTATTTTAGTCTATAAATCTCTAGGAACATTTTCTTCTGCTATACTTTACTAAAATAGATTGAATTTCTAGAAACAAACTATTCTTGCATCCTCCTTACGTTCACTCTTTCTTATTATTTATCTCTGTCATTTTTAATATTGAGTGATAATAAATTTTCCATATATATTCTTTCATCTTTATTGCTCATTTAGAACATTTTCTAATTTTCTTTTTATTCTTTTTGTCTCAAGAAAATATTTAAAAGTCTATATTTGCAAACCAGAATATTATATATAGTCACCATTACATATTCTTGCGATATATTTCACATATCTCATTCCAAAGACTTTTGATTTTCTGAAATAAAGAAACCATAAAAGTATCAAGATGCCCCATGTTCAATATCTGTCTCTGTCTCGTGTGTCTGTTCTTTCCGTCAGACTTCAGTCAATCACCATCACTATTCATCAAAACATGCACTTTTATGTATTACTTTTTAGATTGACTGTTGCAGTCACATGATAAAAACCGAAGCATATGTCTAACATCCCAGAATCTACACGAGAAGAAAACTAGACAGACATTTCCCTTAAGAACAAAACATATATTCTCTAAACTCTAGTACTATATGTTTATATTGGTCCTTTAACGCTCTTTTATTCCAGTTTGGTATACTTTTTCATCATTCATAATAATTCACATAGGCTTTTCAAAGACAGGGGAATTAATCTGAAATGTAAACTGCTATGGGAAGTCTACCAGGGATGAAGACCACTCAGACACAGTTTATAGTTAATTGAAAGTCTTCATTCTAGCTGCTGGGACTACATTCAGGCATTTGAGTCTTGAGATTATCACCAATTGTCCAGAGCATGGGCTTCGGAAGGCAGAGACCATATCCTGGCATCTCATTCTGCAGCCGGATCAGATGGCATTAGCAAGCAATTTGACAGAAGCTAAGGAGTTAGATGGAATGGGTCCTGCACAGGAAGCTAAGATAAGCAGTTAGGTGCAGAGGGAGGTTTGCACAAGCAAACAGAAACTAAGATAAGTTAGTTGAGTTCCTAGAAGAGAGGTGGGTGCTTTTCCACAGGGTTCTCCATCAAGGAGATCAAATTCTAGCTAAACAAGAAACATCTAATGCATATTAGAGTCTCAGAATTTCATTTACATAGAATATTTTTGCAGGTGGAAATAATTTATAAGGGTTCTTCAAATATTTAATATTTTTTAAAAATAATATTTACTGAAGCTGTTTTGATATTGTTTGTTTAGTGGGTTGGTTCCAAATTAGCATCTTTTAATCCCAAAGACAATTTTATTAGAACTTAAAATTTTTTACCTCCAGGGCAGGCAAACTGTAAGTTTTAGCATCTACCCAGAGAGAAATGGAAGAAAAAAAGGGAAAACAAACAAACAAAAACAGAAACACATGGCATTTGAGTTACCAGTCTGGAGATCTGACACAGAATAGAAGGTAGCCACAGAGTTGGGAAAAGGTTTTAGACAAAAAGCAAGGAAGCCCAAAGTATCAGGAAAGGCATCCTTAGGTGAGAGGAGACAAGGGGAGAAGAGAGGAGGGGATGGGAGTGGAGGGGAAGGGAGGAGAGAAGAGAGGAGGGGAGGGAGAGAGTTGCAGGGTATTTGATCACACTGTGAACCCCAAGAGACTGTGTACTGGAAAAACCTGTTTCTAGTTGTCCTGTGGCACATTCCTAGTTTTAATCCAAGAGCTTTCTGTTTATTGTAAACAGGATTAAATAAAATCAACCATAGGTCAAGAGGTGGAACAAGTAACCAGTTGACAGGGAGTGAACATAGGAAAAGACCATAGAGAGTGAGAGGAAGGATAGAGACAGATAAATACACAGGAAGTTGAAACGAGGAACATTCAGTTTGACAGTTTTTAAGACAATGTGGAGGAGAACTGTTTTTTCTTTATGGGAAACCGGCTGAGGAGGAAGGTCAGTTTTCTCTGCCTCTCTGAGCTAGCAGGCTTTCACCCCAGCATCTGGCTCATGAGTCTTTATTTGGTAAAATCAAACAATTGAGATTTTACTTAAAAAAAAAACAAGAGAGAGAGAGAGAGAGAGAGAGAGAGAGAGAGAGAGAGAAGTTTGCAGATTTTTGAATCAGTTCTTAGAATGGTGTACTGACCCTGCCAAACCTCAGGACCTCTTTGCTTGTAGGGACTTTGCTAGGGTTTGAAATTCTGAAAAGAAGAATAACATAATACAGTATCTTATTAAAGAAATAATTATTCCATTTATCTCTTTGGCATGACTTAAGTTGTGCCAAACTTCCTATGGGTGGTCCTTCCTTCCTGCAGGGTGGTCCATTGGTATATGACTTGCCCAGCTGGGACATTAGGTCTCTCCCACAACCAGAAATTCTGTTCTTTTGACCAGGAATTTTCTATTAATGGACTTTTATTGCTACTCTAACATCCCCCTATATCAAAAGGTAACCCTAAAATTATTTAGAAACTAGATCAGGGATCAGAATCCCCAGACTTCTGTCATCTCTAGTTTCTGGGAAGAACAAAACTTCCAAGAGGCTCGAGTATACTTGCGGCTTTAGCCATGAAAGAAACTGATTACTTTTCTTTTGAATCTTTACCCTAAATTTCCCAGCCAATGTGTAGCTCCTGTTCTTGTCACCACAACCCTCTCTGTCTGGTAGTCCCTGGTGTTGGCTGGATGTTCCTGATGCTGACAGGACTCATTGGGAGCCAGGCAGAGCAGTGGGCCTGATAATGGAGCTCAGGGAATAGCAGGCTACTCACTTCTGCAGGCTGAGTGTTCCTGGGACCCACAGGTCTGGATGGTGCTCAGCCCACAGGCCTCGTCAAGATGGACAGTTATGAAGCTGGGTGTTCCTGGGGACCCACAGGCATCCTCAGGAGGGAAGGTTAGAGTGGATATAGACACAGTAAATTAGATCAATTCTTCTGATGAAGATAAATGCAAAAATCCTTAATAAAATTCTGAAAATTGCATATAATAAAACATTTAAAAGATCAAATGTATTTTGTACTAGTTTTATTCTCCAGAGAAAAAAAGGGTTCTACATACATAAAATAGCACATGAATTAAATCAAGGATAAAAATCACATGATTGTCTCAATGAAGAAAAACTCCTTTGACAAAATTTTACATCCTTTATGATAAAAATTTTGAAAAAAATCTAAGAATAGAAAGCTATACAAATATATATATATATGACGGACTCATAGTAAATATTATACTAAATGGACTAATGCTGAAAATGTCAGGAACTTCCTATTCACCATTCTCATTCACATTCAGCATTGTGGTTGAATTCTTATAGCACTAAGTCAAGAGAAAGAAATGGGTACAAATAGAGAAAGCATCAAAAAATTACCCCTACTTGCACATGATTGTAACATATACTTTGAAAATTCTATTTACTCCATTAGAATACATTATTTGATGATCAAATCTAAGAAAATAGCAGAAGATATCAATCTATATAAATATACAACTTTTCAGATAGCACAACATGACCGATAATAAAGAAATCATGTACAAAATTGTATTTTAATAGTTTTTTTTAAACAAAGTAACTACAAAAACATTAATGAAGAAGGTGAGACACATATAATAAAAATAAACACTGGAGAAAAGAAACATAAGCTACTAAAACATGCAAAACAATCCATGTTCATTGACTTGAACAAGTTATGTTGTGGCAGTGGTCATGTTATCTGAAGCAATTCACTGTCTTAGTACAATCACACTCTAAACACCCATGGAATTCTTCATAAGAGAAGAAAAACAATACCAAAATTCATATAAAATCACCACAAATTCAACATACCCAAATAAACCTTGACAAAATAAAGAACAATGCTGAGGTTTCTCAATAGACAATTTAAATTTATACTTCAAACCCATAGTAACAAAAGCATAATGAATGGTATTGACATAAAAACAAGCAAATGACTAATAGAATATATATACACTCAGCTACAGCCATATGACTCTTGACAAAGGTGTCATAAACAATGATAAAAAGACAGACTGCTTAACAAGTGATTGTGGTACATTTCATTGTAAAAGATAAAAACTATATTCATTTCTCTAACCCTTATAAAAATTAACTTCAAATAGATTATAGACCTTTTTGTAATGTTTTTTCTTTCTCCTTCATAAACCAGTTCCTTATCATCTTTCCAATTATTAATTTTGACAGTTTCACACAATTATATAATATGCTTTAGTCATTAGTCATTTTCACCTCCATGACCTCCTCTTACAACCCCCAGTTTCTCTTCTGGAACCCATTAAACTTCTCAACAAGTATTCTATGCTCTCATATCTCTTGTGTATGAATGTGACCCACCTAATTTAACTGAAGATACATAAATGGTCAGGAGTAATGGGTCATTTACCAGAGCATAAGCAATATATCAGATATCAGCGGTTATAACACTGAAGAAATTATCTTTCTCAACAACCATTAACTCTTCTCATGGGAGGGGAGAGAGGCCTCATGAGAGGTGTTTCCCACCCATGCTAGAATGTTGAGGGACTCAGTCATGTGCAAATCATGTGCGCTGAGTTCAAAAGTGCAACAACTATGTCATATAGAAAAGATATGGTATACTTCTTCTTCCTCTGGCTCCTACATTCCTTTAATCAACTCTTAAGCATTGCATTGTTCCCTGAGCCTGAGGGGAAGATGTACACATATACATACATATACGTGTACATACATACATATATACATATATTAGCATAGAGTACATATATGTCACTTATTTTCAACCTGTTGACCTTATTTTTAACCTGTAATTATGAGTCTTCACAATTGAAGTATAAATTTAAATTTTCTATTGAGAAACCTCAGCATTGTTCTTTATTTTGTCAAGGTTTATTTGGGTATGCTGAATTTGTGGTGATTTTATATGAATTTTTTGTTGGGAACCAAAGAGGGTCCTGGAACTTTTGTTAAGAATTAACTTCTGTGAATACATCTGGACCTCCCCTGGGGAGTTCTGTGCTCTGACACTCTGTTCCTCCCTAGCTTCTGATCCGTGATTCAAGGCAAAAGTATTTCTGTAGTTTGGTAACCTAGCAAACCAAAGGCCCTAACGTCAGGGCAAGGTAGTTTCTGCTAATACTTCCCGCTTCTGCAAAGCATATATTCAGCTATGAGAAAATAAAGTTTGAGACTTGATCAGAATCCTGTCTTGTCTCTGTTCTCTCGTGTCTGTTCTATCCCCCCCTCCCCCATCCAGGACCTGCTACCCCCAAGCCCTTGTTTGTTTCCCCACAGGTTGGGTCAAGTGGTGCCCGAACAGGGACTTGAACCCTGGTCCCATGCAAAGGTATCAGTGGAGCGTTTTTACCACAGGGTATGGCCAACAGTCCCTCACTCTGCCAAAAATTCGTGGCTCAAGCCATTGACCCCTTTAGGGCTCTTTGGCCTACTACCTATAATATACATTATATGGATGATATATTACTTTTAGGACCTCAAACAAATTTGTTACTACAACAATCACAAACCTTAATTCAAACATTAACAAGATATGGGCTTCAAATCGCACCTGAAAAGGTCCAGTTAAAGCCAACATACCTCTTTCTGGGGTTTGAGCTGCTCCCACATAAAGTACTTTCCCAGAAAGTTCAGTTAAGAACTGATCAACTTTCTACCTTATATGATTTCCAAATGTTTTTAGGAAATATCAATTGGCTCAGACCCTATCTTAAATTAACCACGGGGGAATTATAGCCTCTCTTTGACTTACTTAAGGGTGATACTTACCCAACCTCACCCAGGATTTTAACAGCCCCTGCACAAGAGGCCCTTCATAAGGTTGAATTGGCCCTTCAAGATAAATAGATAACCTATGTTTCTCCCGAGGAACCTCTCATTTATATAACTTGCCCTATGCCTATGGTGCCCACGTGAGTGTTTTGGCAAACTAATGGTCCTCTTTTATGGGTGCGCTTGCCTGTCTCTCCCACGTGTGTTCTTATTCCCTACCCATCTCTAGTGGCCCAGTTAATCCGGGAGGGACCAACACAGGGGTGTAAATACTTTGGCAAGGACCCAGATAAACTCATTCTGCATTTCTCCCCCACACAAATTCAGTGGCTTATGAAAAATGATGATGATTGGGTCACCTCCTGTATTTCCTATCAGGGCCTTATAGGTAATCATTACCCGGAGGACCAACTAATTCAATTCTTACAGAGCTGTTGGGGGGAAAAGATATACCTTAAACTAAAAAAAAATAAGGTAGAGGATGGGGGGTTGTGGGGGAAGAAGGTGGAAGGGTGGGACTGGAGGGGGGAGTAGGGAGGGGATTGTGATTGAGATGTAACTTGAAGAAATAAAAAATAAATTATAAAAAAAACCCTACCATAAATAATTACAGAACCTACAGAAATATATTTTTTACATTATCCCACCCCCCCCAAAAAAAAAAACAACAGAGCCTCTTATCTTCCCTCACCTAACTTCCTCCAAGCCCATCCCCTCAGCTGCTTTGGTTTTTACTGACAGGTCATCTAACGCTCAAGCGGCTTATACTATTAGTGGTCAAACTTCTTCCTTTACTTCCCTCTATCGGTCTGCTCAGTTTGTGGAATTGTTTGCTGTATTACAAGTTTTTCAAAAATTACATAATACACCATTCAACCTATATACAGACAGTGCTTATGTTGCCTATTCCTTACCCTTACTAGAAACAGTTCCAGCTATTAAACCTGGTAGAGGTGCTTACCCTCTTTTTGTACAGATTCAACAAAAGCTTCTTCAACATACCTCTCCCTTCTTTATAGGACACATCCATGGCCCCTCAGGACTACCAGGTCCCCTATCTCGAGGAAATGATATTACTGACAAAGCCACCCATCTGGCTCTCCTGGTTACCCAAGAATCTCTGACTCAGGCACAACAGGCTCATGCCTTCCACTATCTCAACTCTCGTACCTTACACCTTCTTTTCAAACTTACCAGAGAACAGGCTAGACAAATTTTAAAACATGTAAAAACTGTGTGACTTCCCTCCCTACCCCACACCTTGGAGTCAGTTCTAGAGATCTTATCCCAAATGAGATATGGCAGATGGATATTACACATCATTCAGAATTTGGTAACCTTAAATATATTCAGGCCACTGTTGATACCATTAGTGGATTTATCTTTGCAAGCCTCCATACTAGTGAAGCCTCAAAAAATGTTATAGCCCATGTCCTCACTTGTCTTGCTGTCATGGGCAAGCCTAAAATAATTAAAACAGATAATGTCCCAGGATATACTGGTAATGGCTTCCAACATTTCCCAGCAGCTTAACATTAAACATATTACTGGCATTCCTTACAATCCCCAAGGTCAGCGGATTGTGGAACGAGCCAACCAGACACTTAAAAATACCTTTTGTAAATTAAAGGGAGGAGACCTGTACCCTGTAAAATGCTCCCCCAGGAACTTACTCAGTCATGTGCTCTTTGTGCTCAACTTCCTTCAACTCGATGATCACAATAAATCTGCAGCAGACAGACTCTGGCATCCAGAGACACAGCCAGGTTATACCTCTGTTATGTGGCAGGACCCTCTTACCAATCATTAGTGTGAACCAGACCCTGTCCTCATCTGGGGCTGTGGGACCATTTGCATTTATGACACCAAAGATGGAGGAGCTAGAAGGTTACCAGAAAGACTGGTGAAACTGAAAGACCTGGGAGAGGGAAGTCCCTCTCCCGACACTCGGGATATCACTGCCCCCCCAAAAACTCACAAGAGATCTTCTTGATGCAATCGCAAGAGGTTTATTTTGGGGATCAGTGCACTGAGGATGCAACTCATATCCCACACAGGGGTAGAGGAGTTCGCAATGCCAATTTGGGGGAGAGTAGGGTTTTTAAACCACAGCCCAAGGGGGTGAGGGGAAATACAAGTGGAAAGTACCAGCCCATTGTTTACCACAACCCAAGGGGGAGGGGAAATACAGGTGGAAAGTACCAGCCCATTGTTTAGTCAGTCAGCAGGAAACATCCTATACTTGTTTTTCTCAGAAATGAATTTTATCTTACTTTACTATTGGCTTTGTGGTTAGCTAGTTCCTAGAGCCTGGGGTTTATGACCTCACTGACCTTCATTTTTGGTTCCACATTTTTTATGGTCAGCTAAGTTCCTAGAACCCAGCTGGCCTGGCTCCACTGCCTGCCAAGGGGGTCTCTAAAATTTTCATTTCTCTCAAAACAAATAGACTCGCCTTCTTCCTCTCTAACTTGGATCCATCCACAGATGGTTTCCACAATCCTAAAATCCAGAGGGAAATTTCCCCTGAGAACCTCTTTTCCCCTTTTGTGTTTTATAGATGAAAAGCCTTCAAGCTTATTTCACCCTCTCAACATGCCTGTCGCTGATTCTGGGAAGCTTACCAGACAACACCAACCTTTCACTATGAGCTGGTCTGTGATTAATGGGCCAGGAGACATGGTTTACGAAGCCAAGAAATCACATGTTCCTCCATTCTCCTGGTGGCCAGAACTGTACCCTGACCTTTGCAAATTGGCCATCAGAGCCCTGCCAAATTGCGATTTGCCAGACCTCCTCTTCCTCCAACAGGGGGGGTCTCTGTGTTGCCTTAAAGGAAGAATGCTGCTTTTATGCAGACCATACAGGGGTAGTCAGGGACAGCATGGCCAAGGTCAGAGAAGGACCAGAAAAAAGAAAATGTCAAAGAGATTTAGAAGAGGGGTGGTTTAAGAATTGGTTCTCCACCTCCCCCTGGCTTACCATCTTACTCTCCTCCTTGTTAGGCCCACTGGTAGGGATGCTCCTCCTCCTGACATTTGCACCTTGGGCTTTAAGAAAACTTTCAGAGCTTGCCAGACAACAATTCAACTCTTGGACTGCAAAGTCAATTCAGGTCCATTATCATAAGCTCGAGCTTGCTGACCAGGGACTCTTGGACACCAATAAGAAATAATCCCCAGAGCACTCTTGTGGAGTGTGAGACAAAGTACCACAGGGGAAGGACCACCATAGTCCATATCTGGGTCCCCCGAGAAACATACCTGATTGCATAGAGGTTGATGTCAGCTAGACTTTGCTCTGTCCCCCTGAGGACGCTTAAGGGAAAAAGAGCCTGGTCCCCCTCTCTCCTGCAAGAAGATATCCTCTGGGTTCAAAAGGCCCTGGGATATCAGGTCACTACTTCCCTCCCCTGGGATTTGCCAGTCAAATTACTCTTGGTTACCTGGTGCTAGCCTCCTTTTTTTTTTAAACAGAAAGGGAGGAGATGTTGGGAACCAAAACTGTTCCTGCTGGGCTGACAATAGGGTCCTGGAGCTTTTGTTAAGAATTAACTTCTGTGAATACATCTGGACCTCCCCTGGGGAGTTCTGTGCTCTGACACTCTATTCCTCCCTAGCTGCTGATCCGTGATTCAAGGCAAAAGTACATTCTGTAGTTTGATAACCTAGCAACCCAAAGGCCCTAATGTCAGGGCAAGGTAGTTTCTGCTAATACTTCCCGCTTCTGCAAAGCATATATTCAGCTATGAGAAAATAAAGTTTGAGACTTGATCAGAATCCTGTCTTGTCTCTGTTCTCTCATGTCTGTTCTGTCCCCCCCCCCACCACAATCCAGGACCTGCTCCACCCAGCCCTCGTTTGTTTCCCTGCGGGTGGGGGCAAATTTTGGTATTGTTTTTCTTCTCTTAGGAAGAATTCCATATTGTGGAGTTATTAGTTTTCACTTATACTCCCCAAAAGAGACTTCTGTGATTAATGCTGATAAAGGCTAATCCATGGCCATAAACAGAAATATTTGGAAGACATAATGATAGCCATAACATGTCCCACTAGTAAGCTTATCCACCAGGACCTAGGACCTCACTAGCCATGAGTTTTCACCAGGTTTACAATAGGCATGAACTTCCTTCTTTGAAGCAACATTAAATTAAATTAGAAAATGATTAGTTAGCTCCATAAGAATCATGCCACTATTGCAACAGAGTATTTAGCAGTAGTATTACTGCTAAAGCATGAGTTATCTTCAACAACACAGTCTCATTACCTATCTATGATGTGAAAGCAAGAGAAATGGCAGTAGTCTCTTTTGTTTTGTTGGTCATAGGAGGCTCTTTCACCAATTTCTAGAGAGGTATCATATTTTTAGAACCGATATTTTTCTTTAGTAATACATGGTTCAGGGATCAGTATTATTATTCATGCTGGCAGTATACCCAAGTCAAAATTCATTGGCAAAAGTTATATATACGATTAAAGCAGCTTACACAGTAGTTGGTTTCCATGTGACCTTTTCAAATGTCTTTAGTTTTATCAACATTTCTTACTGATTCCTCTCTTCTAAACTTCTTGTCTCCCACCCTCTCTTAAACCTTTCTACACTCAGTACTCTCCAACCTTCATATCATACCTTTTCTTGTTCCCTTTATATTCTGCCATCTTCCCCCCCTCCACATGGTTCTTTCTAACTCTCTCAAATGTATAGATATTAAGTTCAACTTGAACAGAGAAATCTAGAATTTTGAATGTAGAATTCACAAGTGAGAGAAAATAAGTGATGTTTCTCTTTCTGAGGTGGCATGACCTCACTTAGGTAACCTGTACCTCTCATTTCATCCATTCCCAAGCAAATTTCATGATATTCTCTTTTTTTCTTTTTTACACCTGAATAAATTTCTATTGAGTGTATTTTTCACAATTCCATTATCCATATATCATTTGAAGAACAACAAGGATGATGTCAATTTCTGCCTATTGTGAGTACAGCAATAATGAACAGTGATGTGCAAGGTCTCTATGCAGTGCTTTGGGTATATAAGGAGTTGGTAGATGGGTCACACCATGATTCTGTATTTAGATGTTTAAGGAACCAATACGCTGAGGTGGTTTTAGTATTTAATGTGACTTACAATGTGGTTAGAACAGTTAAAATTTCACTAGCATTCCCCAAAGCCTTTCCATTTGTTTCTTGATAATAGCCACTCTGGCTGGGGTCTGATACATAGTATCTCAAAGTAATTTAATTTTCATGTTTTGTTGGCTAAGAATATTTAACACCTTTGAAATATTAATAGATTTATATTTCTTATTTTTGGGGACTTCTTTTTTATTAAATTGTTTTTTCTTGATGTTTACAGTTTTAAGGGGGGTTATATTGTATATATTAGACCTCTGTTAAATACGTAGTTGACAAAGATTATCACACTCCATAGACTTCCTCTTCATTCATATAGCAGTGTATCTTGCTATACACATTCTTTTAAATTTCATATGATTTTATCTGTCAACTTTTTGCCTTATTTCCTAAGTAAAATAGTCAGAAAGTCCTTATCTTTGCCAGAATTTTGTAATGTTTTTCCTACTTTTTCCTCTTGCTGTTTCAGATGTTCAATGTGATGATTTTGTTCTTCTTTTCTTTTTCTCCCCTGGCCTACCATAAAATTGTTATATCAATGTGAAATAAAATTGTATATCTAAAAATAATGAATGCTGATAAGGATGCAAGATTTAAAACTGATATATTGCTGATATAAATATAAATTAGTACACTCACTATAAGAATAAATATAAAAGCATCACAAAGTAACTATAGATATAATTATGTTTACCAGATAAACCACTCCAAAGTACACTCCCACTGGTATCAGTCACTATACAAGATGTGAGTGAATACCATGTCTATTGCAGCATTTTTTACAATATCTATGTCATGGAGTCTGCCTAAGTGACTCTCAACTGGGTTATATATTAAGAAACTGTAGTAGACAAACATACTACCAATTGACCAACCCTAACACTTTTGAAAGGATACTCAGACCAAGACATTGCAGGTTCTTAGGGCAACTGGTCAGATATCTATCTGCAGGAACACAACAATCAGAAATCACTCTATTTGGTCACCTGACACTGGCATTACTATGTCTCATGTCCTCTTGGGGTCAGCTTCTAGTCCCCTTGGAGACTGCCAGACACAAGGCAGAACCCAAACTCCCACTTGTTTTTTAAGTTCATATGGGTTTTCTGAACCTCCTTTTGGCAGGTCTTGCACCATGCATACTGCTTAGGGCCACCAGAGGCACAGAGGTGCATGAGGGACCACCTAGAAGAAGCCACCTTGGGGGACCATGACCACAGACCTGACCCTCTGATCAGACAAATGAGCAGCAGTGGGTCTGCAGCTCTAGCATACAATCTGTGGTCCTCCGAACCCCACCGACATTACTAGGAAGGCCTGCTAGATACAAAGACCCTGCAGGCTGGAATAACTCATCCCACCCAATCTCTAACCTGAATCCTCAATTGGGAAACAAAGGGAAGGGGTGAACTTCAGGGGTTCCACTGAGACTCAGCCTCCATCTCAAGACCCCACCTAGCTTATTTTAAGCTACAGACCACCAAGATTATACGGACTCTACACCAAACCTCCCTCCTTGGCACTAGGTCCAGAAGACATCAGGAACAAGCAGCTTAGGGCAACCAGATGGCTGAAGGTCAGCAAAAGAACATAACTGACAAAAATCAGGGAAATATAACTCCAACAAAATTCAGTGAGTTTAACACAGGAAATCCTGAACAACACACCACAGCTGAAACACATGAAAATGATGACAAATCTATACCTTGGAAAATGATGGAGTCCTTTCAAGAAGAAATGAAATCACTGAAAGAATACAGAGAAACCTCAGTTTTACAAATGAAAGCAATGGAGAATACCATTGGAGAACTCCAAGCCAATGTAGCCCAACTTGAAAGGGAAAGAGACAAGGCAATGAAAGATTTGAAAGATCTGAATGATTTGCAGACAAAGACAAGTAAACTGGAGCAGGAAATGAACAAAATTGTTCAAGACTTGAAATTGGAAGTGGAAGCAATAAAGAAAACACAAGTAGAGACAATCATGGAGGTAGAAAGTCAAAGAAAGAAAACAGGAACTACAGACATGAGTATCAAAAATAGGATACAAGAGATGGAAGGCAGAATCTCCAGCATGGAAGACTCGATGGAAGAAATCAGTACAACAACCAGAGAAAATGAGAAATCTAAAAAAGTTCTCACCCACAATATCCAAGAAATCAAGGACTCAATGAAAAGATAACTAAAGGAGATCAAGGGGATACAAATTGGAAACAAAGAAGTCAAATTATCCCTATTTGCAGATGATATGATAGTATACATAAGTGACCCTAAAAATTCCACCAGAGAACTCCTACAACTGATAAATACCTTCAGCAAGGTGGCTGGATACAAAATTAATTCAAAAAAAATCAGAAGCTCTTCTTTATACAAAATATAAATGGGCTGAGAAAGAAATTAGAGAAACAACACCCTTCACAATAGCCACAAACAATATAAAATGCTTGGGGGTAACCACGCAAGTGAAAGACCTGTATGACAAGAACTTTAAGCCCTTGAAGAAAGAAATTGAAACAAATGGCAGAAGATGGAAAGATCTCCCATGCTCATGGAAAGATAGGATCAACATAATAAAAATGGCCATCCTGCCAAAAGCAATATACAGATTCAATGCAATTCCTATCAAAATACCAACACAATTCTTTATAGACCTGGAAAAAACAATTCTTAACTTCATGTGGAATAACAAAAAACCCAGAATAGCTAAATCAATCCTGTACAATAAACAAACAAACAAACATCTGAAGGTATCACCATCCCAGATTTCAAGCTGTACTACAGAGAAATAGTAATAAAAACAGCATAGTACTGGTATAGAAACAGAGAAGTTGATGAAATCAAATTGAAGACCCAGAAATGTACCCACACACCTATGGTCACTTAATTTTTGACAAAGAAGCCAAAACCATACAATAGAAAAAAGGAGAGCTTCTTCAACAAATGGTGCTGGTGTAACCGGATGTGGACATGTAAAAGAATGAAATTAGACACATACTTATCACCTTTCACAAAACTTAAGTCCAAGTGGATCAAAGACCTTAACATAAATCCTGACACACTAAAGCTAATAGAAAAGAAAGTAGGGAAAACCCTCAAACTCATTGGCACAGGAGACAACTTCCTGAACAGAACATCAATAGCTCAGGCTCTAAGACCAAGAATCAATAAATGGGACCTCATGAAACTGAGAAGCTTCTGTAAGGCAAAGGACACTGTCATTTGAACAAAACAGCAACCTACAGATTGGGAAAAGATCTTTATCAGCCCCACTTCTGACAGAGGGCCAATATCCATAATTTATAAAGAACTCAAGAAATTAAACACAAAGAAACTAAATAATCCAATCAAAAAAATGGGAAAATGAGATAAACCAAGAATTCACAAAGGAGGAATCTCTAGTGGCAGTGATACATTCGAAGAAATGCTCAACATGCTTAATCATCAGGGAAATGAAACTCAAGACAACTCTGAGATTCCGTCTCACCCCTGTCAGAATGGCTAAGATCAAAAGCTCAAATGACAGAACATGCTGGTGAGGTTGTGGAGAAAGGGGAACCCTCCTCTATTGCTGGTGGGAGTGCCAGCTTGGACAACCACTTTGGAAGTCTGGCAATATCTTAGAAAACTTGGAATAGCCCTACCTCAAGACTCAGCCATACCACTTCTGGGTATCCACCCAACAATTCCTCACCAAACCACAAGGACACTTCCTCATCTATGTTCATAGCAGCCTTATTTGTAATAGCTGGAAACTGGAAACAACCCAGATATCCCTCAACCAAGGAATGGATTTAAAAAATTATGGTACATTTACACATTGGCATACTACTCAGCTATCAGAAATAAGGAAATCATGCATTTCACAGCTAACTGGATGGAACTAGAAAAGCTCATCCTGAGTGAGCTAACTCAGACTCAGAAAGATGCACATGGCATCTACTCCCTTATAATTGGACTTTAGACATATAGTACAGGATAACTATCCTATAACCAATACACCAAAATGATCAGGAACATAGACTTTGCCACCTATTAATGGAACAATTTACCTTAGGGGTGCTACCATGTAGGCCCCAGTGCAAGAGGAAGCTCTTAGCTCTCATATGACTGTTGAACTGAGAGGGGCTGATATGTAAGGGCATCAGAGGAGTGGGATGGGTAGGAGAGGGAGGAGAGGGTGGGAGAGTGGAACCGGGAGGGGTGGAAAGAGAGTACTATGATGGAGTTGTAACTTGAAGTAATAAATAAGTCTTTAAAAATAGTTGAAACCCCAAATATACAGAACAAAGAAAAAATATTAAAAGCTGTAAGAGAAAAAGGCCAAGTAACATATAACGGCAGAAATACATCTGACTTTTCCTCGGAAACTTTAAAAGCCAGTGGTCTGATGTGCTACAAGGCCTAAGAGACCACAGGTTCCAGCCCAGATTACTGTACCCAGGAAAACTTTTATCATAGATGGAGAAAATAAGATATTCCATGACAAAACCAAATTCAAACATTATGTACCCACAAATCCAGCTCTACAGAAGATCCTAGAAGGAAACTTCCAACTGAGAGAAGGTAATTACAACCAAGAAAACATGGGAAACAAATAACTCTATTGCAACTAAGCCAAAGAAACACCCAAAGCACTACCACCATGTACATCAAAATAGCAGGAAATAACAAACTAGGGTCACTAATATCCATCAACATCAATGGACTCAAATCATCAATAAAAAAAAGCCCCTGGCTTACAGAATGGATCCATAAACAAGACCCATCATTTTGCTGCATACAAGAAATGCACCTCACAGCAAAGATAAACCCTACCTCAGAGTAAAGGGCTGGGAAATGGTTCTCCAAGCAAATGGTCCCAGGAAGCAAGCTGGAGCAGCCATCCCAATATCCAATAAAATAGACTTTTAACCTAAATTAATCAAAAAGATATGAATTTTTTTGAATAGATAAATAAAATAAGGGCCCACTCTGTTGTTGAGGATGTATGAAACAGAAGCTCTAATTTTAACATTGCTGTTGGGAATTGCTTGAATCTCACAGAGAAATTTATTTCAGATCAGTTTATGGTTTACTTCTGATTCATAAATTCTACTTTGAGGACCTCATCCTAATGCTATAGACTTTTTAAACAGTATGAGATTTCAAAATATGTTTTGTAATCTATACAAATATATAATTAAAGTGTGTTTTGAGCTTATTCACTATCCAGAACCTCCTGAATATACCTCTAGCTAAATATCTCCCAACCTCATGTCTTCTTCTTTTTCATTTTTATAATCCTATGAGTGATGCTCATATGAGTATGAACTTAAGTTTTTAAAGTATACTTTATAAAATACATGCACACAATTTTAGAGATTAGTGTACAGTTGTGATTGCTAAAGTTGGAAATTTCTATTAACTGATCTATTAGAGATAAATGACACATCCTTACCAAGAGGGACTATGCAGCAATAGCTAAGACTGAAATTCCTCTATGCAGTTTTGGTGGCATGTTTGACAGAATATATTGTTAAACAAGTAAGCCGGATGAAACAGGTTATTTGTACAATAACACACTTACATTAGAATTAATTGGTCAATAATGGGTTTTCTTTTCCTATATTGAATTTCAATTTTTGTAGCCACTTGAAATATTCTTTATTTTCTCTGATTTTAAACCCAGAACTGTGTAACCATAATTTCAAAAGATGGACATGTGATATAAGTAAAACAGCATTCTGTAACTATCTAGAATCACAGCTTTAAAAAGTAAAAATTTGTGCATACACTTTTATTTCTACAGATAGCACTTCTAAATTTGGCCATCCCTTAGGAAATGAGTGATGCTCTTGGTTTGTAGTTCCCCTGAGAATTCGTTGTTCTTAGACACTTTCCTATAGCACACAGAGGCTCAGAACCTCAGTTGCATCAGAGACAGTGAATTTACATATTGTGACTCATGTCACATTGGCCAGGTTTACAATTCTTTAGACAGGTTAGCGTGTGCAGTGAGCGAGAAATGTGGTAATTTCATGCACCTTCCTACCAAGCAATAAATCAGTCAAAGATGTTATCTCCAAGACAATATGAAAACACCCATGTATTCTAGACTAGACTGAGGTGAGTAGATATGGCTCATTTACACTCTAGGAGAATGACTGAAATATGGAAATACACACTTACTGGGAATCTACAAATACAACTGAGTAAAACTGTTAAACCAATAAAAGGTAGTCTTTTAATTTAATTTAAACAGATAATTGTAAATTATTGTAAGGGAGATGTAGTAATGATGTAACAGTAAAATTTTTTAAATTTTTATGTGATATTCCTAATACCCGCCCCAAAAATCTAAATGCAATCATATTTACTAGACTGTGGTAACATCACCTTATAGTGTGATTTGTGCTGTTAATCCTTTCAGTATATATTGTGAGGATGTATGGCCCATGTAGTTGATGGAGCAGAACAAATAAATAGTTTCAAGGGAAACTATAATGAAATGCCATAGTAAGTATTACATTATTAATCATGTTGCTATATTACAGATGAAAAAATTTGAGGGTGCTATTTTTTTCAAGTCAAAACTGGTTTGGCACATACAGTTTCTTCATCTCAGACTGCCTCATCTGCCCAGAGTGCCCTCTCTCAGCCCTCAATTCTTTTAGAGGTTCAAATGCTCGAATATCTCCTTCTGTAAATTCCTGTAGATGACAAAGAAAAAGACATTTGTTTTCAATTATTCTTTCTTTTATATATGTTTATTTCATATTTTACTGTTTGCTAATGAAGAATTTATGTTTTACATTTTGCAAATTATTCTATTTTATCATTGTCAATATAAAATATATGATGTACTTAAAAGACATTTTCTGCTTAAAATGCTTTAAGTTATCTTATTACAACTTAAAAATCACCTAGTAGGAAACTTTTCCCTAGAGATGTCACTAATTCTTCATAGTAGCAATGTTCTACAAACTTGCTTAAAATATAAATTTGAGTAAAATCTTGCCTAAAATCTTTTATAAAATTTTTTTTATATTTTAAAGAATTTAAGAATTTAAAGAATTTAAAGAATTATTTTAAAACTATGACTTCTTAAAATAACCTGTCTTAGTTTGTCCCCTGCAGAAAACTCAAGTCAGAATAGTTTTTGTATATTTTTGGTTGTGAGCCTAGCCTTTAATGGCTGAGCCATCTCTCCAGCCCCAGAATAGTTTTCTAAATGTTTGATCTTATTCTTTTAACTTCAAGTATATAAAGATATTATATACATATATATATGTATGTGTGTGTATGTGTGTAATTATATATATGTAAGTATATATATGATATAATTATATACATTTGTAATTATATATATATAATTTGTCGATTGACAAAAGATTATTGGTGTGTTTCAATATTCTAATGGTACTAGGTATACTATCTAAAATACATGTTCACTTCATTCCTATCATGTGCTGTGCTTAAAACTTGCTATGGAATTTCTATGTTTTTTCTTTCTGATCATGCTCTCTTGAACCATGCTATTGTCTTTGTACACTAGAAGATAAGCAGGATCTGCATTAGTAACATAACCATGCCATGTTTTAAAGGATCATCCATATGGACACTTATACTAAGAAATTAAATTATTTCCCTTGATTTAGTTCCCATGAATTAAAAAAGATAAACATTTTAGGCCTTCATAGCTATTTATCATTTTTTTCATTCCATGATTTTATTACCATGTGTGAAGATTGGCATATATTTATTTCTCTATTCCTACAATAATTTCCTGTACATCTCACACTGGTATATCTTATCTATTTTAAAACAACAAAAAACATGGAAATGGGGTATGTTGCTCTTTAGGAACATTGTCAGACTTTTCCAAATGAAACTATATTGGAAATGAAGTTGTATCTGGCTTGTCACCAGATGTGCGTGATTTGGAATCCTCATAAGAAAAAACTATTGACCTCACCTATGTTTGTAACATGGAAACATATGATTTTTAAAAGGTATCATTAGCCATAAAACACTATCACTAAGAATAAGTTAGTTAAAGATTTGCTCAATTGAACGAAATAAACTCAATACACCAATTCTAGTTATTAACATTTAGATGTGTTTATTAAAGCCAGATATAGATTGTTGTTCATGTGTCATTTTATTTCTACTTAACATTTTAAAAGTTTAATTGGGAAATTATACGACATCTTAATTCCCTTATAGTATATGGAACATATCTTAGAAGCATTAAGAATATTCTAATTATCTACATACAAATTTCACTTTTGACACTTATAAGACTATAAACATGGTAGAATAAATAAGGGATTAATATTGAACCAGATACTCTAGAAATATAAGGTATTTGTATTATGTCACTTCTAATAAAAGATGAATGAACCTTGCATATGTACTTGAAACCTTATTTTTCAATTTATAGGTTATTATGTTTTTCATAAAGATATATTTTCCCCTCTTATACCTTTCATAAAACTGAGGACAGTAATGGGAAATCATACTAAAAAGGTTTTGATGGTAGCAGGTTTAACTGATAACTCAGTTGAAACCTTTTTTTAACCATGTTAGAATGCATTTTACAATATTAGGTTATTTTATTTTTTGAAGTTTTTCCTTCCTTATGTGAATCCTTAGATAATTAGTTTTATGGTTATTGGGAATACTAGAATCTCCTATAAATTAATATCATTCTTATGACATTTCACTTTGAAATGAAATATCAAAAACCTTGAAATTCTGGAATATCACACATTTAAAAACTCCATTGGAATAAAGCAGTAGAAAAGTGGGCACAGATGAACATTCACAAAACTGAGGTCCTATCTGTCAAATGACTAACATGCCTCCTGTATGTTTCTACAGGCAAAGAAACATGCTAAAAAGGCAAAAGACTTGCACATGGGATAAATTCTAAGCTGATATTTTAAAATAATTGCACAATATTTAAACTTCTCAAAATAGAATTTTCTAGGATGGAAATAGAACTTTTAATTTAAATTTTTGATTTTTTTGTTGTCGTTTTCTGTAGACTTGTTAGAACAAGAAAAAAAAAATGAAGAACCAGTCAGTAGAGATTGTTTTCATCTTGCTGGGACTGACAGATGACCCTCAGCTACAAATTCTTATTTTCCTGTTCATGTTTTTCAATTACATCTTGAGCCTGATGGGGAACTTACTGATCATCCTCCTCACCCTGCTGGATCCCCACCTCAAGACTCCAATGTACTTCTTTCTCCGGAATTTCTCATTCTTGGAAATTGCATTCACAACAGCCTGCATTCCAAGATTCTTGATGAGCATTCTCACTGGAGACAAAACAATTTCTTACAATGCTTGTGTAGTTCAGTTGTTCTTTTTTTTTTTTTCTATTACTTATCACAGAGTTCTACCTCCTGGCTGCCATGTCCTATGACCGCTATGTCGCCATCTGCAGACCACTGCACTATCCCATCATCATGAACAGCAAAGTGTGCCACCTGCTAGTTATCACCTCTTGGGTAACTAGGTTCTTATCCATCTTCCCTCCTTTGATGTTGGGACTCAAACTGGAATTCTGTGCTTCCAAAACGGTAGATCACTTCCTATGTGACACTTCTCCTGTCCTCCAGCTGTCTTGCACAAACACACGGTTAATAGAATGGATGGCTTTTGTCTTAGCTATAATGACACTTGTCATCACCTTGATCTTAGTGGTCCTCTCCTACACTCTCATCATCAAAACCATCCTAAAGTTCCCTTCAGCTCAACAACGGACAAAAGCCTTTTCCACCTGCTCCTCACACATGGTTGTCGTCTCCATTACTTATGGGAGTTGTATCTTCATGTATATGAAAACATCAGCCAAGGAGAGGGTGACTTTAAATAAAGGTGTAGCTGTGCTCAACACCTCTGTGGCCCCTTTGCTAAACCCTTTCATCTACACACTAAGGAACCGGCAGGTGAAGGATGCTTTCAAACATGTGCTTCACAAACTGTGTTCTCAAACAGTGAATTAAGATGTAGGCATAAATAGCTTGGAACATGACTGAAAACAGAAAATTATTGTCAAATATATCCATTATGGCCTATGCCATTTCTCTCCTTTATTACTCTCCTAAAGTTCCCTTCAGCTCAACAATGGAGAAAGGCCTTTTCATCCTTGTAATTCAGAGTAAATATTCTAGCTGGTCTATGTCTATCTTTCAGAACAGATCTTCTGAATCACTGGGAGTAATATGTTTCTTCAGTCCACAGTGTATAATTCTATCTCTCCTCAGAAATGTCTCTTCTTTTAAATAATAGGTTTATTTACTACGTGCATTATACAAGTAAATGCTATTAGACATTCTAAATTAATTATATATGTGTATTAATTGCTAAGCATTTTATTTGCAGCTTGATATTTTGCATTGCTAAAATGGAAATAAGCACAGAGCATGAAATTATTCTATACTGTAATGGAGGTTGTCATGGGAATTAACTAGAATATCTGAGTCAACTTAAAGATAAAATTGGTCTTCTAGAAGGAAGTGCCCACATGATGAACCATGTGAGAATAGTGAGAGAAATAAAAATTGAAGGGCACCCTGATGAGAAGTATGAGGCATGTAAAGGAATGAGATGTTTCTTCTACAGAGTTATAATTAACAATTAGTTGACATAATTAGATGGCCTCATAAGAAGAAATAACATGACTTCATGCTTTAATGCTATGTTTTCATATTTCCTCACAGTCTTGAATCCTAGAAATGATACTAGTTGTGAAAAAAATGTAACTTGTTTACAGCTTAGTTTGAAGAATTTTCTATTTGTAAATTAATATTTTCTAACAAAGCTGCTTGAGTAATTTTTCACAAAACTAGTAATGAATCTCTTAATATCATACACAATTAATTTATTCTAAATGCATTGAAAAATTTACACAGTCATGGAACTACATAAAATGTGGTTTTGTTGGATTTTTTTGTTTTTGTTTTGTTTTTCTTCTTATTTTTTCCTGGATAGAAATAAAAATAAAAACAGCACAACCTCTGGAAAACATTATTTTTATTAATTTTATAAAACACCATAGAGAATCATGCCCTTACATTATGACATTCTCATGCAGACATGGAACTGTTCTTTTCTCTAGATTTCTCCCCACTGCTCTCCCACCCCCTTGCAGTTTGCGTTCCTTTCTACAGACTGTCTCTCTTCTGTTTTCAAGGTTCCATTCCCTGCTACCCTTTTTTCCCAGTCCCCTTAAGGTATTTTCCTACCAGTCACTCCCCTGACACCTCCCATTTGTTCACAATCAAGTCCAGTGTCCACATGTGATCCATGTGATCTTCAGCCAACTTAGAAAATGCTGTCTCTGCTTCCCACAAAAAAAAGGGAATTCTTCCTTTTGTGTGCTTTTTGTTTTATTTTTGTCTTACTGGTATTCTTTCCCTGTCCAAAAAAAAAAGTTTTTGAGTGAAAGAACATAAAGTTGGGTGTTTAGGGAGTTAGCAAGGAGCTGAGAGGAGTTAGGGGGGTAAAAAGAACACAATCAAATCACTATATAAGAAAAGTTTTTAACGAAAAAGTGAAATTTCAAATTAAAGAAATTCCAATTTTCACTTTATACATGGATTTTCAGTCTGCAAAGAATTTTGAGGTCCCCCAAGTTGTAATCTGTTCCCTGTGCTGATTTGATGAAGCAGCCTGTCTTTTGAATTTATTCTTCATCAACTTTCATTCCTTTTTGCCAATAAGTTGGACTTTTTGTTTAAGGTACTCAAAAGAATGAACTATTACTTAGCTAAGTGTTAAAAGAGGGTATATTGAAGTGCCAGCTCCTGAGAACCTTCATCTCTTCCTGTGTCCCTCTACAGGAGTGGGGCAAGTGTACTAAGCTGGATTCCACTCCTCAATTATCATTCTCTGTGCAGAGAGTTTTCTGAAATAATCCTTACAAGAAAATTAATCTGCAGGAAGTCACAGAGGACAAGTCCCAACCCTGTTGCTGCCTTTAAGAAGTCACTTCATGAGGGAAATTGGTCAGAAGTTTTCTTTGTTTGTTGGGTCTTTGTGTGGTTTAGGTATCAGGGTGACTGTGGGCTCATAAAATGAGTTTGGTAGTGTTATTTGCCTTTCTATTTTCTGGAAGAGTTTGAAGAATATTGGTATTAGCTCTTTGAAGGTGTGGTAGAATTCTGTGCTGAAACCATCTGGCTCTGGGATTTTTTTTTTTTTTTTTTTTTTTTTTTTGGTTGGGAGACTTTTAATGACTGTTTCTGTTTCCTTAGTGCTTATAGGACTGTTTAATTTGTTAACCTGATCCTTGATTTAACTTTGGTAGGTAAAATCTACATAATTGCCCATTTCACTTAGGTTTTCAAATTTTGTGGAGTACAGATTTTTGAAGTAAGACCTAAAGATTCTCTGGATGTCCTCAATGTTTGTTATTTCTCCCTTTTCATTTCTGATTTTGTTGATTTGGGTATTTTCCCTCTACGTTCTCATTAGTTTGGCTAAAGGTTTGTCTATTTTGTTGATTTTCTCAAAGAACCAAGTCTTGGTTTTGCTGATTCTTTGAATTGTTTGTTTTGTTTCTAAGTTGTTGATTTCAGCCCGTGTTTGATGATTTCCTGCCTTCTGCTCCTCTTCTGAGTGTCTTCTTCTTTTCTAGTTCTGCTGTTAATTCGCTAATGTGAGCTGTCACAATTTTCTGTTTGAAGGCAGTTGGTGTTATGAACTTTCCTCGAAGCACTGCTTTCATTGTGTCCCATAGGTTTGGGTATATTATGCCTTCGTTTTCGTTGAATTTTAGGAAGTCTTTGATTTTCTTCTTTATTTGTTCTCTGACCCAGTGGTCATTGAGTAGAGAGTTGTTCAGTTTCCATGAATATGTAGGGTTTTTGTTATTTCTGTTGTTGTTGAAGTTCAGCTTCAATCCACGGTGGTTAGTGGGATTCTTTGCCCTAATGGAGTTGCCATATAGGTCCCCAGTGCAAGAGGAAGCTCTTAACACACATATGACTGCTGAACTGAGGGGGGGCTGATAAGTAGGGGCAACCCACTCAAGAGGAGTAGGAAGGTGGAAGAGGGAGGAGAGGGTGGGAGGGTGGAGAGAACTGTGATGGAGATGTAACTTGAAGTAATAAATAAACAACAACAACAAAAAAAGAACTCACTTCACATTTTTTATATTATATCATTTCCTCCTTCCCTTTCCTTTTCCAAACCTTCCCATGTACCCTGCCATGGGCCTTTATGTTTCATAACCTCTTTTTCTTTAATTGCAGTGTGTGTGTGTGTGTGTGTGTGTGTGTGTGTGTGTGTGTGTGTGTG
>CAJQZJ010001232.1:534743-548018 GCA_907164525.1 Lophiomys imhausi
TGTGTGTGTGTGTGTGTGTGTGTGTGTGTGTGTGTGTGTGTGTGTGTTGTGTGCGTTAGTGTACATGTGTGTGCGTGTGTGTGTGTGCGTGTGTGTGTATGTGTTTGTGTGTGTACATGTGCGTGTGTATGTGTGTGTGTAAATATATAAGTATAACCACTTAATCTGTATGATGTTACTTGCATGTGTGTTTTCAGAGTTGATCTTCTGTTATTGAATAAGCCAATGGTGTGCTCCTCCTTGGGGAAGGCCACCATCCTTCTCTCAGAATTTTAGCTGAAAATCAATCAGAAAGTGGATTGCTTATTTATTGCTACAGCAAACTTGCTCAACCTCCTTTTGAAGAGCTAATGGGGGTGAAGTTTGTAAACTGCTGACAATGTTTAAGATTTGGTCTAGAGACCTGCTGGGGAGTGCAAGTAATATTAGGGGGATGTTTTACAGGAATGTCTGAGTGTTTGCTAATAACAATCTTAGCACAAATGTAGATGGTTCTCAAACCGTGAAAACCCACCATGGATGTCATTTATTTTCTTTGTGCATGGATAAAAATTTCATTTTACATATAATTCACATTGCTATTAATTATTTATCAGTTGATGAACAATTAGGATTACAAATAGAGCAGCAATAAATATTGATTTGCAAAAATCTCTGATAGTCCTTTGGTATACAACAATGAATATTATATATGTATGGTTCGTGCAGTAGTTCTATATTTAGCTCTTTGAGAAACTACAACATTGAGATGCTGTGGGGGGGGGGATTGTATTTAGTCTGAGATTTTATTTAATCTGATTTATTAATGGTTTCAGCAATTCACACCCACTAGCACTCCCTGCATCCTTGCCACAATTTGCCATCCCTTGTTTTCTTGATAATAACCATTCTACTTGAGGTAAATTAGAATATCAAAGTGTTTTCATTTTGAATTTCTCTGTTGGCCAAGGATGTTGATCACCTTTTAAAATATTAATAGAGTTATATTCCTGCTTTTCTGGACTGACTTTAAATGCATGGGCTATTTTATGGGTTGTTTAGTTTCTTAAAGTTTACATTTTTAGCTCTTTTGCACACTTTAAATATTAGAAATCAATGGGATGTGTCACCGTCAAAGATTGCATCTCATTTTGTGGACTATCTCTTAATTCAATTAGCAGTTTTCTTTACTGTACACAAGCTTTTAAATTTCATAATGTTCCCTCTGTCAATTTGGTGCCTTATTTCCTAAGTAACCAGGGTCCTATTCAGAATGACCTTACCTATGCCTGTGTCTTATGATTTTTATACTTTTTTCTCCTGCAGTTTTAGAGGCTCAGATATTGTATTATTTACTTGCTGAAGTGACTTTATCCTTTTTTATCCTTGGTCCATTAGGAAAATTTTATAGCAGTGCAAAATAAAATCTTACATATAAAAAATCAATGTATGTAGGTAAGGATATAGGGGAGGGAACCCTGATACATTGTTGGTGTGAATGTAAATTAATACATTCACCCTGGAAATCGGAAATCAGTATAGAAGTATCTCAAAACAACTAGAAATAAAATAATCATGTTTACCAAGTTAACCAATCCAAAGCATATAAACAAGGGCATCAGGATCTATATAAGAGATGACAGAGTATTTGGACACTATTCACAGTATCTGCGTCATGGACACCACCTAAGTGACTGTCAGCAGACAAATATATTGAGAAAATATATGTATGTATATGTATATGCATATGCACTCCTTCATCTATATACATATACATATACACATATATATGCATATATACATATACATAAATGAGTACTTCACAGTAAAAAAAATCAAAGAAAATAAGAACTCATGTCACTTCAGGAAAATAAACTGGAATTGAGCATATAAAAATATTAAGTCAGACATTAAAGACACACACAAATATTTTTTGTCACATGTGGCAAAGGGAAAATTATTATATGAAAATAAGGAGAAGTGTGTCTACAAGCCAACAGAAAACAGGGTATTTGTAGAATTCAGCTTAAATTTGATTGACCTAAAACAGGGTATCTTTTCCCATCTCATATTATTACTTTTCATATTCACTGGAAAAATTCTTCATTTTTTTCTGCTCCAAACCCAGAACAGTGTAACCATAATTTTAAAAGATAAATGTCTGATATGTAATAAAACATCATCTATAACAAATTCTCTGAAAGCATAGTTTAAAAAGAAAAAGGTTGTGCATACATTTTTATTTCTACAGAAAGTACTTCTATATCTAAATTTGCCCATCCCTTAGGAAATAAATGATGGTCTCGGTTTGTAGTTACCCTGAGAATTTGTTGTTCTTAGACACTTTCCTATAGGACACAGAGGCATAGCTCCTCCATTGCATCAGAGACAGTGAATTTTCATATTGTGACTCATGTCACATTGGCCAGGTTTACAATTCTTCAGACAGGTTAGTGTGTGCAGTAAGCGAGAAATGTGGTAATTTCATGCACCTTCCTACCAAGCAATAAATCAGTCAAAGATGTTATCTCTAAGACAGCAAAATCTGTTGTATATGTTAGGTTAGAATGCAGTGAGTAGCAATGGTCCAACCATGCTTTTTGTTTACCAGGATAATGGCAGATATATGGAAGTGCACATTTACCAGAATCAACACACACAGCTGAGAAAAGCTTTTAAACTAATGAATGGTGAGTGTTTCAATATATTTTATATTGACCTATAGAGATATAATGGCAAGTGATTATAATAAGTAAGATTCAAAAACATTTTAACATTAGAGAATATTTTAGTTCTTACATGATATTCTTAATATCCAACAAAACTCAATACAATTGTACTTCTTGTCCTGTGAGTCATACAATCTCATATGTGATTTGTATTGTTATCCTTTATGGTGTACTGGGGAAATGTGTGTATTTGTAATTGTTGAAATAGAACAAGTCAGGAGTTTCAAATGAGAAAATTCTGAAGAATTATATAACTAGACATTGACTATTAATTAGACATAGATATCAATGATAAAATCTGTCCATGAAACAGATTTTATCAATGAAACCATTATATACTATGTTGTTTTACAAGTATCTGTATGTCCTGAAAAACCTTTGAGTCCATGACATTGTCCTCTACAATATTTTGTGGTTATATCCGAGTTGAATAAACACCAGGATACTGAATATTTTTCCGAACTAAAGTTGATCTGTTATATTAGATTTCTTCATCTCAGGCTCCTTCAGCTTCCTAGAGTGGTCTGTCTCAAGTCTTCAGCTCCTTTAGAAACCTTTATAGACAAATTTTCACATATCTCCTTATGTATATTCCTGTAAGTGAAAAAAAGGAGAGCATCTCTCTCTGAATAACTTGATTCTTTATATTTTCATTTTTGTATTTGTACTGTTTTCTCAAGAGGTATATTTCACAGGTTCAAATAATTTTAGTTTATCATCAGTTCAGAAAACATGATCTTATACATTTTCTACTTTAAATGACTTATATTCTTTCATTATGATGATTTTTAAAAGTTACTTGGTATTTCTTCGAGTGTCTCTCAGCCACTAGGAATTTCTCCTCATAGCACACAGCTTGGCAGCATATTTTCTCCCCAGGAGTGGAGGGAGGAACCCTCTCTTGATATTGTGCAGCTGCATAGCTCACAAAGCCATCACATGACTTCATCTTCAGCCTGAGAATAAAATATGACACAGAGCAGGACACACCAGCCAGCCAGGGCTAAGCCAGGGAGGGAGGAATGGGAACCCTAGGGCTGTCTTCAGAACTCCAGCCTTCCTAACTTCCTGCAAGTTAACGGTGTCTTGAGCAAACACTGGAGAAACTGGTGAACAGGCAATCACTCCAAGCTAGTTCCACAGATGTCAGGAACCCTTCGTCTGGATCTTAGAGAGTTTCTGGGCCTCTGGTGGGCAGGGATCTCTTGTTTACGCTGGTTTTCAGTCTTTCCTAATTTTAAAGCTCTCTCTCTGTCTCTCTCTCTCTGTCTTTCTCTATCTCTCTCTGTCTCTCTCTCTCTCTCTCTCTCTCTCTCTCTCTGTGTGTGTGTGTGTGTGTGTGTGTGTGTGTGTGTGTGTGTGTAATAAAAAAAAAGTTATTTGGTAATTTTTTCCCTAGAGCTATCACTAAAAAACTATAAATGTTCCATAAAGTGAATTCTAATTAAAATTTGGATAAAATCCTACACAAAGCTTTCAAAAAGAGTATTTTAATAAAATTATTTATAAAAAGGAATAATTTTAAAACTAAGACTTATGAAAGCAGAATTTCCTGATGCAAGACAGAATACGTTTCTACTTTGATCTTACTTGGTAACATAATATAAATAAATAAGCCTATGAAATACTGAATGATTTTCTTAATAGGCAAAAGATTATTGCCATGTAAACATTCTAATAGTGCCATGTGCACTATCCAATATTTGTTCTGACTTCATTCCTATGACACACTGTGTACTGAAATTTGCTAGAATCTCTGTGTGATATGTTTCTTTCAGATCAAGTTCACCTGTAAGACGAATCCATGCCATTTTGTGCACACTAGGACATAAGCAGAGATCTATTTTTACAGCATTGCCCACATCGTACACTTAGGCTCATAAATTATCTTTCATACTTTTAATCCTTTTTTTCCTGAATTCTTTCCCATAAAAGAGAATAAATATGTTATGTCTTCATAATCATTTCTTTCTCTTCACTTTGTATTTTTATTTACATGCTACAAAAACCACATATTTTTCCCCATTTCTACGATAACTTGCTATACATCTAATACTGGTAGATCATATCTATTTTAAAACCACAGAAATATGAAAAAATATTGTGTTGCTCTCAATGGAAACATCACCACACTACTTCCTTTCCAATGCAATTTCATTAGAAAATCACATTGGGAAGGAAGTATTGTCTGAACTATAATCAAAGATGGACCATTTGGAATTCTTATAAGAAAAACAATTGAATTTACCTATTTGTTACATGGATATATTGGGAAGACAATATAATTAGTCATAAAAATTTCACTATGAATCAGCTAGTTTCACCTTTGTTGGAATGATTGAAATAGACTCAATAAACAAAATCTAGATACTGATGTTGGCGAAGATTGTTTCTATGGATATATATTGAGTTCCAAATATATATTATTATTTGTGTGTCTTTTGATTCTATTTTGCAAATTAATTAGGAGGAAATTGCAAGCTATCTTATCCTGTACATTAGAAAAAAAATGTGAATTTTAAAACTTTAAGTATACTGTTACAATTATTTACTTGAAAATTGTGACACTTATAGAATTATGGTTTAATACTGAATCAAGATACTTAAAAATATAAAGTATTTGGGGTTTTTATTGCTTATTTGTTTGTTTTACATCCTGACCTCAGTTTCCCCTCCCTCCTTTCCTCCCATCCCCTCCTGCCACCTCCGCTCTCCCCTCCCCTCCTCCATTTCTCCTCAAAAATTGGCAGGCCTCCTCTGGATATCAGCCAACCATAGCATGCCGAGGCGCAGTAAGACTAGGCACCTCCCCTCCTATTAAGGCTGGACAAGGCAACCCAGTAGGAGGAAATTTTTAAAATTTTTAAAAATATGTGGACATTGGTAAAACTTCTGCATAAAAAGTTTTCTATAATGGAAAAGGGACAATTTTTACATGTGTACTTTTTCTAAACATTCTGTAGGCATGCTAGAGTAAAGGAGGAATGAAGAACCAGTCAGTAGAGATTGTTTTCATCTTGCTGGGACTGACAGATGAGCCTCAGCTACAAATTCTTATTTTCCTGTTCATGTTTTTCAATTACATCTTGAGCCTTATGGGGAACTTAGCGATCATCCTCCTCACCCTACTAGATCTTCTCCTCAAGACTCCAATGTACTTCTTTCTCTGGAATTTTTCCTTCTTGGAAATGGCATTCACTTCTTCCTGCATACCACGATTCTTAATGAGCCTTCTCACTGGAGACAAAACAATTTCCTATGGATCCTGTCTACTTCAATTATTCTTCTTCTTTCTATTACTAATACAGAGTTCTACCTCCTGGCTGCCATGTCCTATGACCGCTATGTCGCCATCTGCAGACCACTGCACTATCCCATCATCATGAACAGCAAAGTGTGCCACCTGCTAGTTATCACCTCTTGGGTAACTGGGTTCTTATCCATCTTTCCCTCTTTGATGTTGGGACTCAAACTAGATTTCTGTGCTTCCAAAATGATAGATCACTTCCTATGTGACACTTCTCCTGTCCTCCAGCTGTCTCGCACAGACACACGGTTAATAGAATGGATGGCTTTTGTCTTAGCTGTGATGACACTTGTCGTCACCTTGGTCTTAGTGATCCTCTCCTACACACTCATCATCAAAACCATCCTAAAGTTCCCCTCAGCTCAACAACGGAGAAAAGCCTTTTCCACCTGCTCCTCACACATGGTTGTCGTCTCCATTACTTATGGGAGTTGTATCTTCATGTACATGAAAACATCAGCCAAGGAGAGGGAGACTTTAAATAAAGGTGTAGCTGTGCTCAACACCTCTGTGGCCCCTTTGCTAAACCCCTTTCATTTACACCCTGAGGAACCAGCAGGTGAAGGATGCTTTCAAACATGTGCTTCTTAGGCTGCATTCTTCTCAAAACAGTAAATTTTGAGTTGTTTAGGAATCAAGAGGGTGTTATAGATCTAAGAAGATACTCTTAAAAGTGTGTTGCAAGTTAATATGAATGTTGAGTCAGATATAGACCTTTATGGTCTCATGGAGATGGTTAGATAGTAGAATGTTAAAGTCAGGAGCCAAATATGTATAAACTGGACATTGGGAAGGTATACTGGGCCATTTAACTCTCATAAATGTGGCATATTTTTATCTGTTGTTTTGTATAGTGTTTACTGTTATAAGAGAAGGAACCATCTGTTGGACTGAAAGGGGAAACTTCTGGGGGGAAGAGGGTGGAAGGGAGGGATAGGGAGGGGTTTGTGACTGAGATGTAACTTGAAGAAAAAAAAATAAAGTATTTATATAAAAAAAAGATTTAGGCATAAATAACATGCTATTGGAACATGACTGAAAAAAGAAAATTATTGTCAAATATATCCATGATGGTCTATGCCTTTTATCTCCTTTTTAAATTAAATTATAGCAAGTATTCTAGTTCCTCTGTGTTCTTCTTTAAGAATAGATCTCCTGAATCACTGGGAGAAAAACGTTTCTTCAGTCCATAGTGTGCAATTCTGTCTCTGCTCAGAAATCTATCTTCTCATAAATGAAAGGTTTATTAACTAAATGTGTTGTACATGTAAATGCTGTTAGACATTCTGAATTAATTCTATATGTGTATTAATTGCTAAACAATTTGCAGTTTAATATTTTGCATTGCTAAAAATAGAGAAAAGCACAGAGCATGAAATTAATCTATAATGTAATGGATATTGTCATGGAAAATAACTAGGAAATCTGAGTTGATCTAAATATTAAGTTAGTCTCATAGAAGGAAGCATCCACATGATGAAGCCCATGAAAAGAATAAAGAAAATAAAGACTGAAGGCCATTGTGATGAAGAGTATGAACCCTGTAAAGGAATGAGATGTTATTCTTCCTAGATTTACAATCATTAAGAATTACTTGTTAGCATAATTAGATCATTTCATCTATAGTATCAATGTGAAAAGAATACAGCTTGGTTGTCAAAGAAAATTAAAGATATTTATTCTAGATCCAAATTTATTGATGATGACCTAGCGACAGGTTTATGTTATCTGTAGTTCCACATTCCTATTGGAAAGGCCTGCGAATTTTTTCTTTTAATAACAGGAAAAAGAAAGCCATAAGTCAAGATGTTTCTTAAATACATCTGTGGAGGCATCTGGAAGGCACATCACAGAAAGGTGGGGCATCTTTTCTATAGGCTTCAGATGTTATCTGATGAGTCTTAGCTTTTTGGTTATAGAAGCTACTGCATGGGTTGGAGAGATGGCTCAGCCATCAAAGGTTAGGCTCACAACCAAAAATATAAGAAGCTACTGCTCTATTACGTTAATAAATTCCAAACTGATTTTTTTCTGTTGTTCTTGAATTTTAAACTATTTTTATCCTTTCATTAAAAATAGATATTTTCCAACATAATAAATTCTGATTACACTTTCCCTCCCTTTCCTCCTCCCAGTTCCTCTTCATCCTGCCTCCCATCTTGATCCACCCCCCTTTCTGTCTCTCATTAGATAACAAACAGGCTTCCAAGGGTTAATTATAAAATATAAGAGAAACCAAAAAACTAACACATCAAAATAGGACAAAACAAACAAACAGAAGGACAAGGGCCCAAGAAAAGATATAAGAAACAAATATAGTTGCAGAGACCTAGTCATTCAAACACTCAGGAATCCCATAAAAATACTAAGCTAGAAGCCATAAATATGTCAAAAGCTCTTTATCATTAGTCACAGGATCTCACTTCTAGCATAAAAGTGGATAAGGAGTGGCTGTTTGTGGGGCTAAGCTAGCAGCAGTGAGGTAGTTAGTGTTCACAGCTTCAGTATTCCAATTTCCCATGACATTGACATTGCCATCACTCTACCACCCTTCAGGCTTCTTTCCAGGAACTCTCATTGATAGTAAAAATAAACTGACTCCAGGCTTTGATGATAGCTATTCTTATTTCTTCATAATTATGAGTCTCAGAAATAAAAATAATTTGTAAAAAATTAAACACATAATGTTTTTATACCTCCGAATGAAGATATTCTTATTTGTACATTGAATTTTTCTAACCAATTCAGCTTCATTCAGTTTTCATCAAATTAATGATGTATCTCTCATACAAAACAGCATACAATTATTTTAATCTAAATAAACTGGACAAATATTCATGCAAACAGAACTACAAAAAATACAGTAGTGACTGTTTTCCTTAATCTTTTTCCTCTATTATTATAATTTTTAAATTACATACACAGAAGTAATAGTTTTCATCATGGCATTTTTATACATATGTGTAATTATAGTTTTTCCTAATTAATCTCCACACCGCTCACTCATGCCCTCCCCCAGTCTATCTCATCTTCACAAAAAGTCCCATGTCTTAGAGTTTCTATTGCTTTGACAAAAACACCATTACCACAAAAAAATTTTGCAGGGGTGGGGGATACATTTCACTTACATTTCCACAACATTGTTGATCATTGAAGGAAGCCATGACAGGAACCCAAACAAAGCAGGATCCTGGTGGCTGGAGCTGATGCAGAGGCCATGGAGGGGTGCTGTTAACTGGCTTGCTTCACATGGCTTGCTCAGTCTGCTTTCTTATGGAACCCAGGACCACCAACCCAGGGATGCCACCACCCACTATGAGCTGGGCTCTCCCCCACTGATCACTAATTGAGAAAATGCCTTACAGATTGATCTCATGGAGTTATTTCCTCAACTGTGTCTCCTTCCTTTCTGATGACCCTGGCTTAGTTAAGTTGACACACAAAACCAGCCAGTACTACTGATCCCTTGTCAACTTGACACACAAACACAGCACTGTTAACCCACAATCCTTTCTTTCTTATTCATCCCAAAGATCTCACATTAAAAACATAAATAACTTTAAAAGTCTCACAGTCCTTACAAATTCAAGCACATTAAAATTTCAGACTGCTTAAAATAGCCAATGTCTTCTAAAATCCAGTCTCTCTCTCTCTCTCTCTCTCTCTCTCTCTCTCTCTCTCTCTCTCTCTCTCTGTTTTTCAAGACAGGGTTTCTCTGTGTATCCTTGACTGTCCTGGACTCTCTTTGTAGACCAGGCTGACCTTGAACTCACAGAGATCCACCTGCCTCTGCCTCCCAAGTGCTGGGATTAAAGACGTGTGCCACCATGCCCAGCCATTACAGACAGCTGTGAACTGCCATATGGTGCTGGGATTTGAACCCTGGTCCTATGGAAGGATAGCCAGTGCTCTTAACGACTGAGCCACCTCTCCAGCCCCAATCAGAAGTCTCTTCACTGTAGGCTCCAGTAAAATACTTCTTACTTCAAGAGGGAAAAACCAGGGCACAGTCACATCAAATCAGAGCAAAACCAAAGTCAAAAAGTCCAATATCTGGGAACCACTCAGGATCTTCTGGGTTCCTTGAAAAGCTTGGGTCACTTCTCCAGCTCTGCCTTTTACAGCACACACAGCTTGTCTTCTAGGCTTCCACTGGCTACACTCAACTGCTGCTTCCATTCTTGGTGGTCATCCCATGGTTATCTCCAAACTCTGGGCTCTCTGCTGCAACTGGGCTACACTTTCACCAGTGGCCTCTCATAGGCTGTTCTTGGAACCAAGCCTCAACTTCTCTTCATGACCCCTTCAATCCTGGGCCTTCAACTGCCACTGAGGCTGCACCTGAACCAAGGGCCTCTCCTGGCTTCTCACAATGCCAAACCTCAGCTGATCTCCATGAACTCTTCAGGCCTTCAAAACCAGGACCACCTGTCAGACTCTTACAGGTTACCAAGTCTGGCTGCCAGTTTGAGGTACAAACTTAGCCACCTCTAGAGCACAGAGGAAACACTTACGAGAGGAAGGGCTCTCAGGAAACACTTCCCAGATGATTTCACCACAGTGATGCTGCTCTCCTTGTTTCCCATTGAGACAGGGTATCTTTGTGTTTCCCTACTGTTCTGCAGCTAGCTTTATAGAACAGGCTGGCCTCAAATTCACAATTCAGTTTCAGCTTCCAGCCTCGGTCTACTAAGGTAGGCCATTCTAGTTTCAGCTGCGGAGACTTACTTCTGAATAAACTCACTGAACTCTGGCTGGCTGGTTCAGCTCAGCTGTCCTTGCTCAAACTCCTCTCCAACCTGACTGATTCGAATCGGCTTCTCTAGGCTTCTAACTAAACTGCTCTGCTTGGAAAAACTGCCTGTGAACTCCACAAACTGAACTGCACTCACTGTGGGAACCAAACTGCCCTGAACAGAGCTGGGCTCACCTGTACTGAGCTCAGCTGTACTCAGCTGAACTGCACCAAACTGAACTCAATTGCACTCACCTGAACTGAGCTCACTGCCTCTCTCCCCCTGCCCTGCCCCTAAGTAGCCTCTTTCGTGCTGTTCTCATGTGGGTCGAGCATATCCTAATCTCTGACTCATTCTGTCAAATATTTCTCTGATTCATCACCCAATTAGACATCACTTTCAAATATGGCTGCTTCCTTCTATGAATTAACTTTACCTTCCTTTTTAGGGATTAAACGTATGTACTAAGGGTGTGTCTGTATCCCAGCCAGATCATACTGTAACCCAGGGCATGTCTGCATTCAGGCTGGATCATATCCTTGGGGATGTTATCTCTTGCCAGAGCAGCCATGTTGCTGGGTTAAAATTCCTCTACACACTCTTCAGTACCAGCTCACAAGAATGACAGAATCTTAGTTCAAAATAGCAAATGGTCCTGAAGGAGTCTTCAGATTTCACCCTGCAACTTCACAAACCAGCCTCATCTTCTGCACTGCTCGCAAAATTCTTACCTTCAAAGCTCCTAATGAGCATCCCACTGATCTCTCAACACTCAATGGACTATCTATCCCAAAGTTCCAAAGTCTTTCCACAATCCTCCCAAAAATGTGGTCAGGTCTGTCACAGCAATACCCCATAACACTCATACCAATTTGTCTTGGGTTTTTATTGCTGCAACAAAACACCATGACAAAAATCAAGTATTGGAGGAAAGAGTATATATCACTTACACTTCCACATCACTGTTCATCATTGAAGGAAGTCAAGACAGAAACTGAGGTACAGGACAGTACCCTGAGGGCAGGAACTGATGCAGAGGCCATGGAGGAGTGCTGCTTACTGCCTGTTTAGTCTGATTTCTTACAGAATGAGGGACTCAATGAGAACCAACATTGAAGGACAGTCTCTAGACTACAGTATTTTATGGGACTGAAATTATCTTCAGCAAGAAAGAAAAGTGAATGTTCATAGATTAAAAGTTTTAAACTTTGAAATAGCATTTCAGATCTAATACATATTTTGTTTCTGTGATTTTCTTTCAACAAATGATGCCTGAAATATTGTTTGTATATGCACACATTGTCAACTATGACATACAACACTTAAATAATTATTATAAAGTAAAAAGAAAGAGTGCTTGAGAGTTGGATAAAGAGGAGGGCCATGAGAGGAGAAGTAAATATGTGATGTAGGTGGGGTACAGAAAGAGTGGGTACTAGAATAAATATGAGCTGAAATCAGGAAGGTTGCTATTGGTGAGGAGACAAGAATCAGGAAGATAGGCAGAGGGAAAAGGGAGATAGTGAGGAGAGGGACAAATAAGAATAAAGTCTTTGCAAAATCTCATAATGGAATCCATTGCTTCAAATACAAACTGAAAAATGCAAACACAATCTATATTAGTCCCACATTATTCAGCACAGAACAAAACATAAGTTATACATTTGCAAATTTTGTCTATGCAGCACAATTTAAAAATTCAATGTATTATTAACAAGATGCAGTGCTATGCCATATGAAAATGGTATCAGTTACAATCAGTATCTCATATACTTTTACATTTATCAAATATGACATTTTTTAATCCTGCTTTCTTTTTACTATTCAATTTATGATGAATAACTTTTGTTTGGAGTAGAAAAAGAAGACTTTTCTGGAAGCAACAAAATAAATCAGCACATTCCAAAATTCACCTAGCTTCCAGCCAGAGGAAGTCTCTTTTCTTGTGTGTTTTCTCCACTAACTTGAATTCAAGAAGAGGACGGAACCATAGCATTTCTCCATTATCACTTTTGTCTTTGATTATTAGGGCAAAACTTTTACATCTTGATTGAGTCATTTTATATTTTTCTGCTATGCCTGTATTGTTGGCCTTTATAAAAATTCATAGGGATTATTCAATATAATATATATATATTGCAAATAGTATATATTTGCAATACATATTATATTTAATGATTTACTAAAATAATATGTACTATCATAAATTCATAAGGAACATTCAATATAATATGTATATATTGCAAATAGTATATATTTGCAATACATATTATATTTAATGATTTACTAAAATAATATGTACTATCATTGAATTTTTCTGAATATATTCTCTAACAGTTAGAAATAGAACTACCTTTTGACACAAGTATATCTTTTTGAATGTATATCTGAAGATCTGCAACTCAGTAACTGTTCATCTGTGTTTATTGTAGGTCTATTCAAAATAGCTAATTCATGGGATCAACTTAGGTTTATGTCAATAGATAAATGACTACTGAGAATGTGTCCTGTGTGTGTTTGTGTG
>CAJQZJ010001232.1:556242-642566 GCA_907164525.1 Lophiomys imhausi
GACCGGTGACGGAGCTGGCTGATCTCAGGGTTGTGTTCCAGGGAACTTGATACTTTGTTTCTTTAAGTCCATTAAGTCTTTCCTGTTTTTCTGACAACCTTGTTTTTCAGTTCATTGAGTATTTCCTGTTTTTCCTGACTTCAACCTTGTTTTTCAGTCTATTAAGTCTCCTATTTGTTTCCTGTTTTTAGTCCACATGCTGATAATGATCTTCATGCCCCGAATTAAAAGACAGTATCAGAAACCCCTATATATATTCTAAATCTAATTTAATTTATCTAACTCCCTACATATCCCCCTTCTAGTAAAAAAAAATAAATCCCGGGCGGTGGTGGCGCACGCCTTTAATCCCAGCACTTGGGAGGCAGAGGCAGGTTGACCTTTGTGAGTTCAAGGCCAGCCTGGTCTACAAAGCGAGTCCAGGACAGCCAGAGATATTCAGAGAAACCCTGTCTCGAAAAACCAAAAAATAAATAAATAAATAAATAAATCTACATCATAACTACATATACAATGTAAATATATTGTCTATGTATAATACATTAACTAACTTTAAATTTTTATCAATATACATTAAAGCAACTGTTAAAATAACCTTAAACTTCTCACAATACATAGTTGTATTTACATCTTTTGACAAAAGACATTAAAGCAAACAAAACATTTTAAATTCTTATCAATAAACTTACTTTCTATTACATACACAACATTTTTAAAACTTGCATCAATAAACAAAATCTTAAATTTCTAACAATATAAACAAAATAATCTTTCACTCCAATTCTTACAGTTCCATTCATAATATCCATTCATTGTAAACATCACAAACAAAAGACAATCACAATACCTAAGATATGACAACAAAAAATTTTCATTCCACCTCCTGGGAATGAAGTTGAAAGTATTTTTTGGGCACCCTTTAAAAATTTTAGATATTGGCCAATTCCCGGGATAGCCAGCTATTTTCTCTAAGTTTAAGGAGGAGAAAATCATAGATTAATTCTGTAAGTCCATTTGAAGCATAAACTCCATCCATGCTAAATGAAAGAATGGAATATTATGAACATCGGACAGTTCTTACCATACAAAGACATTTATGTCTCAGCTATTAAGAGACTCTCCCTGGTCAGATCTAATCTTTATAAGTTTTGTTGGTAACCACATTTTCTCATTTCCTGTAGATACATATGCATATCCACATCCCCATCTTAAAACTAGTGCAGGTTTCCATTCTAAAGTCAAAATATCCTTATAGTATATTGGTTGATTTAGTTCCTCAGGTTTTTCTATAACCCAGTGTCTCTCAGCTGCAGTAGTACCTTTTTCACTGACATTCAAAAAATTTAGGGTTAGTAAAGCATTGTGCAATCTGTCCCTGGGATTCTTTAATTCCCCTTTTTGTTTATTAAGCATCTCTTTTAAGGTACGATTAGCTCTTTTTACAGTTGCTTGTCCTGTAGGATTTTGTGGGATACCAGTAATATGCTTTATATTATAATAGGCAAAGAATTGTTTCATTTTTTAGATGCATATGTAGGAGCATTATCAGTCTTAATTTGTGCAGGTATACCCATAAATGTCATTATTTCTAATAAATGTGTAATAACATAATCAGCCTTTTCAGAACTTAAAGAAGTTGCCCATTGAAACCCTGAGTACGTATCAATGGTATGATGGACATATCTTTGTTTTCCAAATTCTGCAAAATGAAATACATCCATTTGCCAAATCTCATTCTTTTTTGTACCTCTAGGGTTACTACCTGTAGGTAATGGAATTTGGTTATAAAAAGATTATGTAGGACACTTTTTAATTTATTTTTTTTTTGGCTTGTTGCCAAGTGATAGAGAATTTTTCTCTTCAAACCAAAGCTGTTAATGTGATGTTTCTCATGGAATTTGGAAGCTTCTAGCAAATTTCCTATTAGTAACTGGTCAATCTCCTCATTTCTTTGTGTCAATGGACCTGGCAAACCTGTATGAGACCGAATATGAGTTATATATAATGGACTATTTCTAGTTTGGATGACTTGTTGTACTTGAATAAATAAAGAAGTTAATTCTGAATTTTCAGAAATGAATTCAGCAGTTTTTATATTCAACATAACTCTTTTTGCATATAGAGAATCAGTAATTATGTTAAGAGGTTTAGAAAAATCTAATAACACTATAAGGATTGCATACAATTTTGCTTTTTGAACTGATGTATATGGACTTTTGATTACCTTGTTGGTTTTGTATGTTTTATAACTTGCCATTCCCATTTTGTTAGCATCAGTATAGAAGGTTGGTGCATCAGGAATTGGTGTTTCCTTTACAATACGTGGAAGAATCCAATTAGTTCTTTTTATGAATTACATGCGCTTGCTTTTTGGAAATTTGCTGATAATTTTTCATAGATAATTACTGTAGGTTCTTTGCCAATCCTCATTGATTACCCACAAGGACCTAATCTCAGCATTAGTAAGAGGCACTACTATTTCAGCTGGGTCCATTCCTGACAATTGACATAATCTTATCCTTCCTTTCATAATTAATTTCGTTATCTTTTTTAAGTAGGTCTTTAATTTTTGACTTTGTTTATGTGGTAAGAAAATCCGTTCCATAATACAACCTTCCTGTTGCATAAGAAGTCCTGTAGGAGAATGAGTTGATGGTAAAATGACCAAAATACAATCAAGTTCAGGATCAATTCAATCTACATATGCATCCTGTAGTCTTTGTTCTACAAGAAGTAATTCTTTTTCTGCTTCAGCAGTTAAACATCTTGGACTATTTAGATTTGAATCCCCTTGTAATGTTTGAAACAAATTAGTTAACTCATATGTACTTAATCCAAGGGTAGGCCTCAGCCAATTAATATCTCCCATTAAATTTTGATAATCATTAAGAGTTTTCAGTTGGTCTCTACGGATCTGCACCTTTTGTGGTATTATTCTTTGTTGACTTATTTTATAACCCAAGTAGTTGACTGAACCTTCTCTTTGTATTTTTTCAGGAGCAATTTGTAACCCCCACAGTGGCAGAATTTTTTGTGTTTCCTTAAATAATCTCTCTATAGTACCAGCACCAGGATCGGTCAACAAAATATTATCCACATAATGATAAATAATAGGTTGAGGAAATTGCCTACAGATTTTTTCCAATGGTTTTTGCACAAAATATTGACATAAAGTTGGGCTATTCAACAATCCCTGTGGAAGTACATTCCAGTGATACCTCTTGATTTGCCTACTATTATTAAAAGTAAGTACAGAGAAAGCAAACCTTTCCCTATCATTTTTATGCAACGCAATTGTGAAAAAGCAATCTTTTAAATCAATTACTGTTAAAAGCCATGACTTTGGTAGTAAAGAAGGTAATGGTATACCAGACTGCAAAGGATCCATTGGCTGAATTACTTTATTTACAGCTCTTAAATCTGTTACCATTTTTCATTTTCTTGACTTTTTTTTTTTTTTTTTTTTTTTACCACAAATACTGGAGAATTTCATGGGCTGGTAGACTCTTCTATGTGACCAGCTTCCAGCTGCTCTTTTACCAATTGCTCAGGAGCCTCCAATTTTTCCTTTGTTATGGGCCACTGCTCTTGCCACACTGGATTATTTGATAACAATTTCAAGGGTAGGGCTGTTGGAATTTCAGCAGTGGCCCCTAGTATAAATTTGGAAACTCTATGCCTGAGGGGTCCGGTATTTGGACACTGGACACAACTTGTGATTGCTCTTGAGTATCTGTATCAATACCTTTTACATGTACATCCATCATTTCATCATTTGTTGCTTCTGGGATGGCAGGAATATTAATTTGAGTACCCCATTGTTGTAGAAGATCTCTTCCCCATAAATTTATAGGTATGTCAGCCACATAAGGTCTTAATTTCACTTTTTGCCCTTCTGGTCCAACACATTCAATCCATTGCACACTTTGCTTAACATGGGAGACTTTACCAATCCCTATAAAATGTGTAGGGACCTCTTGAAGTGGCCAATTTCAATTCCAAGAATTGTGAGATAGAATAGTGACATCTGCTCCTGTGTCCACCAATCCTTCAATTTCAGTTTCATTCATTCATACTTTTAATTTTGGTCTCTGGTCATTCACCATTGTTTGCCAAAATATACCTTTTGTAGTACTCCCAAATGTTCTTGTTTTTTGTATTGGAGCAGACTTGCCCTTAGCATATGGAAACAACAGCAGTTGAGCAATTTTATCCCCTGCCTTGATTGTCACCTCTTTCCATATGGATACCATAATTTTAATTTCTTCTTTACAATCTCCATCTATACACCTGGTTGTACCAAAAATCTTTGATAAGTGAATCCCCTTTTTCCAAAAATTAAACCTATTGTCCCTGATGATAAAGGACCATAAATGCCTGTGGTCAACTTATAACATTCATTTGTGTTGGATAATGTAATGGACTTGTCTGTGGCCAGATCTAAAGCTGCACTCCCTTCATATGCATGCAGAAGATCAATCACATTTAATTTTGTTCTTCCTGATTCATTATTTCCCTCTGAGTGGCTGATGGAGGACCGTTCAGATTTTTTGATTTGAGGCCTTGAACTGGTAGGCCCCTCCCCTCGTTACCTGTAACATCTGTTTTTGATCTACAGTCCCAGGACCAGAGTTTACCTCTTCCACACCTAGTGCAGAAACCTAGAGACTTTGACCTTCCATTGTTATTAGAAACCATTTGTTCCCTGTTATGACCATGTAATGTAGAACCATGATACCTGCTATTTTTAGCTCTGAAATCAGTTTGAGCTCTGTAAATTGTAGTTGTACAATCTTTTTGGAAATGACCAAATTTACCACATTTAAAGCATCAATTAAAACCCCTAGCAATGGCCTGTCCAATGATATAAGCCTGATATTCTTGAGAACTAATATCTGTTGTTTCTCTTATCCAGTCGTCTATTGGGGTTCCTCGAGCCTTTAATGGTCTAATTAATTTTTGGCATTGGATATTGGCATTTTTAAATGTTAAGGCATTTATTAACTCTTGTCTGATATCAGGGTTTGGTACATCTCTCTCCACAGCTGAAGTCAACCTTTGTAAAAAGTCAGTAAAGATTTCTCCAGGACCTTGTTTAACCTTAATATATGAAACATATCTTTCTCCATTTTCTGAAATCCTGTCCCAGGCCCTTAAAGCTGTATTACGGCATTGTTCAATTGTAGAGAGCTGCGACGTGCCGCGCCCTAAAGATGGCGCCGGTTTCCGCCTTCCACCAGCCTGATGGTGAGTGCTCTCGGTGGTAAACAAGTCCATATTTGGTTAAGACCGCTGATCTGGCTTGCTTCCGCATACGTGGGCCTGTAAGATAGCACCACGTGGCTTTACTTGATTGGCTGTTCATATAGTATTTAGCCTGTGGGTTGGTTCTGCCCGATTATTCAGAAGACTGTTTTCAAGGGACCTGAATAAACTGCTTGAGAAGAGCTTTTGCGAGTTTCGTCGTTCTTGCTGGTCGAGGTTGACGTGACATTCAATTGTAATACCATCCATATGAATTTGTTCCCTTCAGTGAGCATACCGTCCCTCACCAAGTATTTGATCGGTTGTAACATTTATTCTCCTTTTTATATTTTGTTGTGCTAACTTTGTAGTTTCATGTCTCCACCATGAAAACCATTGTAATTGCTGGCTACCTTCCAGCACAGCTAATACCAGTCCCTTTCAATCCTGAGGAATGACTCTATGGTGCATTTTCCAGTTATTAAGCATTTGCTTGACAAAGCCTGCATGGATACCATAAGACATAATACATTCTTTGAATCATTTAAATCCAACATATCAATTGGATACCATGTTTATTCTGGATTGGGTTGAACTTTATTAATACCACCAGGCCTATTTTGATAAGTTACTGGAAAAGCTAATGGCACCTGTGAAGTACCAAGTGGTTTCTCTGGGGGTGCACTTGGTTTTATACCATTACTTGTCTGATCTTCTGTTGTTTCATGTAATGGCTTTGGAGACTTAGATAGGAAGGTACGAGGTGCAGGACGTGGCTGCACTGTGCATTGCACCTCCTCCTGCTTGCTTCCCTGTTTTAACCATTGAAAAGTTGTCAATTGCAGTTACCGTCTTTGGCAAAAATTATTTTAGTTCCTCATTTTGTTTTTGTAAACTTTTTAATTGTGAGGCTGACTTTTATGATAAACCAATAAAAGAGGTAAAGGCAAACAACATAAAACATCTGGTCTGACAGGAAAATAGGACAGAATTTAGCTGCAAACATTGTCATTTTGTCAACCATTGGTTCCATAGTTTCAAAATTTGCAGTTTCCTCTACAGTTTTGAAAGCCAAGTTACCCATAATGTCCTACCACGTTGGGCGCCATCTGTAACTGAACTTTTTAATTATTATTTAACACTTATTTATTTATTACTATATTCACTTATAACAAACACCAACAATTTCTTAACTATTAATCCTACAAATTCCTACAATCCCTTAAACCTAACCACTAATCCTATTGACAATGATTATCCTAACCTTTTAGAAGGATACAGTCTCTGGGCCAGGTCCTCAGTCATCAGGTACACAGACTTGTTGTAGATTCTTTAACACCTTTAGCAGTCCTTTTTCTGGATCTCTCAGATGTAGGTTCGTCAGGGTAAGTTGGTTACTGCAGTCTCACCTTAAATAAGGCTTGATGCTTTCTTCTCTCTGGGAGATCCCAGCCCCTTCGCATCAGCAACTCTGCCGCTCTACTTCAGAGTCCTTAAAGCCAGGCACAGTTTCCTTTAGGCCACTGTTTGGACAGATCAAACCCCTCTAGGCAAAAGCTGAGCCACAGGGTTTAGTCCTTACCCTTTTGGTGTCTTGCTCAGGCTTTCTTTGCTCATCAGCTTCTTTCTGCCTCAGGGAAATCTGGCCATCAAATGACGGCCAGCACTTTTTTCAGCAGGACTCTCGGAGCTCTCTAGCATCAGGGGCCTCTTCTTTTTTATGGGGCTCTATGCACTGTCCTTAAATAGGAGGAACTCTGTTTCAGCTTAATTTGGGCTCTGCCCACTTAGCAGCTGAAAACAATGTCAGGCCAGATACTTTGTTTCTTTAAGTCCATTAAGTCTTTCCTGTTTTTCTGACAACCTTGTTTTTCAGTCCATTGAGTATTTCCTGTTTTTCCTGACTTCAACCTTGTTTTTCAGTCTATTAAGTCTCCTATTTGTTTCCTGTTTTTAGTCCACATGCTGATAATGATCTTCATGCCCTGAATTAAGAGATAGTATCAAAAACCCCTATATATTTTCTAAATCTAATTTAATTTATCTATCTCCCTACAAAGTGGCCCTGAGATGGAAACTAAAGCACCACCAGCTTATGCCAAGTGTGAAGCTGGATTAACAGCAAACAGAGATACAAGCACCCACTTAACAAAGGTGGGACTAAAATCCATATGGAAAGGCACAACCAATGTCCTAGCTTCTGAAGCCCACATCCCACTGGAAAAGCACAAACAAGTAAAAAAAATACAATACGCCTCCTCTAAAATGTGTTAATCTCACAGTAATATCCACAAAAAGACCAATGTAGATGACATTCAAGATGATAAATATGAAACAAATATATTCAAGAACACAAAGAGAACATAAATAAACACTGCAATGAAGATCAAGGGGGGATTAAAGCCTTAACAGTTGGATGAAATAAGGAAGACAATAAAATATGAAAATAGAATTCAACAAGGAAATAAAAGCTACTGAATAAAAGCAAAACTGAAACAGAACTTGAGTGTTTTGATCAGTCTAACAAATCATTCAGAGGAAATACTCTCTAATGATATTGGTAAGAAGAAGTCAGAAGTTTATTTTATTCAGTGAAATGGTTTCTAGAAATGGGTATGCAATAAACAATAATATATGACCATAAAATGTATTAGAGTAATTTATTTATTACAGACTGCAACCTTTCATGGGAAAGTAGAATGTAAGGTGGAACTCAGTTACAGGGTTCTTCAGAAAAAAAATCTTGTATAGGAAATAACTGCTGACACAGGAAACACAATCATAAAAGTAGATGAAATATACCTCCAGTTTTTAATGTATGGTTACAATTTATATCACAACTTCAAACTTTGTTTTTTGAGAAATGCAAAGTCTTTTGTAATACAGCCCAGAAGACTTCTTTCACCTGCTGGTTTCTTAATGTATAAATGAAGGGATTCAGGAGAGGGGCGATGGAAGTATATAGCAGAGCCACACCTTTGGACACAGTCACCCTCTCACTTGCAGATGGTTTAATATACATAAAGATGCAACTGCCATATGTTATGGAGACAACGATCATGTGGGAAGAGCAGGTGGAGAAGGCTTTGCTTCTTTGCTGTGCAGAAGGGAAATTCATTATAGTCTTAATGATGAAAGTGTAAGACAGACCCACTAGTACCAGTGTGACTGCAAGTGTCACCACTGCTAATATGAGGGACATCATTTCTAGGACACGAGTGTCCGTGCAGGAGATCTGCAAAATAGGAGACGTTTCACACATGAAATGATTGATTACTCTGGAATCACAGAAATCCAGCTTCAGACCCATGGCCAGTGGGGGAAAGATGATCAAGAACCCAGTCACCCAGGAGCTGAGGACAAGTTGGTGGCACACTCTGCTGTTCATGATGATGGGGTAGTGCAGTGGTCTGCAGATGGCGACATAGCGGTCATAGGACATGGCAGCCAGGAGGTAGAATTCTGTGACTCCCAGCAACAGAATGAAAAAGAGTTGGGCTGCACAGTTGTTATAGGAAATAGTCCTGTCTCCAGTCACAATGGTTGTCAGGAATCTGGGAATACATACTGTTGTGAACATAATTTCCAAAAAGGAGAAATTACGGAGAAAAAAATACATTGGAGTCTTAAGGTGAGGGTCCAGCAGGGTGAGGAAAACAATGATTAAGTTCCCCACCAGGCTCATTAAATAATTGAGAAAGAGAAACATAAAAACCACAATTTGCAATTGTGGGTCATCTGTCAATCCTAATAGAATGAAGTCAAGTTCCACTGATTGATTCTTCATCCTCTTTTGTTCACCTGAGCAAACAAACATAGGACAGTAAAAACAAATAATTTATGTCCATTAGAATTTATATACCTACACTAAAACAGAAAGTAGGATAGGACGTAAAATCAATTTGCAAATGTTTTCTAGCTTGAAATTTCAGGTGACACAAAATTATATGTTATAGGTTAATTGCCAACTTGTCTTAGTCTGTTTTTTCCTCACCATTCTTCACATAATCCTTCCCTAAATGGAATAGTGTTATCATTAATTTGCATAATTGTAAATTTGCACATTTAGTTTCAGACAGCCTCTATTATCATACAGGCTATAGGTTTGTGATTCCCCAGCTTGAGCTTCTGAAGTAGCCTGGATTAGACCTACATCACTGGTCCTAGCTTATTTGTGGACTTTTTAAAAAGTATTTTTTAAATTATAGTGCACTTTCAATATGTCTTCCTTTTCTTTCCTCTATTTCCTCTCTTTAAACTTTCTCTTGTACCCTGTTCCCTTACACTCTCTCAAATCTGTTTCCTCTTTTTTCCTTAAATACATGTATATTCCTAAATGCATAGGTACAGCCTGTTCTGTCTGTATATGTTACTTGTGTATGTTTTCAGGGCTGGCAGTTTGGTGTTGGTAATCAGTTGGTGCTCTCTTCACTTTAAATGAGTTTACTAAAGCTCTTTCTTAGCTATTTTTATTCCTTTTTCATTTATCTTATTATGATTTTTTTCCTTTCCATATACTACTTTTATAAACCAAGCTGGGGAAAAAACAATTCTGTACAAATATAATAGAATTTTCCAAAAATCAATATAGTGAATAATTTTAATACTAATTTCTTAAGATGTCCAGGCTTTAGTTACTAAGTACTTACAGACTTTCATCAAAGTGAACATATTTACTATTTTCCTGTAATTCTTAAGGCTCATTTTGAGAAGATTACTTGATATTGGTCATTTCTGAATTATGTAGGTTTAGCAGGCCTAGAATTATGGTATCACCAAATCACAAGAATTGCTTATTATAACATTTTCCCACCATTTTGTAAAACATTCATCATATAGATGAAAAAGTATAAAAATAAATTAGTTAATTTGTTAAACATAACCTCAAAATACCTACCACTTAAATCATTTTATAAAATATAAAAGTTTAGTACTCCAAATAGAATTCTCTTATTTGGACTTACTGTGCATTTGCCTTAGTTTCACATTATAAAATTAGTATAAAATCAGCATGGACTCACTTTTTTATGTCTATTAATCATTCTTCTTTTTAAAGATAATTTCAATCGTTTAAGTAATCATTATTTTACTATTCAGTAGAAATATTCATTACTAAATTTTGTCAGAAAAGCCACAATATATGGTATATTTCCATGAGGAATTTCCACACTCCTTCAAATTCACATTTACTATGAAAACTTGAGATTATGATGATAATTCTAACATCTGCCATCTGATAGGCTGAATTTTGTGAAATTTAATTCTTAACTTTGAGATTGCTGTCATTCCAATCCTCTAATTACATAACATTCTCAAAGATGAAGTAAAAAATCAGGATTATTAAAAGAATATGAAATCATTGCTGAGATAAATATAATTCTTAAAGAGATGCCTCATCGCTAACTGTGCACATATAAATGCTCTAATTTCACTGTTTCCCACTTCCTAATAACCCAGGGGATCTACTGAAATTACAACAAACACTCTCTGGGGATCATTGCTACTTAGTATTTATTATTGGTAATAAAAAATAACACGCTGTATCAAAGCTTTAGAAGACGCTTCCCAGTGGAGCTTCATAAATGACCTAGAAAAGTCAAGAAAGTGTTTATCAGGAACATCAACAGTTCACTGTAGTTGCTATCTATTTTCCACATTATCACACCTATTGGGTTTTATGCCTTATAAACACATGCTATGCTTCTGTAGACCGTATTTTAATTCTCTCAGGGTGTTTGTTTTGTTTACTTTGGTGTAATATTATTTATATGTGTTTTTGTTATTGTGAGGGTTTTTTTGGTATTATATATTGCAAATCAACATTAAGGACATTATCATTAGGGCTAGAAAGATGGCTCTGTGGTTAAAAGTACTGGGTGTTCTTCCAGAGGACCTGGGTTTGAATCCTACCATCCATATGACATCACAAGAGTATATAACTCAAATCCAGGAAGTACAATACCTTCTTCTGGTCTCCATGGGCACTCCACACACGTGGTATACATACACACATGTAGAAAAAACACCCATACACAGAAAATGAATTTTTTTTTAAGTAAAGAAGACCAATGTCAAGTTGAACTCCAAGTTTTCTTCCAAGACTCTACAAATATCAGTTATACATATATAATTAACTTAAAGTTGAATTTTGTTTATGGTATAAATCAAGTATATATTAACTTATTTCTTTTCCAACAACATTTGTTGAAAAGAATATCTTTTGTACATCTTATACATGTTGCATATATTCAACGTATATACCACATGTTAAATATATATATGGTATGTATGTTGAATATGTGTTGACAATGCATATCTGTATAATTCTAGGCTCCATGCTCCACTATTTTGGTTTACATACTTAATTGTATGCAAGTACAGTAGGTCCAGGTTAACTTAGAATATCTAGTTCAGAGTCTGCCCAGCTAACGACTAAGTGTTGAAACATTAAAAGGTCTTGGTGTATTTAATTATTGGGAAAAGGCCACTGCGGGTTTCAGGTTGAAAGGCCTACAGGCCTCTAGCTAAGGCAGGCCTACAGGGGTCTGGCCACAGACCTCACAGCAGGCCCCAGTGGTTACCCTGCCAGGCCACTGCCAGCTGTTCTGCTGGCCTAATATAACAGTTTAAAATTATTAATAAATATCCAGCAGCTACCCTGCCTGTTGCCCCACTAGGCCTACAGGCCTGTAAGGAGAGTCAGGCCTGTGGTCTTCTGCCAGGCCAGCAGCTGCTCCACCAGCCTAATATAACAATTTATAGTTATTAATAAATATATTAGTTAATAGAGTTTAGGTTGCAGGTGGTGAAGTTTACCCTTGGCCCAGGGCTTTATCCCCAGGATAGGTCAGGCCTCCAGTTAAGGTGAGCCAGGCCTGCCAGCCTCCTGCCTGGCTGCTCCACTGGCCTAATATTATGGTTTATACTTATTAATAAATACAATTTATAACTAAGTTGCAGTTTCATGTGGTTTTGGCTTCTTTGTCAAAAATCAAGTATCTGTAGGTGTGTGAATTTATTTCCAGGTCTTTGATTTTATTCCATTAATCAACCTGTCTGTTTCTATGCCAATACCATGCAGTTTTTATTATTATTGCCATCTAGTTCAACTTGAAATCAGGATGGTAATGTCTCCAAATGTTCTTTTATTGTGCAGGATTGTTTCCACTATCCTGGTTTTTTGTTTTTGTTTCTTTTGTTTGTTTTCCATATGAAGTTGAAAATTGCTCTTTCAAGATCTGGAAGGAATTTTGTTGGTATCTTGATGGGAATTGCATTGAATCTGTACATTGCTTTTGATGAGATGGTCAGTTTTATTTTGTTAATCCTACTGGTCCATGAGCATGGGAGATTTTTCCATCTTCTGATATCTTCTTCAGTTTCATTCTTCAGAGATTTGAAGGTTTGTCATACATGTCTTTCATTTTCTTGGTTAGAGTTGCACCAAGACATTTTATGTTATTTGTGGCTATTGTGAAAGGTATTGTTTCCCTAATTTTTTCTCAGTCTGTTTATAATTTTTATAAAGGAGATCTACGTATTTTTTCTGGTTAATTTTTTATCCAGTCACATTGATAAAGTTGTTCATCAGCTCTAGGAATTCTCTGGTAGAATTTTAGGGGTCATTTATGCATACTATAATATCATCTGCAAATAAAGATACCTTGACTTCTTACTTTCCAACTTATATCCCCTTGATCTCCTTTCCAACTTGTATCCCCTTGATCTCCTTCAGTTATCTTATTGCTCTAGCTAGAATTTTGGGTATTGCAATGAACAAATATGGAGAGAATTGACAGCCTTGTCTTGTCCCTGATTTTAGTAGAATTGCCTTAAAATTTTCTCCATTTAATTTGATGTGTACTCCTGATCATCTCACCAAGACTTTTATCATAAAGGGGTGTTGCATTTTTCAAAGGCTTTTTCAGCATCTAATGAGATGATTGCGTGTGTTTTTTTGTTTTTGTTTTTGTTTTTTTCAGGTACTGAGTAGCCCTGATCATTAAAGTCTCCTGCACTTTATTAATACTGTACAGTGCATTAATTTCCATGTCTACATGTATCTCTCCTTGTATTAATGATTAGACCTGAAGGCTATCTGTGCCTCAATCTTTTATTCTTCACTATCTGACTCTTTCCATGAATTCCAAGTTTGAAGATTCCAAAAAAGACTCTTCAATACAGATTTGATTTGTGTTCTCTTCCCTTGATCCTCCAACCCTAAAAAGTGACAAGCTTCCTCTGTGTTATAAAATTTACCTGACAGGGGGATCCAAAATGGCAACGGCCCTCGCAGATGCATTTTAATCTTGGAGAAAACAGTCACAAAGCAGCAAGTGTTATAAGACGCTGTACAAACAAATCTGAGTGACTCAACCCCCCTGGGTCTCACCCAACTACCCAGGGACCATTAAAAGTCCCTGGGCAGGATGCTCCATCCCACTCTCGGACATGCACAGAAGCTGCTGAATCCGGGAATCGCGACTCCCCCACCAGGAGAGACATGCCGGGTAAGATACACTTTAATACCCAGCGGGCAGATTCGGACCGCACGTAGGGATACACTCCAGCCTGCTGAGCACCCCCAGGCCCCTCATAGGCAATCAGACTATCTGGTGAAGGGTTGCAGACTCATGGAAGTGCACGCGGCTCAGCTGCAGAGTACCCGTCCAGCTGCAGATTGTGATCCACTGCTGTGTACGGGAACTTGGTCGACCAAGAGGTCACTTGCCAGTTTCCAGACCCGGCCCCATACACACATACTTGGGGCTGTGGGAGAGGCAAGGATACAGGGGGTGAAGCCAAATATACCCACCACAGGATCCAACCCTGGGCAAATTGTAAGGTATTTACAATTATTATCGGACTTTTTTGCTAGTACTGCCCCTTTCCACGGGGAACCAGAGCTTACATGTATACAGCTCCACCCCCTGGATTAGTTAGGTCTCCACCTAGGAGGCGGGGCTGAATGACTCACCATACAGGGGTGGAGTCAGGTAATTCGACTGCTAGACCAAAGCCCCCCTTTGGACCCAAGCCCAGAAGACAACAGGAGCAGATAGCTAAGGACTTCCAAATGGCCAAAGGCCCCAGACCAAAAAAAAAAAATCAGGGCAGAGAGACTGCAACAAAAGAAAGCAATGCTTTTCATCCAGCCAGGACCACCTCACCACAGCTGAAACACATGAAAACGATGAAATTCTACATTATGGAAAGTGATAGAGTTCTTTCAAGAAGAACTTAAATCTATGAAGGAATTCAAAGAAGCCACAATTGCACAAACAAAAACAATGGATAATACCATTAGAGAACTGCAAAACAAGGTGGCTCAAATTGAACAGGAAAAAGAGAGGGCAATGGAAGACTTCCAGGCAAAGACAAGCAAATTGGAGCAGGAAATGTACAAAACGAATAAAATCACTCAAGACATGGAAATGGAAATGGAAAGAATACAAAAAACAGTCAGAGTTAAAAATGGAAATGGAGAATCAGGGGAAGAGAACAGGAATTAAGGATATGAGTAACAAAAATAGGACTCAAGAGATGGAAGACAGGATCTCAAGCATGGAAGATTCGATGGAAGAAATCAATACAACATCCAAAGAAAATGAGAAAGCTAAAATATCTCTCACCCACAACATCCAAGAAATCAAGGACTCAATGAAAAAACAGAACCTAAGAATTATAGGCATAGAGAAAAGAGAAGACTCCCAACTCCAAGGTCCAGGAAATATCTTCAACAAAATCATAGAAGAAAACTTCCCAAACCTAAAGAAAGAGATGTCAATAAAAATCAAAGAGGCTTACAGAACATCAAACAGATTAGATCAGAAAAGAAACTCCTCACGCCACATAATAATTGAAACTCCAAAAGTAGAGAACAAAGAAAGGATATTAAAAGCTGTAAGAGAAAAAGGTCAAGTCACATACAATGGCAGACCAATCAGAATTACACCTGACTTCTCCTCAGAAACTTTAAAAGCTAGAAGGGCCTGGACAGATGTCCTACAAGCCGTGAGAGAACATAGGTGCCCACCCAGACTACTATACCCAGCAAAACTCTCTATCAACATAGATGGAGGAAACAAGATATTCCATGACAAAATCAAATTTAAACAGTATCTACCCACAAACCCAGCCCTACAGAAGATCCTAGAAGGAAAATTCCAACACAGAGAAGATAACTACACCCAAGAAAACAGAGGAAATAGAAATCTCCACAGCTACTAAACAAAAAGAAGCACAAGATGACCAACTATACCAAAATAATGTGAAATAGCAAACCCTAGTCACTAATATCCATCAACATCAATGGACTCAATTCGCCAATAAAAGGACACAGACTTACAGACTGGATCCGTAAACAAGATCCATCTTTTTGCTGTATACAATAAACACATCTCACTATTGAAGACAGAAACTATCTCAGAGTAAAGGGCTGGGAAAAGGTTTTCCAAGCAAATGGACCCAGGAAACAAGCTGGAGTAGCTACCCTAATATCAAACAAAATAGACTTCAAATTGAACTTAATAAAAAAGACAGAGAAGGGCATTACATACTCATTAAAGGAAATATTCATCAAGAGGACATCTCAATATTGAACATCTATGGCCAAATACAAAGGCACCTACATTTATAAAAGAAATGCTTCGAAAACTTAAATCGCACATCGATCCAAACACTTTAGTAGTGGGAGACTTCAACACCCCACTCACAACTATGGACAGATCATCAAGATAGAAGCCAAAGAGAGAAATAATGAGTCTAACAGAGATCATGAACCAAATGGACCTAACAGATATCTAAAGAACGTTTTACCCAAACACAAAGAGTACACCTTCTTCTCAGCACCGCATGGAACCTTCTCCAAAATCGACCATATAGTTGGACACAAAGATAGCCTCAACAGATACAAGAAAATTGAAATAACCCCTTGTATCTTATCAGACCACCATGGAATAAAGCTGGACTTCAACAGCAAAAGAATCAACAGAAAGCCTACACATATATAGAAATTGAACAACTCTTACTGGATGACTACTGGGTCAGGGAAGAAATAAAGAAGAAACTCAAAGACTTCTAAAAATCCAACGAAAATGAAGGCACAACATACCCAAACCTATGGGACACAATGAAAGCTGTGCTATGAAGAAACTTCATAGCACTAAGTGCCTTCAAAAAGAATATTGTGACAGCTCATATTAGTGAATTAACATCTAAACTGGGTGAATTGGAAAAAAAAGAAGCACACACTCCCAAGAGGAGCAGAAGGAAGGAGATCATCAAACTTAGGGATTAAATCAACAACATAGAAACAAAAAATGATACAAAGAATCAATGAAACCAAGAGTTGGTTCTTCGAGAAAATCAACAAAATAGACAGACCCTTAGCCAAATTCACTAAAAGGCAGAAGGAAAAAACCCAAATAAACAAAATCAGAAATGAAAAGGGAGAAATAACAACAGACATTGAGGAAATCCAGAGAATATTTGGATCCTACTTTAAAAATCTATACTCCACCAAATTTGAAAATTTAAGTGAAGTTGACAATTTTCTTGACAGATTCCACCTACTCAAGCTAAATCAAGATCGGATTAACAGATTAAACAGCCCTATAACCCCTAAGGAAATAAAAACAGTCATTAAAAATCTCCCAACCAAAAAAAGCCCAGGGACAGATGGTTTCAGCACAGAATTCTACCAGACCTTCAAAGAGGAGCTAACACCAATACTCTTCAAACTCTTTCAACAAATAGAATCAGAAAGAACATTGCCAAACTCATTCTATGAGGTCACAGTCACCCTGATTCCTAAACCACACAAAGACCCAACAAAGAAAGAGAACTTCACACCAATCTCCCTCATGAACATAGATGCAAAAATACTTAATAAAATACTAGCAAACCAAATTCAAGAACACATCAAAAGTATCATACACCATGATCAAGTAGGATTCATCCCAGGAATGCAAGGATGGTTGAACATACGAAAGTCCATCAATGTAATTCACCATATAAACAAGATGAAAGAAAAGAAACCACATGATAATCTCACTAGATGCAGAAAAAGCATTTGACAAAATCCAACTCCCCTTCATGCTAAAAGTTCTGGAGAGAACGGGCATACAAGGACCGTACCTAGAAATAATAAAGGCAATATGCAGCAAGCCAGTGGCCAACATCAAATTAAATGGAGAGAAAGTTGAAGCATTTCCTCTAAACTCAGGGACAAGACAAGGATGTCCACTTTCACCATATCTCTTCAATATAGTACTTGAAGTTCTTGCTAGAGCAATAAGACAACTAAAGGACATCAAGGGGATAAATATTGAAAATGAAGAAGTTAAATTATTCCTATTTGCAGATGATATGATACTATATATAAGCGACCACAAAAATTCCACCAGAGAACTCTTACAGCTGAGAAACACGTTCAGCAAGGTGGATGGATACAAAATTAATTCAAAAAAAAATCAGAAGCCCTTCTTTATAGAACAAACAAATGGGCTGAGAAAGAAATAAGGGAAACAACCCCCTTCACAATAGCCACAAACAACATAAAATACCTGGGGGTAACTCTAACCAAGCAAGTAAAGGACCTGTACAACAATAACTTCAAGCCCTTGAAGAAAGAAATGAAAGAGGCCTTTAGAAGATGGAAAGATCTCCCATGCTCATGGATAGGTAGGATCAACATAATAAAAATGGCCATCCTACCAAAAGCAATATATAGATTCAATGCAATTCCTATCAAAATACCAACACAATTTTTTATAGACTTGGAAAGAGCTAGTCTCAATTTCATATGGAACAACAAAAAGCACAGAATAGTTAATCAATCCTGTACAATAAAAAAATATCTGGAGGTATCACCATCCTAGATTTCAAGCTGTACTACAGAGCAATAGTAGTAAAACCAGCATGGTATTGGTATAGAAACAGATCAGTAGATCAATGGAATCGAATTGAAGATCAAGAAATAGACCCACACACTTATGGCCACCTAATTTTTGACAAAGAAGCCAAAATGGCACAATGGAAGAAGGACAGCATCTTCAACAAATGGTGCTGGTCCAACTGGATGTCCACTTGTATAAGAATGAAATTAGACCCATACTTATCACCTTGTAAAAACCTTAAGTCCAAGTGAATCAAACACCTTAACATAAGGCTGATCACATTAAATCTACTAGAAGAAAATGTGGGAAAAACACTCGAACTCATTTGCACAGGTGACAACTTCCTGAACAGAACACCAACAGCTCAGGGCCTGAGATCAACAATCCATAAAGGGGACCTCATGAAATTGAAAATTTTCTGTAAAGCAAAAAAAACCTGTCATTTGAACAAAACGGCAGCCTAGAGACTGGGAGTAAATCTTCACAAACCCCACATTTCACAGAGGGCTAATTTCCAAAATCTACAAAGAACTCAAGAAATTAAATGCCAAGAAACCTAATAATCCCATATAAAAATGGGGGACGGAGCAAAATAGAGAATTCACAAAGGAGCAATCCCTAATGGCTGAGAGACACTTGAAGAAATGCTCAACATCCTTAATCATCAGAGAAATGCAACTCAAGACAACTCTGAGAATCCATCTCACACCTGTCAGAATGGCTAAGATCAAAAGCTGAAATGACAGCACATGCTGGCGAGGGTGTGGAGAAAGGGGAACCCTCCTCCATTGCTGGTGGGAGTGCAGGCTTGTGCAACCACTATGGAAGTCAATATGGCGATATTCTAGAAAACTTGGAATAGCTTTGCCTCAGGACCCAGCCATATCACTTCTGGGTATGCACCCAAATGACTCCTCATGGAATCATAAGGAAGTTTCCTCATCTATGTTCATAGCAGTCTTATTTGTAATAGCTAGAAACTGGAAACAACCCAGATGTCCCTCAACCAAAGAATGGATTAAAAAACTGTGGTACATCTACACAATGGAATATTATTCAGCTATCAGGAACAATGAAATCATGCAATTTGCAGCCAAATGGATGGAACTAGAGAAGCTCATCCTGAGTGAGCTAACCCAGAATCAGAAGGATGCATATGGCATCTATCCACTTGTAGTAGGTGTTAGCTATATAGTAGAGGATATCGATACCACAACCAACACACCAAAGGGAACATGGACATAGTCTTTTTATTTTTTATTATTTTTATTTTTATTCATTTTTTATTCTTTTTTATCCTTTTGTCTGCTTATTTGTTTATTTTTTTTTTTAGTTCTCTCTTCCGGGAAATGAGACACTTTTCACTGGTGGTACTGGCTTGTAGACCCCCAATGTATGAGGAGCCTCTTGGCCCTCATAAGACCTCTGAACTGGGGTGAGGGACTGTTACATAGGGACACTCCACTCCAGAGAAATGGGATGGAATGTTTAGGGGGTAAAGAAGAAAAAAAATATGAAGTTTCGGCCTTTTGGTACTAATTTTCATACACTGTTTAGGATAATTAAAAAATGCAAACTGATAGTCATGCAAGCCTGTCATTGTGTTAGGTACTGTGACAGTCTGTTATAGTTATTTTCTAAGCTAATCAGAAATCAAGTTGCTAAGAGACAAGCAATATCTGCTTATCCTAATAGAAGAGATAGATAGGGCCTCTTCAAAAACCTCAAGAGATCTGCAGAATATGGCATTCAAAGATGTTTTCTTAACTTTAGATTTTTTTTATATCGAGACATGTCAACTCCTGACAACTCCCCATATTCTACTCCAAGTAGAAGATGAGCATTGAACAATCTCCAGTGGGAGATGATTGAATTGGTGGCAAGCCTGTCACTTGGCAAGAAAAACCCCTTGCTCCAACTGTAGACAGAATGCTGTCCAAAAAGGACAAAACCTGGAAGCAGGTAAGTCGACAGCCTAGTTCTGCCAAGACAGGGTAGGCAAGTCCTTCATAATTCCTGCTCTACAATCAATGTCTGTCAGAGAAATGGGGCCAAATGACTGAAGATTGATGCTGTAAATTATGGAGAGAAAATGGGAACTGTCCAGGCTGCCACTGGTATGTCATTTCTTGGTTTTGGAAGCTGCAGACCCTGTACTTCCTATATAATCAGATATATTTATCCCTCTCAAGTCTCTGAGGTGGTTAAAGAATAGATAGCTAGAGTCTCATAATTAAATTTTGAGTTGTTTAGGAATCAAGAGAGTGTTATGGACCTAAGAAGATGTTTTTAAAATTGTGATGCAAGTTAGTATGAAAGCTGAGTTAGATATAGAACTTTAAACTCATGGAGATGGTTAGATAGTAGAATGTTAGAGTCAGGTGCCAAATACATATGGACTGGACATTGGGAATGTATGCTAAGCCATATAACTCTCATAATTGTGGCCTAATTACCTCTGTTGTTTTGTATTGTATTTATTATTATAAGAGAAAGAGCCATTTGTTGGACTGAAAGGGGGATCTCTTGGGGGAAAAAGATAATATACCTTAAACTAAAAAAAAAGGAAGGTGTTGGGTGGGTTGAGGCATAAGAGAGTGGGAGGATGGGACTGGAGGGCGGAGTAGGGAGGGGATTGAGATTGATGTAACTTGAAGAAATAAAAAATAAATTAAAAAAATATTTTACCTGACAAATTAGAAAGCAACACAGATAACAGTAGCCTCATGTCTTTTCCTTGTAAACTTTCTGTCACACAAATAAGTTCCCTCTTGGTAGCCATCTTGAACCACTGCAGCCCTTTCCCGACACCTTCTCCTACTGATCTCAGGGAGTAAATATTCAATCTAGACACTTGCCCATTCTTATGGTATTTTTCACACAGTGGACAATATTCATCAAGAATGTATGCCATTCCACATGATACAAGCGAAGACAGACAAACTGTAACAGAGCCCTACCTCACCCCCAGAACACTACCTCCCAATGGCTCAATCTCATTGGTACATCATACTACCCATCCACAAAAGGGGAAATGCAAATGCTACTACAGTTTGAAAGTAAACACATGAATTGGGAAGTATGATCATATCAAAATTCCACCTGAAAATGTTCCATAAAACCACTCAGCTTCAGTGGTTTGCCATATCACTCATGCAGGAGTAGTGTCATTGTGTCCCTAAAACACATCTTTGTCATTGTCTTTTTCCTTCCCTGATTCTGCCTGACTAAGCCAAACAATAGAACTCTTTCCCTGGAGTGATTATAAACAAATGCTTACCTCCTTATCACCCTTACAAGGTACCAACAAGAAACCATGATTCTACCAAACAACAACTTGAAAAACAAATGGGTTCATCTGGCTTGCTCATAGAGATTGTGGGGGTAACATATGGAAGCATGAGGGGACCCTGCCTATGCTGCTCTGTGAAAGTCATCATCTATCCTGAAGTGAGATTATTAGGTAGTGTAGCTGATTTTAGGTTACCTGTTGTATTAGTTACTTCTCTATTGCTGTGATAAAACACAGTGGCCAAGACAACTTATAGAAAGAAGGGTTAAATTGAGACTTGTAGTTCCAGAGGGTTAGGAGTCCATTAGCTTCATGGTGGAGGCATGGCAGCAGGCAGACAAGCACGGCACTGGAGCAACAGCTGAGAGCTCACATCTCAAAAAAACAAACAAGAAGCAGAGATAACTAACTTGATATCAACTTGAAACCTCAAATCCTGCCACCTGTTGCAGCTGTATGCTTTCTCTATGCCCATCCTTATTATGAATAGTAACACAGATATATTTATTAAAAGTTTATGGCACTATAGCTGGGCAGATACTCAGCTACTCTAACCTGAAAATAGTGGCCTGGTCGCTTCCCACCATGTGGCCCATTACCTGCCATCTTACTCTCCTTCTGGTACTCGCTTCTTCATTTGTGTCCCCATGGCAGCTCTCCTTCTGACACACACACACTCTCTCTCTCTCTCTCTCTCTCTCTCTCTCTCTCAGCCAGGAAGTCCTGCCTTTTCCTCTGCTGCCCAGCTATCAGATGTTCAATTCTTTATTTAACCAATTAAAAGGTGATGGGGAACAAAAATACTAAGACAGGAGATGCTTTATAATAATGGCAATACCAAAGTCTGGCCTGTACTCAACTCTCTGGTTGCAGAAATCAGCATTTCAAAACACAGTGCACAAAAACATCATGCCAACATCCAGTGACATAATCCTCTACAAACAGCCACCAGCCTAGGATCAAATATGCAAGCTTTATGGAAATGTATCATTTAAAACACCACATCTACAATTATAGGTAGCCAAAGAGAAGAGCTTAACACAAGGAAAGCAAGATTCTTGTTGTGCAAATCATACATGTGTGTGTTCTCATATCTATGTCATATATACATACATATATATGTATATATATATGTATATATATATGACTGTTCAAAAGTTGAGAGCAGAAGAAATAGAGTGAAAAGTTGACTTTGAGGAATTAAATTACTAAAGAAAGCATAACGGGGTATAAATTTTATTGTTAACTGAAACAGGAAGCAACAGAAACATCCTAGCCTCTCCCTCAAATAACCTGAATGGAACATGTATATACTTACAGCACAAAATTTTGGTCTGAAATTACCTTAAAATGCACTCAGCTTTTAAAATGCTGAGTGCCACCCTCATTAATATATACACACAATTCTCATACTAGGCCCTAGAGGAATTTTAATCCAGAAACATGGCTGCTCTGGCAATGGATCATATCCAAAGACTTTCTAGGTGTGTGTGATCCAGCTGGAATGCAGACACAACACACATCTTTAATCCCTCTGGCTGGAATACAGACACAGTCATAGGACACACCTTTCATCCCAAATAATTGAGGAGAAGACAAAGTGATGAATCATAGAAAGATCTTATAGAATGAATTAGAGATATGATATACCAACTCTCATGAAACAGCACAGGAAAGGAGGCTATTTAAGAGCAGTTCAGGGAGAGAGAGTTTCATCAGTTCTTGACAGTCAGTTGAGTGCAGTTCATGTAGTGCTGTGAGTTCAGTTCAGTTCAGTTCAGTTCAACTTGTGCAGTTCAGTGCAGTTCAGTTTGTGGAGAGCAGAGGGAGTTTGATCAGGACTGTTTTACAGAGACATGTTGAAGAGAGAACAAGTTAGACACAGGTGAAGACAGAATGAGCCAGAGAATGATAAGCATCCAGATGACTAGAACAGATTTCCAAAGTAAGTTTGAAGGCAAACAGAGCAATTCAGTCAGAAGCTGAAAGAAGCCAGTTTGAATCAGTCAGCTTGGAGAGGAGTTTGGGCCAGAACAACTGAGGTGAACCAACCAGGCAGAGATCAGAAAGAACAAGAAAAAGTGAGTTAGGTGAGTTTGTCCAGCAGTAAATCTCAGAGGCTGAAAAATTTCTAGGCCTAGATATGCAAATGGAGGCTAGAAGCTGAAGACTTCAAGGCCCAGAGTTGCAGAAGATTAGATTGTAGAGGCTAGAAGCTTCAACGTCTATGGATAGAACAGAGAGAGAAATGCTCTGGGCTCAGCCCAAGCCATGTATTTGTAAAGCTTGGGCACAGCTCTCATCTCATCCCTTCCTCTGAGGGAAAACAAAAAGCTACATTTACATTTACACTAGGCCACGCCAAACACAAAATTCCATGCAACTGCTAGAGCTTGGACAGCTGACTCTCTAGCCCATATTGATAGCCCTGTACAACTATTGGGAGCAAGGCTGCCTTCCTATACAGAGAAAACCTACCCATACAATTTAGAAGGAAGAGGAAGCATCACAAACCATACTCGCTAAGGTGGCAGAAGCAATAGATTTCTGCCATAAACATCAATAGAAGTGGAATAGAGGAGCCTAGAGACTGTTGAGTTCTGGACTTCAGGTAAATGTGACATGGTTGGCTCTACAAAGTTATGTGAACTACACAGGACTCAGTACCCTATATAGAAGTGAAGTGCTCCATAGGCATGTGATAATATATAATAATCCATGGGCAGTGGGTGTGTTCACTCCACATTATCCATTGTCCTGCTTAATTGTAGTTGCCATGGTACCAACTACAGTCTTCTGGATACTGTTTGAATACTGGATACTCTCCACTATTCTTCCTTCGTACTCCAACAACGGGCACTTTGGTATCCCAACTCAAAAGCAATCTAAAGATGAGTGATAAACAACTACACATGTATTCGTGCTTCTAACGATTTCTGGGTGCATCCATAAGTTCAAAACCAAAATATCTCATAATGTTTCATTCGTGGATGGACTGTTCTCTACAAACATAACTTGTAGATATCAGTTGGTGCATGTGGAACTGATATTTAACTTGGCTGAAGCTTTGCTTTTCTTGCTGCATTCATTTTGATGTTCATAGTACAACCTCTAGTTGTGCAGGTTAGGTGGGGCAACATAGATCTTCCTCTTGTTCTTTATGACTACAAAGCCATAGATTATAATATCACTTCAATTGTCTGCTGATATTGCCCCAAAACTGAGGAGGTCTGGAACATGACCCTTGGGGGCAGGCTTTGTTGAAAAAATTCATCATCTTAGAAGAGCAAACTTGTGGTACTGCAGCAACTTCCACATACTGGCAACTGCAAGACAATTTTTATCATTATTTTGTTTAGTTTTTTAAAAATATTTATTTATTACTTCAGGTTACATCTCCATCACAGTATCCTGTTTCCACCCCTTCCAGTCCCACCCTCCCACCTTCTACCCCCTATTACTTCCATCCCACTCCTCTAGAGTAGAGTGTCCCTACATAACAGTCCCCCACCCCAGTTCAGCAGTCATATGAGGGCCAAGAGCCTCCTCATACAATGGGGGCCTACAAGGAAGCACGACTAGGGCCAAGTGTCTCATTGATAGGAAACAAAGTCTATGTTCCTGTTCCCTTTGGTGCATTGACTGTAGTATAGTTATCTTGTACTATATGGCTAAAATCCTATTATAAGTGAATAGATGTCATGTGCCTCCTTCTGAGTCTGGATTAGCTCACTCAGAATGAGCTTCTCTAGTTTCATCCATTTGGCTGCAAATTGCATGATTTCTTTGTTTCTGATGGCTGAGTAGTATTCCATTGTGTAGATGTACCACAGGTTTTTTTTTTTTTTTATCCATTCCTCGATTCAGTGACATCTGGATTGTTTCCAGTTTCTAGCTATTACAAATTAGGCTGCTATTGACATAGATGATGAAATATCCTTGTGGTTTGGTTAGGAATCATTTGGATTTTATACCCAGAAGAGGTATGACTTGGTAGAGCTATTCCAGCTTTTCTAAGATATCCCCAGATTGATTTCCATAGTGGTAGTACAAACTTGTACTCCCACCAGCAATGGAGGAGGGTTCCCCTTTCTCCACAACCTCGCCAGCATGTGCTGTCATTTCAGCTTTTGATCTTAGCCATTCTGACAGGTGTGAGATGGAATCTTAGAGTTATCTTGAGTTGCATTTCTCTGATGATTAAGGATGCTGTCTCTCAGTCATTGGGGATTCCTGCTTAGTGAATTCTCTGTTTAGCTCTGTTCCCCATTTTTTGATTGGATTATTTGGTTTCTTGGCATTTGATTTCTTTCGTTCTTTGTAACTTTTGGATATTAGCCCTCTGTCAGATGTGGGGTTGGTGAAGATTTTTTTCCCAATCTGTAGGCTGCCGTTTTGTTCTATTGACAGTGTCTTTTGTCCTGCAGAAGCTTTTCAGTTTCATGAGGTCCCATTTATTGATTGTTGGTCTGAGGTCCTGAGCTGTTGGTGTTCTGTTCAGGAAGTTGTCATTTGTGCCAATGAGCTCAAGGGTTTTCCCCACATTCTCTTCTAATAGATTTAGTGTGTCCAGCCTTATGTTAAGGTTTTTCATCCAGTTAGACCACACCATTTGTTGAAGATGCTATCCTTTTTCCATAATAGGGTTTTGGCTTCTTTTAAAAAAAAAATTAAGAGACCACATATGTGTGTGCTCATTTCTGTGTCTTCACTTTGATTCCATTGATCCACTGGTCTGTTTCTATACCAGCACAATGCTGTTTTTATTACTATTGCTCTGTAGTACAGTTGGAATCTGGGATGTCGATGCCTCCAGATGTTTTTTTATTTTACAGGATTGATTTAGCTAATCTGGGTTTTTTGTTATTCCAAATGCAGTTGAGAATTGCTTTTTCTAGGTCTATAAAGAATTGTGTTGGTATTTTTATAGGAATTGCATTGAATCTGTATATTGCTGTTGGCAGGATGGCCATTTTTATTATGTTGATCTTACCTGTCCATGAGCATGGGAGATCTTTCTATCTTCTAAAGGCCTCTTCAATTTCTTTCTTCAAGGACTTGAAGTTCTTGTTGTACAGGTCTTTCACTTTCTTGGTTAGAGTTACCCCCAGGTATTTTATATTGTTTATGGCTATTGGGAAGGGAGGTGTTTCCCTGATTTCTTTCTCAGGCCATTTATTTGTTGTATTGTAGAGAGCTGCGACGTGCTGCGCCTTAAAGATGGCGCTGGTCTCCGCCTTCCACCAGCCCGACGGTGAGCGCTCTCGGTGGTAAACAAGTCCATATTTGGCTAAGACCGCTGATCTGGCTTGCTTCCGCATACGTGGGCCTCTAAGATAGCACTACGTGGCTTTACTTGATTGGCTGTTCATTTAGTATTTAGCCTGTGGGTTGGGTCTGCCCGGGCATTCGGAAGACTGTTTTCAAGGGACCTGAATAAACTGCTTGAGAAGAGCTTTTGCGAGTTGCGTCGTTCTTGCCGGTCGAGAGGGACGCGACAAGTGGTGGCCCGTACGGGGAACCCAGAAAAGACTCAGAACTCCTGCAGTCAGGGGCAACGCGTTGGTAAGTTCCTGGGATAAATCAGGACAATAAAGTTTCACGGAGATAGCGAACGCAAGGTAAAGTTTCGCGGATAATAGCGAACGTACGGTGAAGTTTCACGGAGAGAGTGAACGTACGGTAAAGTTTCGCGAAGATAGCGAATAAAAGGTACAGTTTCGTGGGGAAGCTGCAAACCGAAAGTAAATTTTTAAACATGGGGTTGTCTGAGTCACACCCAATTTTTCTGGCTCTTCAGGAGCTACTTTTAGCTAGGAATTTGAAGATTAAGAAGTCTACCCTAGAAAGATTTTTGAATGAGTGTGATTCCGTGGCTCCGTGGTTTGCGGTGTCCGGGAATCTTACGGTATCCTGCTGGGACAAATTAGGCAGGGACTTGGATTTTGCTTGGGAGCAAGGGACTCTGAAACATGGAGTAAGACCGATTTGGAAAATGGTGAGGAGTTGTTTAGAAGATCAGAGGTGTTGTAATGCAATTAGGGAGGGAGAGTCAGCCTTGGAACTGCTGCAAGGGGAAAGATCTGAGCAGGTAGACAGTGACAAAGGCGAAAGATTTGAGCAGGCAGACAGTGAAAAGGGAGGCAAAAAGAAAGTTCCTCTCTATCCCGATCTTACAGATTTTAGAGATTTTAGAGATTTTGAGGACTCAGAGAGCACAGATTCTGAAGGAGAGCTACACGCTCTACTAGAACAGTTGGAGAGGACTGTTATTAGAAAAAAGGAAAAGAAAAGGGTAAAAGAAAAGGACATGTCGGCAAAAGTCAGTGTGGGTGGAGCCGTTGCTGTAGCGCCTGACACGTCAGCAGCAGTCGGAGTGGGCGGAGTCGTCGCTACAGCGCCTTCAGCCACGCTGGCGGCAGCTGGTGTAAACAAAGCCATTGCCATGACACCTTTAACTCCTCCTCCATATCCAGAAGCCACTCAGATAGATCAGCCTGTTCAGTCACTGAAAGTAGGGAGATCTTTCTGCCCGGGGATGTGGACACAAGTAAGAACAGAATTACAGTTTGCTTATCCTGTATATCAAGACCCACAAGGGAACAGGTACGAGGAACCGCTTGATTTTAAGGTGGTAAAATCTCTTGCAGAGTCGGTTCGTACTTATGGTACTACCGCTTCTTTTACAATGGCTCAAGTGGAAACATTAAGCAGACATTGTATGACTCCAAGTGATTGGAGTGGCCTGGTCCGTGCCTGCTTAAGTCCAGGGCAATACTTAGACTGGAAAGCTTTCTTAATTGAGTTTGCCACTGAGCAAGCAGCCAATAATCAGAGAGATGGAAATCCAGCCTGGGATAGAGATATGCTGCTTGGGCAGGGGAGATTTGCCAATCAGCAGATAGGATATCCTATTCAGATTTATGAGCAAATAAACAAGATAGCTATCAAGGCTTGGAGATCTCTTCCTAATAAAGGGGGGGTGAGTGGGAACTTAACTAAGATTCTACAGGGCCCCATGGAGCCCTTTTCAGATTTTGTAGCACGAATGGTGGAGGCAGCAGGGAAGATTTTTGGTGACCCAGATGCTGCTTTGCCACTAATAAAACAGTTGGTCTATGAGCAATGTACCAAAGAATGTAGAGCTGCTATCACCCCTTATAAGAACAAAGGCCTAGAGGCTTGGATGAAGGTGTGTAGAGAGCTTGGAGGGCCGTTAACTAATGCTGGTCTCACTGCTGCAGTAATACAGTTGGCCAAAAAAGGTGGAGGAAGTTCAGGAGTTTGTTTTAAGTGTGGCAAGATGGGACACTTTAAAAGACAGTGCCCCAGGGGAAGGAGTTCAGAAAGTACAGGAAGTGTACAACGCCCCAGGCGGCCGGGGTTATGCCCAAAATGTAAAAAAGGGAACCATTGGGCTAATGAATGCCGTTCAGTGATAGACATCCATGGCCAGCCTTTAACTCAAGGTTACGGTGGCGCTCGTCCAAAAAACGGACAGCGGGGCCCACGACCTCAGGGCCCACAAATATATGGGGCAGTAGAGAATCAGGACAAAGAGCAGAATCAAGAGAGATGGCCAACCCTCCGCCATCCGAGAGACCGCGGAGAGCCACTGCAGGCTCAGCAGGATTGGACCTCTGCTCCACCACCAGACTCGTATTAACACTCCAAATGGGGGTCCAATTAATTGAAACAGATTTTAAAGGACCCCTTGAACCTGGTACAGTTGGTTTGTTGTTAGGGAGGTCATCATCAGCCTTAAGAGGACTTATTGTCCATCCTGGAGTTATAGATCCAGATTATACAAGAGTGGTTAAGATCATGGTAGCCTCCCCCCGTGGTATAATGGCTATCTCTCCTGGAGATAGAATTGCTCAATTGATCATGTTACCGAGCTTACATGACCGCTATGCAGCAAAGGATAGAGAGAGAGGAAAAGATGGTTTTGGGTCCACGGGCACAGATTTGACTTTTCTCTCCCTGGATTTGGACCAACGCCCCGTCTTGGAGTTAAAAGTTGATGGTAAAAAGATCCTGGGCCTTTTGGATACTGGGGCTGATAGGAGTATCATAGCAAAGAAAGACTGGCCTTCAGGTTGGCCTGTACAAGCCTCTTCTCAAACACTTCAAGGCCTGGGTTATGCTAGGACTCCAGATATGAGTGCAAGGTTATTAAAGTGGCAGGACCAAGAGAATCATTCAGGAGAAATGCAGCCATATGTACTTGAGCTCCCTATCTCCCTTTGGGGAAGAGACCTTTTAAAGGACATGGGATTTAAATTGAGTAATGACTATTCTGATTCAGCCCAACGTATGATGCAAGATATGGGATATGCTCCAGGCTTTGGAATAGGAAAATATTTGCAGGGACGAAAGAGTCCCATATCTATGCAGCAAAGACAAAAGAGACAGGGCCTGGGTTTTTCCTAGGGGCCACTGAGGAGGGCATTCCTATAACTTGGAAAACGGAGGATCCAGTATGGGTTCCTCAGTGGCCACTTTCCTCTGTAAAATTGAATGCAGCCAAAGATTTAGTGGATGAACAGATGTCTTTAAAGCATATAAAACCATCTGTATCTCCCTGGAATACACCTATCTTTGTCGTTAAAAAGAAATCTGGAAAATGGAGATTATTGCATGATCTGCGTGCCATAAATCAACAAATGCAGATCATGGGCCCAGTGCAATGCGGCTTGCCGCTTTTATCATCTTTGCCAGCCTCATGGCCCATTATAGTTATAGATATAAGAGATTGTTTTTTTCTCCATCCCTTTGTGTGCCAAAGATAGTGAGAGATTTGCATTTACTGTTCCATCCTGTAACCATGAGGAACCTGATCAGCGGTTTGAATGGGTAGTATTACCCCAGGGCATGGCAAACAGCCCCACTATGTGCCAACTATATGTGGGGGAAGCCATTGCTCTCTTGAGAAAGAATTTTCCAGATTTGAGATGTGTTCATTATATGGATGATATCTTACTGGCAGCTAAAAGTGAACAAATGTTAGATCAGGCCTTTGAAGAATTAGTTCAATTATTAAAAAAGAAAAGGTTGTTTATTGCTCCTGATAAGGTTCAAAAGGAAAATGTGGTTGATTATTTAGGAGCGAAGGTTGGACCTGAAAAGATAATACCTCAAAAGATTGAGATAAGAAAAGATAATTTAAAGACTTTAAATGATTTTCAAAGGTTGTTAGGAGATATCAATTGGGTAAGAGGCTATTTAAAGCTACCAAATTATGAAATAAGACCCCTATATGATATTTTGAAAGGTGATTCAGCACTTAATTCTCCTAGGCAATTAACAGACGAAGCAAGAAAAGCTTTATGTAAAGTGGAAGAAAGGTTACAGAGTGCCTTCCTAAAGAGATGGCAGGAAGGACAGCCCATTGCATTGTGCATATTTGCCACCTATAGTCAACCTACAGGATTGTTATGGCAGGACGGACCATTATTATGGACCTATTCAAAGATTTCTCCGAAAAAATCCATAGAACATTATCCCACTGCACTTGCTGCTTTAGCCTTGAATGGTATCCAACAATGCTTGCAGTCTTTTGGAGTTGCTCCTGCCAGTATAATAGTGCCCTATTCCAGTTATCAAATTAAGATTTTGTGTGGCACTGTAGATGACTGGGCAATATTGCAATGTAGCTTTGAAGGAGTGATTGATAACCATTACCCTAAACATCCATTGCTATCATTTTTTAAGGAGCACCCAGTGATATTCCCTAAGGTTACTTCAGCAGTACCACTTCAAGGGTCACCAAATGTGTTTACTGACGGCTCAAAGACAGGCTGTGGAGCCTATTTGATAGAAAGACAAGAGCCCGTGTTATGTCAATTTCAACCGGGCTCCCCCCAAATAGTAGAGTTAAAAATAGTAATTGAGGTGTTTAAAAGATGTCAATTTGCATTCAATTTGATTTCAGATTCAGTCTATGTGGTCAACGCAGTGAAAGTATTAGAATTAGCAGGTCCTATTAAGAATAGTAGTACTGTATGTGCCTTATTACAAGAGTTACAAGTTTTAATCTGGCAGAGAAAAAGGTGTTTTTATATTCAACATATCAGAGCACATACAGGATTACCTGGACCATTAAGTGAGGGTAATAATAAAGTTGATCAATGGACCAGGATGGAATGCGTTTTTTGGAGCTCATTCCTGGACCAAGCCAGACAGTTTCACCAATTATTTCATGTAAATGCAAAAACTCTACAGCAGAAATTCCATTTGTCTATAGCAGATGCTAGACAAGTAGTTTTGGACTGTCCTCAGTGTGTGATTCATCATCATCCTCCCAGTGTGGGAGTGAACCCTAGAGGGTTGATGCCACTCAAAATTTGGCAAATGGACGTTACCCACATTTCAGAGTTTGGAACCTTAAAATACATTCATGTATCTGTGGATACCTACTCAGGTATCATACATGCTACACCTATGAGTGGAGAAAAGGCTCGCAATGTCATAGGACATTGCTTAGAGGCCTGGGCTGCATGGGGAAAACCACAGCAGCTAAAAACGGACAATGGACCAGCCTATACGGCACAGTCCTTTGTCTCCTTCTGCAACCAGATGGAGGTACAGCTTAATCATGGATTATCATACAATCCTCAAGGACAAGGAATTGTGGAGCGTGCTCATCGCACCTTGAAAGAATGCTTGCAAAAACAAAAAGGGGGAATAGGCCAAGGCCGTACCCCCAAGGAGAGAATATCTTTAGCCTTATTTACTTTAAATTTTTTCAATTTGGATGCTCAAGGCCGCTCAGCAGCGGACAGACATCAGGATTCCCATGGTTCGCCTAAAAGCATGGTGAAATGGAAGGACATTCTGACAGGCTCTTGGCGGGGGCCTGACCCCATGCTAACATGGGTGAGAGGGTCTGTTTGTGTTTTTCCTCAGGATCAACAAGATCCAGTGTGGGTGCCTGAACGCCTTGTGAGGAAGATTCGTCATGAAGACCTTCCTAAGGATTCTGGTGATAGTAGCAGTGAGTATGTCAGGAATGACCGAGCCGAGATGGGGGATCCTGTCGATATTCCCAAAGCCGATGCCGGTCAGACATGATGCAACTGTGTTTCCACGCTTATTTAGCAGTAATAGAAGCTTAGGCTTACCCTACCTTCCCTTTGATCATCAGAGAAGTCCTATAGAGGGTAATAGAAATGTCAGCTTGAAGGGTAGTTTGTGCTTTTTAATGAGCTTCAATAGGTCAGATGATACAAAATGCATTAAATTGTCTCAGCAGTCAGCAGATTTTTTAACCACAACTGAGGTTTGGGGGTAGGAGTGGTGGTTTGTTTTCAGGCAATGGTTCTCGCCTTGAAGGATGGTGGCCCACACGAGTCTCTGACCGGGACCCCCCCAGACAGCCACGCTGGGCACCTTTTTGTAGAGGATCCACAGGAGAGGAAGGACCTTTTCCCTGGACTGGATGTCAGGAGCGCAGAGCAGTTTGGGTTCAACAAGATTATTTTTCCTTTAGCCCCATGATTAGTAATGTAGTGAATAAGTCTTGTACAGGAATGCTTGATATATCTACTAGGGATCCTCAGCAGACTGCCACCAATCCTTTTGATTTGTGGCTTTTGTGTGGAGTAAATGGAAGTTGCATGGACTTGGGACCTGTCATTATGCTTGGGGGAGGAATTTATCAAAGAGGTAATTTTTCCCTAAGGTCCGCTACCAGATTGGATTTTTCTAGCGGTAGTGGCTCTGGTACTTGGAATTCTTTGTTTCATTCTTACCGCAACAAGACTTTTTTAGCTTCGCCAGTATGTCTCTGGCCTCCTTTTCTGTGGATTGTAAGTAATGGGAGTGCATCCTTAGGTGAAGAAAAGTTAGTATGCACTCCAGGCACATGTTTTTATGCCCTATGCTGGAATGCCACAGCCTTTCCTGTGGCTGTGGTGACTAGAATGCCTCGATATGTACCAGTTCCTGTAGAGGCTCCTAATACCATGATGCTATTCAGATTTAAAAGAGATTTTGGCATCACTGCAGCTATTGTTACTGCTATCACTGTTGCTGCTGTGGGAGCTACTGCCTCAGCTATTGCCTTGTCTAGTTCTATACAGACTGCCAATGCCCTGAATAACATCTCAGCCACTGTGGCACAGGCATTGGATACTCAGACCTCTATGAATTCTCATCTCAAAGGAGGTCTTATGATAGTTAATCAACGCATAGATTTAATACAAGAACAGATTGATTCTCTTTGGCAACTAGCACAATTGGGGTGTGAGTGGAAAATGCAAGGTTTGTGTGTTACTTCCGTACAATATCAAAATTATACAAAAGCTGCTAATTTGTCCAGACAATTGTCAAAGTTCCTCTTACAGGATTGGTCGGCTGAATTTGAAAATTTGATGAGAGAGCTGAGAGCAACAATTGTCCATATCAACTCCACTCGGGTGGATCTGAGCCTGGCTACTGGCTTGACTTCTTGGATACAGACGGCTATGGATCATCTTAAGGAGTGGGCGGGTGTAGGCTCTTTGGCGATACTAATGATGCTAGCCTCTCTGGTTTGCCTATGGTGCATCTACAAAATGAGAGCCACACAAAAGCGTAACGCAGCCATGATTATACAAGCCCTTGTTGCCATTGAGGCGGGCCAGTCCCCTCAGGCATGGCTTGCTGCCGTGAAGTAAATCTTCACTAAGCATAGTCCCTGCCCACTGAGGAATTCGTTCCACAGATATTAGGGTCTGGTAAGTCAGTGACGGAGTTGACGGGTAAGTCTCGGCCACCTAAGACAGGGCAGTCCCGAGTGGGGAGGCTGACCCAGAGACGGGTAAGAGTTTGAGCACCGCCCTCCTACAGGCTCAGGCCCACCGTGAGATCCCCGGATAGGGGGATTACGAAACCTTTCCAGGGACTTCTACCAACTTTAGAAAAAAAAATAAAAAAGGAGGAACTGTAGAAAGCTGCGACGTGCCACGCCTTAAAGATGGCGCTGGTCTCCGCCTTCCACCAGCCCGACGGTGAGCGCTCTCGGTGGTAAACAAGTCCATATTTGGCTAAGACCGCTGATCTGGCTTGCTTCCGCATACGTGGGCCTCTAAGATAGCACTACGTGGCTTTACTTGATTGGCTGTTCATTTAGTATTTAGCCTGTGGGTTGGGTCTGCCCGGGCATTTGGAAGACTGTTTTCAAGGGACCTGAATAAACTGCTTGAGAAGAGCTTTTGCGAGTTGCGTCGTTCTTGCCGGTCGAGAGGGACGCGACATTGTATAAAGAATGGCTTCTGGTTTTTTTAAATTAATTTTGTATCCAGTCACCTTGAGGAAGGTGTTTAACAGCTGTAAGAGTTCTCTGGTAGAATTTTGGGGGTTGCTTATGTATACTATCATATCATCTGCAAATAGGGATAATTTGACTTCTTTGTTTCCAATTTGTGTCCCCTTGATCTCCTTTAGTTGTCTTATTGCTCTAGGAAGAATTTCAAGTACTATGTTGAAGAGATATGGTGAAAGTGGGTATCCTTGCCTTGTTCCTGAGTTTAGAGGAAATGCTTTAAGTTTCTCTCCATTTAATTTGATGTTGGCCACTGGCTTGCTGTATATTGCCTTTATTATTTCTAGGTATGGTCCTTGTATGCCCGTTCTCTCCAGGACTTTTAACATGAAGGGGTGTTAGATTTTATCAAATGCTTTTTCAGCATCTAGCAAGATGATCATGTGTTTTTTTTTCCCTTTCAGTTTGTTTATATGGTAAATTATATTGATGGATTTTCATATGTTGAACCATCTTGCATTCCTGGGATGAAGACTACTTGATCATGGTGTATGATACTTTTGATGTGTTCTTGGATTCAGTTTGCCAGTATTTTATTAAGTATCTTTGCATCTATGTTCATGAGGGAAATTGGTCTGAAGTTCTCTTTCTTGGGTTTTTGTGTTGTTTAGGAATGAGGATGACTGTGGCCTCATAGAATGAGTTTGGCAGTGTTCATTCTGATTCAATTTTGTGGAAGTGTTTGAAGAGTATTGGTATTAGCTCTTCTTTGAAAGTCTGGTAGAATTCTGTGCTGAAACCATCTGGCCCTGGGCTTTTTTTGGTTGGGAGATTTTTAATGATTTATTTCCTTAGGGGTTATAGAGCTGTTTAATCTGTTAACCTGATCTTGATTTAACTTTGGTAGGTGGAATCTATCAAGAAAATTGTCCATTTCACTTAGGTTTTCAAATTTGGTGAAGTACAGATTTTAAAAGTAGGACCTAAAGATTCTCTGCATTTCCTCAATATCTGTTATTTCTTCCTTTTCATTTCTGATTTTGTTGATTTGGAATTTTACCTTTCCTCTTTAGTTAATTTGGCTAAGGGTTTGTCTATTTTGTTGATTTTCTCAAAGAACCAACTCTTGGTTTCATTGATTCTTTGTACTGATCTTTTTTGTTTCTAAGTTGTTGATTTCAGCCCTAAGTTTGATTATTTCCTGCCTTCTGCTCCTCTTAGGAGTGTTTGCTTCTTTTTTTTCCAGTTCTTCCAGTTCTGCTGTTAATTCTCTAATATGCACTGTCACAATTTTCTTTTTGAAGGCACTTAATGCTATGAATTTTCCTTGTAGCACTGATTTCATTGTGTCCCATAGGTTTGGGTATGTTGTGCCTTCATTTTCATTAGATTTTAAAGTCTTTGATTTCCTTCTTTATTTCTTCCCTGACCTAGTAGTCATCCAGTAAAGAGTTGTTCAGTTTCCATGAGTGTGTAGGCTTTCTGTTATTTGTGTTGTTGTTGAAGTCCAGCTTTATTCCATGGTGGTCTGATAAGATACAAGGGGTTATTTCAATTTTCTTATATCTGTTGAGGCATGCTTTGTGTCTGACTATATATGGTCGATTTTGGAGAAGGTTCCGTGCGGTTCTGAGAAGAAGGTGTATTCTTTTGTGTTTGGGTGAAACATTCTGTAGATATCTGTTAGGTCCATTTGGTTCATGACTTCTGCTAGACACAACTGGTCAAGATGCAGATCGTAGGAGTCTGCTAAATGCTTGCCCGTGAAAAGAAACTCTGTATGACGTACCATCCTTCCAAGGGTCAGAGGTCATCGTGGAAGACAGGGAGGAAAGATTGTAAGAGCCAGAAGCAATGGAAACAATGATTCCTTTAAATGTATGGCTCCCGATGTATTGGTCACCCTACAGGGAAAGCAATACAACCAAGATTATGTTCAGTACAAATGTATTTGATGTGTTCAAAAAGAATTTGATGTGTTCAAAAAAGAAGACACAAAAAGTTGTGTGTGTGTCTATGTGTGTGTGTGTGTGTGTGTCTCTGTGTGTGTCTGTGTGTGTGTGGGTGTGTGTGGGTGGGTGTGGGTGTGTGAAGGGGGAAAGGATCGTGGATGAGTCAGGAAAAGGGGATTTAATATAATCAAAATATATTGCATTAAATCCTCAAAGAGCCAATAAGAATGAGAACAATGAGTCTAAAAAGGTAAGTTAAGTCACTTTATAGCTGCTGAGTCTTTTCATAGCACCTACAACTGTTTGGTAATGTGGTACCTGCACAACTGAGACACAGTGGTTGAGAAGTGCAGAACAGGAGAAAGTGTGAAAACACAAGCTTGATTTAGAGGTAAGTTTCTGGGGGAAACCCCACATGATTTTCCAATCAATGAATCACCCACATTGAAAACACAGGAGCTGCATGCCAGCTGGGATATCAGTGGCTGAACATTGCAGGAAGCTTGAATATACTTCTCAGTCTTGGGTTGCTCTGCCTCCAGCTCTATTTAATACTTTTATCTATCTTTTCTTCTTTTTACTTATTTTATTTATTAATTCATTTTACAACTGAATCATGGCCCCCCTCCCTCCTCTCCTCTCAGTCCTATCCTCCTATCCTCTTATTCCTTCCCCTCCCCTGTTCTCCTCAGAAAAGAACGGGAGCCTCCGCTCCCTGCACCAACCCACTCCAGGTCATGAAGTCAGATCAGGCCTAAAAGCAACTTCTTCCGCTGAGGCAAGACATCGCAACCCCGCTAGGGGGTTAGGATATGCACTTGTTAGGATATTCACGTGAAGACTGAACTGCTAATCAGCTGCATACGTGGAGGGGGCCTAGGTCCAGTCTGTCTAATATTTGACTGTGGGTCTCAGTATCTGTTTGATCCGCTGTGCTGTGGGTGGAACCTCTCATAGGATCGTTATGATATGCTTGTAAACAGAGCCGTTGCTCCTGTCTGCAAACATATCAGAATATCATTGGTGGTGTCAGGGAGTTGGCTTTCTCCCATGGGGTGGGTCTCAAGTTGTGCCTGTCGTTGGTTGGCCCTTCCCTCCGTCACTGTTCCAACTTTATCCCTGCTCATCTCTTAGGCTGGGTAAATTATGGGTCAAAGGTTTTCTGGCTGGGTTGGTCTCCCCCACTCACTGGGGTTCCTGTCAGGCTTTGAGGTGGCTACTATGGGCTCCCTGTCCCTCTATGCTAGCAGCCTCGTCTAGAGTCACCCTCTTGTCCTCCCAGGAGTGTCTTTTCTTCTTTTTATTCGTCTTCTGCCTGGTGCAAGAACTTCCTCTATCTGGTTCTAGAAGGAACTATAAGGGATATAAAGCAACATAGATCAATTTCAAATCAGGATGGTGACAACAGAAAAAAATGTCCTGGCTTTGACTCCAATATCCATCTAAAATCTCTATTACTAAAAGCAGTTGCAAATTTATTTCCCTAAGACAGTCTAAAAACTGGAAATGATATAAACACAGTACTTGTGCATGAAATAATGAAAGTCAAATTAAATTTTTTCTATTATTGAAAAATAGATTTTTTTCATACAATGCATTTTGATTACGGTTTCCACTCCCCCAACTCCTAGATTTTCCTACATCCATACCCATCTGAATCCACTGCCAATACCCAATGGTTAACACTGAAACCATACATACAAGTAGCATTATATATCCATAAAGGCATTGAAAAAAAATCCAATTAAAGCAAGCTTTCTTTTAGAGGTGCATCTGGCACTGACCAGCCTGCTGCCTCACACTGAGTCAGGATTCTAGAGAGCAGCCCCTTGTGGCCTTTTGAGGTCCTTTTATGGGGAGAGGCAAAAGGTTAACAATTGTAATTGTGTTTATAGGGATGAGAAAATTGGCTGCTAAAGATTGTTAGAGAAATACAATGAAAGGAGAAGACAAGAATATACATCATGTAAATGAGATAAAGATACAAAAGAAGTAAATTGAATTAGATAGCTTGAAAAAGATGGAAAAACCTTCCAATGATCATAGATTAGCAGAACTGATTTTATGGAAATAGCTATATTTCCTAATGATCAACACAATCCCCCTCAAAATCCAAATGACATTCTTTACAGAACTAGAAAAAAAAAAGCCCAAACTCCAAATTAAAACATAAAGGACTCCAAATTAGGAAAGAGGAGGGACTCTGGGGACTTCAACCCTCATCAGGTGTTCTACAAAGTCACAATTCAATTTATATATTAATGGAATATATTGCATATATACATAATTGCATATATTTCATATATATACATATATATATGCAATTGCATTTAGGATTATACTAAACATAGTACTTGCATCCAGTATTCTAGTGATAGATAGTTACATAATGTCCCATCTTTTGTTGGAAGAAGGCAATGGTTCTTGTGTACACCTATGGTTTGGCACATGTGGATATAATTACACAAAACATAGGATTTCCAGGCTAGGACTATACACATTGTAAATGCTCATGGTCTTCTACTCATACAAAATATCTGTTTCTATACATGCTGGAATATCCTGGTTAAAAGATACTGTTTTTCAAACCTGGATTGATGAAAAAAATAATAATTCAACAACCAGCCATGGATATCTGTAGTTCCCCTGCTTTGACTGAAATTGAGAGGATTCTTGACTTAAGTACCCTATATGTCTACTTTTCTGCAGGTTGTTCATATTTTAAAAGAAAAGTAAAGTAGGACAGAAATGGAAGGATCAGAGAGTATGTGACTTGCAAACTGAAGGTAGATTGTCTTGGAAAAAGGTATGGTAGAATGGGACTGGAGGGTAATGGAAGAAATAAAATGAGAATGGGGAAGGAGTGAGTGAGAATCACTAATAATCACATCTATATGAAACCCATTATATGTATAATCACATACAAAATTGTAAAAGTTACATAGTAATGTGCAGAAAGCTCTTACTGTTAAATATGAAAAAAGCAATTGATGAGCAAAGAAAACAAATAATAAAATATACTCAATATCACTTTTGGAAAATATAAAAATTTTTAAAAGTGTAATATGATAAACTTTCTCTGCCCTCTGTCTTATCTACACTACCCAATATATGTTGTGTAATATATATAATTATAATCATGTATAACATATTATTATAATATATATTACATATTTATTATATATTACATATATATATGTAAAGATGTTGTCAAAGTGTCACATAGGCTATATTATAGAGCATTAAATTTGCTAGTTTAAGATGTTAAGAAAATAGGAGTGAAGTGGGAAATATAATGACCATTCTATATGTACCTTTATACTACTATATGCAATTGTATATACACATATCTCATAAATATGTGCTAGTTTAACTTTTAATTAAAATATTCTACTTTATAACTTTATTCTTTAAATTAGAATACCAGTAATTGATTTCATTATAATTTTCATTTTTATATTCCTCTCTACTTCCCTCCAAACCAACCCCAACCTGTACCCTTCCTTCCCTACTAGGCCTCTTTCCTTTTATGTCATATATATTCTACTTTCATCTTCTATGTCTTTAAAACCACTTTTCCTGCCTCTTGTGGTAGCTTTTCTAGTCACATGGCCTAGACTCACATTCACAGCTGCATATGAATATATGTATGTATATATGTGCACTATATATCTTCACATATATAAAAACTAAAATATGCTGTGCTTGAGAGCATTCAAACTTTTTTTTCTGATCCTGAGTTACTTTCTTCGATATAAAATTTTCATATCAATTTATTTTCTTACAAATTTCACTATTTAATTTTTATTTATAGTTAAATAAAATTCCATTGTGTGATAAACCATGCGTTTATCTGTTGATGGACAAGCTAGTTTTATTTCCTTGGTATTGTGAATTGAGCAAATTAATGTGAATGCTCAAGTACCTCTGTAATAGGATTTAGAGTATTTGGGTATATGCCCAGGAATTGTATGGCCAGGTCATGTGCTAGTTTTAATTTTAATTTAGTGAGAAACCTCCATTTTGATTTGCATAATGGATACAACATGTTGTACTCTCAAGAGAAGCAAATAAAATTTGCTGATATGTAAAGATGTTAAAATGCTTTCATTAATTGATCTTTTTTTTTTTTCTGTGCCTTTGAGATGTGCGCGTGAATAAAGATATTACCCTATCCTTGACAAAGCATACTTTGCAGAATGGTTCACTCGGATTTAACCAATCCCAAGGTAATTGAGAATAAATTATCTCCCAAGTGTAGAGTGCATGTGTTTATTAGGAAATTGAGTTTGACTGAAGGGAAACCATGTGGATTGCATCAGCTCATAGGCTTACAATATTGTCATCTTCCTGTATTGCTGTGATTCCCAGGCACGTATTTCATGATCAAATTGCAAATCCTGAATTAACCTATCCTTGTTCCCTTTCTTCCTTCAAGCTAGTCTCTCAGGAACTTAGAGGGACCACAGAAGGTTGTCTTATCATTATGTAATATTCATCCTTTACCTTCTGCAGAGAACTTTAAAATGTTTCACCATCCACTACTTCCTGGAAATTAAAGAATTATTGTGATTTAAGACAGAAGGTTTTATAGTGCAGTCCCTGGCAATATTTCTGTTCATATGGAAAGACAGTCAGATCTCCATGAGTTCAAGGCCAGTCTGGTCTACATAATGAGTTCCAGGCCAGCCAGAGCAACATAGTAAAACCCTCCCAATATACATACATTCATACAGATATACATACACATGGAGAGAAAGCAATTTATTTTACTTCAAAGTGAGACTACTAGAAATCTTTCTTCCTTGCAGTTAAATGTGCTTCATCTATGTGAGAGAAGTTTATGTAATATTTAAATGTAAGGTAAAAATGAATTCCAAAACAATTTAAAGAATACCATATAATATATTCCATATTTTAGGAATATTTAAGATTACATTTCTAATGGATTTTATACATTTCTAATGTATAGTTATATATATGGAAAATAATGTTCTGTGTTTTAAAACAATTCATGTTGTGTGTTATTTAAATTTTTATTAATTCAAAAGAATTAGAGAACTCCTCAAATTATCATTTTAACATTTATATAGTTGCACATTTGATATAGTTCAACAATTTCTCAAGTGATTAACAAGATGGATTTTGTTATGTTTGATAATAAACTAATGACAAATACATGTACAAAAGAGGGAAATGCAATTATCATTTTTAATAATTACCCTATGCCAAGAGGTCCAGTTCCTTTTATAGAAAGGAAATATCACAGGAAAGACAACAATATCACATAATAATTAAGAACTTATACCACAGACAGCATGATGCTTGCCAGGTATCAGTATTAAACAGGACAGATAGAGGTCCTGTATCTTACATCTTATAATTTCAATAAAGTAAATCTAACATTTTAAAATTTATTCTGAATAGTTAGTCTTCAAAGAGGGAAGCAATGCTATATTTTTGCAAAAAAAACCCACTTATAATTTTCATTTAGTTCTCAAGAAGTAAGGGTAAAAACACAATATAAATATTAAAAAGTTCATTTTAACTAAACTATTACAAATTATAATCATATGAATGCATAACTTATTATATTAGTATATTTCTATCTTCTAGTTCTGTGATTAATTTCACTCTTCTTAAAACTAACATAGCAGTAGTCCTACATCTCTCTGGTTGCAAGTACAGGTATTTGTATTTATATATAAAAAGAATTTCTGTAAGAATGAATTTTTTACAGTAATATACATTGTAAATTTGTTCATTAAATTCTATCAACAAATCATGTAAGTTTTCAAATGGATCAGAATTGACTTTAAATATGAGATATCTCTGTTCTAAAAGAATACAGTATCAGAAATCAGAAAGTAATGTATTGCGTTTCAGGCATTATAATTCATGACAGCATTCAAATTACAAGTGAAGTTAATGAATACTATGGAGGCAATCTGTCTTTCAAAGCTATATTACATATATAGAAATTTTGAGTGTGAGCACAAGTTTCTCATAAAATCATTAATAAAAGAGTCTTAAACACAGATCCATAAAGTATATTTCCCTTTTCAATATAGTGTGTGTATTTGGTCTCTATTTAAATAGTAATGAACAAGTATTGGTTTTGACTTGCATGCTTTGATGATAAATTAATAACATCTATATGTATTTATAAAGGAAGAACATACCTATTGTCAAAATGTTAGATGAAAGATGGAAGATAACCATATAGGTATTCTTACAAGGAAAAGAAGTCATTGCATCATTGTATTGGAGATTTTGGTAATGTCAATATATAAAATTTTCAATTCCATCCCATTAAATGTTCTTTGATCTCTTTTTCATCAATACATTTTGTTAAAAGAGAAAATCAGTATGAAAAACTACACATAATTACAGAGTTTGTGCTTTTGGGAATATCAGACAACAGAGAACTTCAGGTAGTAATTTTCATCTTTTTATTAATAACTTACATATTAAGTATCACTGGAAACCTCACCATCATCAGCCTCACCTTGCTAGACTCTCATTTAAAGACTCCTATGTATTTTTTCTCCAAAATTTCTCCTTCTTAGAAATTATGTTCACCAGTGTTTCCATTCCCAGATTTTTGGGGTCAATAATTACTCAAGACAGGTCAATTTCCTATAATAAATGTTTGGCTCAGTTATTTTTCTTCATCTTCATGGGTGTGTCTGAGTTCTTTCTTCTCACCGCTATGTCTTATGATAGCTATGTTGCCATCTGTAAGCCACTGCACTACACCATCATCATGAATCAGAAAGTTTGCACCCTTCTGGTCCTCAGCTCATGGCTGGCAGGGTTTCTGACCATCTTCCCACCACTAATGTTGGTCCTCAAGTTAGACTTCTGTGCCTCTAACGTCATTGATCACTTCTGCTGTGACTACTTCCCCCTCTTACAGCTGTCTTGCTCAGATACTTGGCTCCTGGAAGTGCTTGGTTTCTATGTTTCTCTGGTTACCCTGCTGTTCACTTTGGCACTGGTGATTTTATCTTACATGTACATCATCAGGACTATTTTAAGAATTCCATCTGCCAGCCAGAGGAAAAAGGCCTTCTCCACCTGCTCCTCTCACATGATTGTCATCTCCATGTCTTATGGAAGCTGCATATTTATCTATGTGAAGCCTTCTGCAAAAGAGAGGGCATCACTGACCAAAACTGTAGCTGTTCTCAGCACTTCAATCGCTCCCATGTTGAACCCTTTTATTTATACCTTGAGGAACCAGCAAGTAAAGCAAGCCTTCAGAGACTTAGTTCACAAAGTAGTTCCTGACAGAAACAAATGAAGAAGAAAATGTGTTAATGTGAAGAGATACCATTGCAATATTCAATAAAATTTAGTGAAATTCTCTTTTTAACATTTATTACTTCTAGTTAATTCTTCATTACAGTCGCCTCCCTCTACCCCCTCTTGTTCCCACCCTCCTACTCTCCATTCCCTCTCCCTCCTATCCCACCCTTCCAGTGTGGGGTGCCTCCGTGTATCAGCCCCCCTCATTTCATTAGTCACATGAGGTCTAAGAGCTTCCTTTGCACAGGAAACATACATAGCAGTCCTGCTAGGGTGGAGTGTCCCACAACAGGTAACAACGTCCATGCTCCTTCCTTTTTGGTCTATTGATTGTGGGGTGGTTATCCTATAGTAGCTATATGGCTAAAATCCAATTTTGAGTGAATAGATGCCATGTGTACCTTTCTGAATCTGGGTTAGCTCACTCATGATGAGCTTTAAATCCTTTACTATTCTCTACCGATCCCATAGAGTCGGTCTCAATGCTGAGTTCTCTTTCACTAACTCGCTCTTGTGCTTTCTCTCTGTAGCCCAGGTTTGCCAGAGTCATTATTTCTTGAACCTCATTTTCCATAGTAGCTGGGATCACAGACTTGACCACACCTTTCAACTTGATTAAGAGAGGGATCCAGACAGGAACCCAACATTACTGCCATATGAGAAGCTTTATCCAACAGAAAATGGAAACAGATGGAGAGACCCACAGCTAAACAGGCGAAAATCAGGGAGTCTTGAGTAAGAGTCAGGAGAAGGTTTGAGGGAGCTGGAGAGATCAAGGATACCACAAGGAGACCCCCATAGCCAATTAACTGGAACACAAGGGGATTCATAGAGACTGAACCAAAAACCAAAGAACATCCATGAACCAGTCGGCCCTAGTCACATTACACATATGAAGAGGATGGACAGCTTGGTACTCAAGAGGATCCCCTAACAATTAGAACAGGGACTATCTCCGACTTGGACAAAGTTGCCTCCCTCTAGATCCTTTTTTCCTAGCAGAACTGCCTTGTCTTACTTCAGTGGAAGGGGAGGCAATTAGTCCTGATGCGATTTGATATCCCAATGTGGATTGGTACCAGGTTGGGGCTGGTGGTATGGGGGAAGTGGATGAGAGATAGGGACCTGCAGGAGGGAAGGCAATGGCGATTGGAATGTAAGATAAACAAATTAATTTTGAAAATCAAAAAAAAAAATTCTATGCTAATTCTATGATTAGCCCTGAAAACTAAAAACAAACATCCTATGGACTGAACAGGTTATATTTAGGAATACACACACATGCATACACTAACAATTAGTGAAAAAAAAGAGATCATGAATTTGAAGGGTATATGGGAGGCTTTGGAGGCAGGAAAGGAAAGAGAGAAATGTGGTTACATTTTAATCACAATTTTTAATTAAAATTTTAAAGTATGAATAAAATTCTGAATATAAAACTAGTTACTATAGAATATAATTGACTTTGTTGATTATTGTTAATAATAAAATATTTTATATTTTGTTTTCATAGGACTATTACTTCTTGCATAAGTATAAATTTTCTCTTCTGCGTTACTAATGAAACAGTAGCTACATGGAATATATTAAATATTTACAAGAAACATTGTTTTCAAACTATGTACATTATCTGGCTAATTCTAAACTAATTGAATGTACAAATGTTTTCTTCTTACAAATAATTTGAATTTCATGATATTTTTATTTCCTGGATTTGCTGAAGTTGTGTATTTGATCTGGTTTTATGTATCTTCCATGTTCATATGTGTGTGCATGTGTTGTTGTATCCAGCATGTGCCGTGGTACACACATGGAGATTAGAGCACCATTTCCAGGAGTCAGTTCTTGCCTTCCACAGCTGAGGCAGGGCCGCTCTTGTTTCTGCTTCCTCTCTTATCTTTGACTCCAGTCTTGTGGTAGGCATACTGGGACTCTAGCTATATAACAACTGATCCAGCTTTTGATGTGTGTCCCCTAATCAAAATTAGGTTATCAGTGCTACATCATTAATGCCTTTACCCATGGGTCATCTCTCTGACCTGTTAATATCTCTTTCAAGTTTTTCATACATGTTATTTCATAATCTTATACATACATATAACACAATCTGACTACACTATGTGCTTCTCTCTTTAATATCTCTCCTGTCCTTAACAACACCCATCGCCCCTACCTTACTGTTTTGAAGACAAAACATTGTAAGTTTTTTATTTCAAAACTTACAATGTTTAATTTTGATTTGTGACCTGTTATATTAACCAGGTTTAACCAGTTTAACCAGGATCATGTATGTGACCATTATATTAGGACTATCACTAATCAGGGTAAAAATTGAAGACAGTAACTTCCCCTCCTCTTGACTCTACCAATAACACACAGTTCAGGAGTGAGTGATAGGGCCTCCTGAACCCTTTCTCCATCCATGTCTGACTTCGACTAGCTCATTCTTGTGCATGTACAGGGCACAGATCTAGTTTTACTATTGCAGTGGCTTTGATTTTCCCAGAAGGTAACGTTGCTCAGCATTTCTCCCAATCCTCCAGCTTATACTCCTTAGACCCCTCTCCCACGACATGTCCTGAGCACTAGTGAGAATGGTATTAATGTCCTTTTAGGGCTCAGCACTCATTGGTCACTTATTCTCAGCACTCTATGGGGTCATTATTTTCTTCCTCACCATGACTCACTAAAAATTCCTGATTAAGACTGCTAGTAGCATTCGTCCCTGAATGTTAAGGCAAATACATAAAAACTACCTCAACGCTGTCTCAATTTAGTTAATCAACAACATTCTGTTCCCTGCTAGGGTCTAGGATTTCCCTGCCATAGGATTTTGATGAGGTTTACAGCAAGGATCCCCTCCTGTAGATGGGGTCTCAAATCTAAGACAAAAACATTTATCACTAATAGTAATAACGTGGCCATACTTTGCCAGGAAAATTGCTCTTATGGGTAATCAGATTCATGCCTGGGAAAGACTGTTAATGCCCTGTCTCTCCCTGTGGCCTCTACAGCGTCATGCAGGACGCTGCATGCTGAAATGCATATGGTATCATCTAATTCTAGTGTGTAACCAAAATGAATGACAAACGTTTGTTTCTATGGGAGGGAGGGTCTCTGGAGCTCTCACTATCAAAACCTCACAAATAAATATCGCATTTCTAACGGGTCTTTTCATGGAGTTTCTGGGATCAATTTTTGCCAGAAATATTGAATATCTCCCTTCAAATTTTGCTTTTATGTATTTTATTTTTCAAATGGTTTTAAGGTAGCATATTTCCATATAGCTCCTTCTACTCTCTTCATCTTGATTAACTCCATTGATGGCTCTTACCTCCCCCACTGCTTTCAACTCCCATTATCTCAAAGATCAGTATTTAGGTAACCATTATTACAATTATTTAACCTGGAAATCTGTTTAAAATATGCTAATTTTTTTAAAAATTAAAACTATGTAGAATGCTATACTGCTGAAGCACATGTGGCAAGACTGCATAGTAGTTTGGAGCACTGGTTGCTTTCACAGAGGACCTGAGTTCAATTCCTAGCACCCACATGGTGATTCACAACCATCTATAATTCCATTTCCACGGGAGCCAACACCTTCTTCTGACTTCAATGGAGATATGGTACATAAATATACATCCAGGCAGAGCATTCATAGGCATAAAACAAAATAAACCTAAAAAAATGTTTTAAAATAAATAAAATATACCAAATAATACTAACTATTCTACAAAGTACTTATATAATTCCAATTTGGAATATCTATGGCCTATCTTATGTCATATTTAATGTACATAACTACATGAAAAATCACCACTATCAGCTCCTCTTTTTTAATTTATTTATTACTTCAGGTTACCTCTCCATCACAGTGTCCTTTTTCCACCCCTCCCATCCCACACCTCTGGAGTGGAGTGTCCCTACATAACAGTTCCCTGCCCTAATTCAGCAGTCATATGAGGGCCACGAGCCTCCTCATACACTGGGGGCCTACAAGGCAGCACCACTAGGGAAAAGTGTCTCACTGAGAGGTAACAAAGTCTATGTTCCTTTTCCCTTTCATGCGTTGGCTGTGGCATAGTAATCCTGTACTATATGGCTAAAATCCAATTATAAGTGAATGGATGCCATGTGCATCCTTCTGAGTCTGGGTTAGCTCACTCAGGATGAACTTCTCTAGTTCCATCCATTTGGCTGCAAATTGCATGATTTCATTGTTTCTGATAGCTGAGTAGTATTCCATTGTGTAGATGTACCACAGTTTTTTAATTCATTCTTCAGTTGAGGGACATCTGAGTAGTTTCCAGTTTCTAGCTATTACAAATAAGGCTGCTATGAACATAGATGAGGAAACTTCCTTGTGATTCAGTGAGGAGTCATTTGGATGTATACCCAGATGTGGTATGGCTGGGTCTTGAGGCAGAGCTATTCCAAGTTTTCTAAGATATCGCCAGACTGACCTCCATAGTGGTTGCCCAAGCCTGCAGGTCACCAGAAATGGAGGAGTGTTCCCCTTTCTCCACACCCTTGCCAGCATGTGCTGTCATACGAGCTTTTGATCTTATCCATTCTGACAGGTGTGAGATGGATTCTCAGAGTCATCTTGAGTTGCATTTCTCTGATGGTTAAGGATGCTGAGCATTTCTTCAAATGTCTCTCAGCCATTAGGAATTCCTCCTTTGTGAATTCTCTATTTAGCTCTGTCCCCCATTTTTTGATTGGATTATTTGGTTTCTTGGCATTTAATTTCTTGAGTTCTTTGTAAATTTTGGATATTAGCCTGTCGGATGTGGGGTTATGAAGATTTTTTCCCCAATCTGTAGGCTACCATTTTGTTCGAATGGCAGTGTCTTTTGTTTACAGAAGCTTTTCAGTTTCATTAGGTCTCATTTATTGATTGTTGGTCTTAGGTCCTGAGATGTTGGTGTGCTGTTTAGGAAGTTGTCACCTGTGTCAATGAGTTTGAGGGTTTTTCCTGCTTTCTCTTCTAATAGATTTAGTGTGTTCGGCCTTATGTTAAGGTCTTTGATCCACTTGGACTTAAGTTTTGTACAAGGTGATAAGTATGGGTCTAATTTCGTTATTTTACATGTGGACATCCAGTTGGACCAGCACCATTTGTTAAAGATGCTGTCCTTTTTCTGTTGTACGGTTTTGGCTTCTTTGTCAAAAATTAAGTGACCATAGGTGTGTGGATTCATTTCTGGGTCTTCAATTCGATTCCATTGATCCACTTGTCTGTTTCTATACCAGTACCATACTGTTTTTATTATTATTGCTCTGTAGTACAGCTTGAAATCTGGGATGATGTTACCTCCAGAAGTTTTTTTATTGTTCAGGATTGATTTAGATATTCTGGATTTTTTGTTGTTCCATATGAAATTGAGAATAGCTTTTTCCAGGTCTATAAAGAATCGTGTTGATAGGAATTGCATTGAATGTATATATTGCTTTTGGTAGGATGGCCATTTTTATTATGTTGATCCTACCTATCCATGAGCATGGAAGATCTTTCCATCTTCTGATGGCCTCTTCAATTTCTTTCTTCAAGGGCTTGAAGTTCTTGTTGTACAGGTCCTTTACTTGCTTGGTTAGAGTTACCCCCAGGTATTTTATATTGTTTGTGGCTATTGCGAAGGGTGTTGTTTCCATAATTTCTTTCTCAGTCCATTTATTTGTTGTAAAATGAAGGGCTTCTGATTTTTTTGAATTAATTTTATATCCAGGCACCTTGCTGAAGGTGTTTATCAGCTGTAAGAGATCTCTGGTGGAATTTTTTTGGGTTCACTTATGTATACTATCATATCGCCTGCAAATAGGGATAATTTGACTTCTTCATTTCCAATTTGTATCCCCTTGATCTCCTTTAACTGTCTTATTGCTCTATCAAGAATTTCAAGTACTTTATTGAAGAGAGATGGTGAAAGTGGACATCCTTGTCTTGTCCCTGAGTTTAGAGGAAATGCTTCATGTTTCTCTCTGTTTAATTTGATGTTGGCTACTGGCTTGCTGTATATAGCCTTTATTATTTCTAGATATGGTCCTTGTATGCCCGTTCTCTCTAGAACTTTTATCATGAAGGGGTGTTGGATTTTGTCAAATGCTTTTTCCACATCTAGTGAGATTATCATGTGGTTTTTTCTTTAACTTGTTTATATGGTGAATTACGTTGATGGATTTTCATATGTTGAACCATCCCTCTAGCTCCTCTTTATACTTATAAATAATCAATGCTTAGTAAAGTGAGAAACCTGATTATAGTCACTGGCCAATGCTGGATAATATGATAGCATGATTTTAAAATCAAGAAATTGAGAGAGAGACAAAGAGAGAGAGAGAGAGAGAGAGAGATGGTTTGGAGTTGGGTGGGTGAGGAGGCAGGGAAGATCTGACAAGAGTAAGGAAAAAGAAAACCATGATTAGACTATATTGTATAAAAATTATTTTGAAATTAAAAAATGAAAAACTAAAATTTAAATTAAAAAACAAGCAAAAGAGTGAGATAAATAGTCTTCCTCAGGGAAGACACAGCAATTTTTTATCCAGTACTGACCAACCATCTCTGAAAATATACATACAAGTAACATGCAGATTGAACAGGTTGTATTTATATATTTAGGAATGTATAAAGTATATTTCTATACATCTATGTATATAAAAACATAATGAAAAAGAGCCCATAAATTTCAAGAGAGGAAGCAGGAGTATATGGTTGAGTTTGAAGGGAAGAAAGGGAGGGGGGCAAATAGTATAATTGTATTATAATCTGAAAAACTAAAAGGAAATAATTTTAAAATTGAATAAAATGTAAGCAAAACAAACAAACCCCTATTCCTGTTGTACTTTAATGTTCTGGATAGCATTTGCTAAATTCTCACACAATAGTATTGAACCTTAAAAGAAATCCAATATTGGCATGATGGTTTATTTATGGCCTATTCAAGGAAGGTGGTCTTAATAAGTATGACACAAAACTTATGACATTAATTCATTGTCATTGAACAACTGAGTGAATAGAGAAAAGGAGCATGAAGTATAAGGAGTATTAATGTAGCCAAAATTCTTAAAGGTAGGCAGATTTTAAATTGCATGAAAAATCAGCATGATTTTCTTCTTTATGAGTGACTTAGTTTGTTTTCCTGGACACTCTCCCCCAAGCTTCTTTTTTCCAGGTTTGATACTAATGCTATTATGTTTGATATTCCCTTGTGTTCTGTGTACATTCCTCTGCTGGCAATTTTGATTCCCTGAATTGGTCTCTTGAGTCAGTTACAGAGTGAAGAGATAAAACTTTAAGTACTCCGTCCAACATAAAATTTATTAACAAACCATGATTATTTTAAAGCATCACCTGAAACTGTTTCCACCTTCACTCTTTCTTGGCTCTCAGTAATCAAAGGAATAAACCCACTTTGGATAAATGAAAAAACATAGCTGAAAGCATTCACAAGGAATCCCAAACTAGTTACCTTGGGGAGGGAATTTTTAAAGAAACAGCAACTGATGCTGCATCCACTGTCCCAGCAGGTCTGGGGCGCTGCATGAACATCTCAGGTAAGAGGGACAGAACAGGGGCAGTGAAAGTCTCTCCACGTTAAACATCGATTCAGAGACCAGCTTTATCAAACTTAAGATTTATTGTCATTATAATTGAAATGTGGCATAACTGCTTATGCTAATTTATATGTCTTCTGTTGATTAAAAGAAAAATTCATTATCTCCACAGTTCTCATTCTACAGGCTGTTCAGTGTTCTTTTAAAGAAATAATCTTTGGTTGTGGGTAATCTGTTGATATTTGACATTTGTATAAACTAATGAAAATTACCTAATCTGAACCCCAGTGCTTCATTTGAAAATAAGAATACAAGTTTTGCAAATGTGTTAGAATAATTGTGAGATAAAATATACAAGATTTGGTCAATGAAATGAATATTGCCTCTAATAAATCATTACTACTATGAATATACTGTCAAAATAGAATTCATCCATTTTAAATGAAGTATACATAAGAGAATCTACAGTTTATTGGTATGTAGCTTAAATAAAACTTCATAAAGTATTACTTTCCTAACATTTCTGTGAAATTCATCCTTTCAACTCACTTTTTGCTTCTCTACTAGCATTATTCTTAATGAATCAAGGTTTCTTTTTTGATTTTCAAAAGCACTTATAGATATGAATGTTAGTATTTACAAAATTATTAAATGTGGCTTCATAGTCTCTCTTTCCCTTAGTTTTCATTGAAATATATATATATATATATATATATATATATACGCACATATATGTGACTATTAATGTTGAAAAGTGATCCTGTACATTATTATTGAAACTAATTAATGTACTTTATTCATACTTTCCTGGAAATAATTACACACATAGCTATGAAAATAGTGAAAGGAGAATTTAGTTAAAAAATAAGTAATCACTCAGTAAGTTCTAAAGAATCTGCTAAATCCAAATGAACAAAAATTCTCAACACAATCCTGTGCCATGATCTAGACCCTGCAGTGTTAGTATACTGATATAAGAATATTTTAGTGGCCGGGCGTGGTGGCGCACGCCTTTAATCCCAGCACTTGGGAGTCAGAGGCAGGTGGATCTCTATGAGTTCCAGGCCAGCCTGGTCTACAATGCGAATCCAGGACAGCCAGGGCTACACAGAGAAACCCTGTCTCAAAAAGCCAAAAAAGTTTTATTGTTTATAGTTTATTTATTTGGGTATTTAAATCTTTTGCTCAATATATTTTGATCATACTTTTTCTCCTCTCCCAACTCATCCAAACCCTCTCCGTCTCCCACCCATTCAACTTCATGTATGTACAGTAATTCTTTTACAACTTGAAATTCCTTCATGTATGTACAGTAATTCTTTTACAACTTGAAATTCCTTCATGTATGTACAGTAATTCTTTTACAACTTGAAATTCAAAGCTGAGCTAGCTATTACTCACACCTTGAATTAAATAATTATTCTTTCCTATCCTCCAGTCACCAAAATTATGAAAAATTCTTTAAAATTTGAATGTGTAAAGAATGCACACAATGTGATCAATAAAATATATTTGGAGATGTGTTCTATATAATTTTTCTACTAGATTCTATCTAATGAGGTTTGAATGAAGAAAAAACTGGATAAATGTAGGAAAAGTTGAGAAAAAATGACTCTTCAGAGTCAGTGTGTCTTGGAGGGAAAAGATCACTCAGGGCATCATGCCATAACACATAATATTCAAACACACAAACCATAAATAAAATCCAATTAGTCAAACTCCTTAATGTTTCTCTCAAAAGAGCATCCTTTAACTTTTCAGACTAATATATCCTTCAATTTAGTTTCTCCCCACGAATATTATATAAACTGTCCATATTTTACCTAGTTTATTGCAAGAGTTATTGTTATTATTTATGCCATTGTAGAGACTTGGAAATGACATGATTTGAGGATATTTTCATAATGAAAACCCAGAAGATTAATTGTAATCATGATATTGAACAAATATTATCACTATTAATTTTTATTTTGATTTGTTCAAGAAATGTATCCCAGATTCTTTAGAAGGTAATTAAGAAGTAATTTTGATAAAATGTGTGGAAAGAAATGAGCTGTTAATAACACAAGCCATGGGCTGGAAAGATGAGTCTGTGGTTAAGAATTCTAGCTGCTCTTTCAGAGGTCCCAAGTTCAATTCCCAGCAGCCATATGACAGCTCAAAACCATCTATAATTAGATCTAATGACCTCTCTAGCATGCAGGTGTACATGCAAACAGAGCACTCATATACATAAAAATAAATAATAAATAAGTAAATCTTTAAGTAAATAAATAACCTAACCCATTTAGCATTCTGAACCTAAAGATATGAGTTAAATACTTGGACATAATCTTTATTCTCGAGTAAAATACATTCTTGGAATAATTTAATGAGCTAAGAATCTATGAATTTTTAAAATTTGTGTCAAACACATGTAGTTGACAAATGAGTGCAATCCATTGAGTTTTACAAATGTTTTTACTAAAAATATATTAAAACAGCCCTAGAGCTAGATATTAAATCAACTACTTAAAACAAGTCATGATGCATTTTTCTTAAACCTGCTTTTCTGGTCTTTGAAGACTAGCACAGAAATGTTACTGGAGGGAGGAATGCTTTCATTAACCAACTCCTACTAAAACATTTCCTTATGGCTCTCCTGTATTCCTTCCCACCTCTAATCCACAGGGGAAAGCAAGTAATTACATTGTTACCTGTAAATGTTAAAACTAAAGTACATATAAGAAGAAAAGTAGATGTAACTTTAAAGAGGATAAAATACAATGCAGTGATGAATTTTCACATCCAAAATAGCACTAAACCAATGTGTATTTACATATTTTTAATCCTAGAAAGTAATTTCATTCATCAACAATGATACATTTTAGAATTATGATATGCAATGGGGTGAAAGCAAGTTTCTCAGTCCTTTCAAATGTCAGCATGTTACTCTTACAGTTTTAGGAACAATAGATCAATAAGCAAATCAGAAATTTCAGTATTATCATTTTAAATATACTTCTAACATTCTTCACACTCTATTATTTAAATAATTAAAACTTATGTTTAAAGAATAAAATACACTAAGTTGAATTTTACTTACAAAGAGCTACAGCATATAGGGAAATTCAAAGAATAAAAAGCATTATTTAAAAGTCAGCTCTTCCAGTAACATAGCAACCCTCATTGACTCACATGTGGACAGGGCCCAGTTAAGGACTTCTCTTGTATTGAAAACATGCTATGCCATGAGAGATCATTCAAAGGACTTGCATGAAGTATACTATATATAAGAAGTCATTTGTGATATCTTAACTTTAATGTCTATTTTTAAATATGAGTCCTAATATCAGCATTTTATTGCAAGAACTAGATATTGCAATCAAATCTTATCTATTTGATGATAAAGTCCTTTTTGAGCTAGAGGTTTAATAAGTGACATAATTGTGATCAAAACCAAACTCAGACCCATTAATAATAATGCTACTAAAGAAGCAATAAAGTAAAATAATATTTAATAGTTTATTTAAACATATATTTATATATCTGTATATTGTAGATTCCTTTACATATAATTCACTTGAGAATTTTTCAAAATAGAGATTTTGGAACAAGTGCTTAAGCATGTTGCATAAATTAAATAATTCAGAAAACTCATGTTATAATGCAAAGATAAAAACCTAAATAATACACATGCTGCATAGTATAGCATTAAAAAAGGAGAATGATATACAATAGCCAATATTATCTAGGGAAACGCTTCTTTTAACATAAAATAGCACTAAGCACAAAACATATTAAAATAGCTTTGATAATGAAATTTTATCTTTTGTAAAAGCACCAAGTAATGTAGTAGCTGATGAGAAATGACACCAAAGTCTAAGTGGAGAAGATTGACATGAATGAATATAAATTTTTACATATGTGAAATGCGGGTATTACTTCTAATATCAAAGAAATAAAGGAATAAGAGGGAAAAAAAGAGGTCTTGGTTGTCGTTTCACTGAGTTACCCATAATCACAATCATGAACATATATATAATTTTCAAATGTTTAACATGTATTAACACATAACTTAAAATTTCCCTTTGATCCTACCTGATTCTTTCTAGTTTTGCATTTGGATTTGGCAGAAGGAAAAAAAGTAGCTGTGGAATGAGAAACCACACAGAAACCACAGAGTTTATTCTTCTGGGACTGACAGATGACCCGAAACTCCAGGTTGTGATCTTCGCCTTTCTCTTCATCACCTACATGCTCAGCCTCACAGGGAACCTCACCATCATCATTCTCACCTTGCTGGATTCTCACCTCCAGACCCCCATGTACTTCTTCCTCAGGAATTTCTCCACATTAGAAGTATCCTTCACAACTGTCACTATACCCAAGTTCTTGGGCACCATAATCTCAGGAGATAAAACCATTTCCTTCAACAACTGCATAGCTCAGCTATTTTTTTTCATCCTTTTGGGAGTCACTGAATTTTACCTTCTGGCTGCCATGTCCTATGATCGCTACATTGCCATCTGCAAGCCCCTGCATTACCTGACCATCATGAGTCAGAAGGTCTGCACAGTGCTTGTCTTTGCTTGCTGGCTGGTTTCTTTCCTGATCATCTTCCCTGCTCTCATGTTGCTCCTACAGCTTGATTATTGTGGGTCTAATATCATTGATCATTATACCTGTGATTATTTTCCCCTGCTTCAACTTTCCTGTTCAGATACAACGTTCCTGGAGAGGATGGGATTTTCCTGTGCCATCTTTACCCTAATGTTCACTTTGGCTTTAATATTTCTGTCCTACACATACATCGTCAGAACAATTGTGAAGATTCCTTCTGCTAGTCAGAGGACAAAGGCCTTCTCCACGTGTTCGTCCCACATGATTGTCATCTCCATCTCTTATGGCAGCTGCATTTTTATGTACATTAAACCCTCGGCAGCAGAGAGAGCTTCTTTAACCAAGGGAGTTGCTGTGCTAAACACCTCAGTAGCCCCCATGCTAAACCCTTTCATTTACAGCCTGAGGAATCAGCAAGTCAAGCAAGCCTTTGTGAACATGGCAAGGAAGATGGTATTTTCCACAAGTACATGAAAGCATGTGGCCTGTGAGTGAGGGCACATTGAAGGTCAATTCAGATAAAAAGATTTCAATGACCAACTTATATCAGTATGACTCTCTGTCCTTGCTCATTCAGTTTTCTTCTAACAGTTTATTAAACTATTTATGTATTTTTCACTCATTCGATTCAAATTGCTATCCTAAAAATTTCTAACACTTTTTTCTATTATAGGATTATAGTAATTATTAAGCTTTATAATTTATAGGTATTAATACAGTATCGGTTATATTCAGAAAAAATTGTCCCAGAAATGGAAGAGATATTTATAAACATTTATATATTATTTACTAAACCTTAAAAGATCCCTTTAAGGTTTCCTAAAACATTTTTATTGTGATATTTCAAAATAATTATATCATTTTTCCCTTCCCTTCAAACTCAACCATATATACCTCCTTGTTGTCTTTCAAATTCATTGCCTCTTTTTCATGTATTTTCATGTATCATCATATATATATATATATATATATATATATATATATATATATATATGTGTGTGTGTGTGTGTTTGTACATTAAACCCTCGGCAGCAGAGAGAGCTTCTCTAACCAAGGGAGTTGCTGTGCTAAACACCTCAGTAGCCCCCATGCTAAACCCTTTCATTTACAGCCTGAGGAATCAGCAAGTCAAGCAAGCCTTTGTGATTATATATATCTATTCCTAAATATATAATATATTAATATTATAAATATATATATTTATAATATATAATAAACATATGTATATTCCTAAACACATGAAGACAACGTGCTTAGTGTATATAATGTCACTTGTATTTACATTATCAGGGGTTATCATTTTGTGATAAATAAACAATTGGTGTGTGCTAAAAATTTTATAGAAATTCCATACTCACCTTGCTTTGAAAAATATTTAAATACCATATTATTTTTTAATATTTATTACTTCAGGTTAAATCTCCATCTCAAGGTCCTCTTTCCGCACCTCCCAGTCCCGTCCTTCCACCCTCTACCTTTTTTTTTTGTTTGTTTGTTTTGGGTTTTTTTTGTTATTTAAATACTTTATTTTTTTTCTTCAAGTTACATCTCAGTCACAAACCCCTCCCTATTCCCCCTTCCTAACCCGCCCTTCCACCCTCTTCCCCCCAGAAGTTTCCCCTTTCAGTCCAACAGATGGTTCCTTCTCTTATAACAGTATTATACAAAACAATAGATATAAATATGCCACATTTATGGGAGTAAATTGGCCCAGTATACCTTCCCAATGTCCAGTTTATACATATTTGGCCCCTGACTTTAACATTCTACTATCTAACCAACTCCATGAGTTTAAAGGTCTATATGTGGCTCAACATTCATATTATCTTGCAACACACTTTTAAGAGTATCTTCTTAGATCTATAACACCCTCTTGATTCCTAAACAGTTCAAAATTTAACTATGAAACTCTAGCTGTCTATTCTTTAACCACCTCAGAGACCTGAGAGGGATAAATATATTTGCTTATTTAGGAAGTGCAGGGCCTGCAGCTTCCAAAAGTAAGAAAGAACATACCAATGACTGCCTGGACAGTTCCCATTTTCTCTCCATACATTCCAGCATCAATCTTCAGCCTTTGGGTCCTGTTTCTCTGACAGACATTTGTTGTAGAGCAGGGATTATGAAGGACTTACCTACCCTGTCTTGGCAGAGTTAGGCTGTCAACTTCCCTGCTACCAAGTTTTGTCCTTTTTGGACAGCAGTCTGTCTGCAGTTGGTGCAAGGGGTTTTTTCATGCCAAGAGAAAGGCTTGCTACTAATTCAACCATCTTACAGTGGAGGTTCTTCGATGCTTATCTTCTACTTGGAGTAGAATAGGGTTTGCTGTCAGGCGCTGATATGTCTCGATATCAAAAAAAAAATCTTGATTTAAGATAACATCTTTGAATGCCATATTCTGCAGATCTCTAGGGGTTTTTGAAGATGCCCTATCCATCTCTTGTATTTAGATAAGCAAATGTTGCTTGTCTCTTAGCAACTTGATTACTGGGTAGTTTAGAGAATATCTGTGATAGACTGTCATAGTAGCTAACAAAGTGACATGTTTGCATGACTAGGAGTTTGTTTTAACTATCCTAGACCATTTTAGACGGTTGGTATCAAGAGGTCAGAGCTTCACATTTTATTTTTAAGTATCTCTAGGTATGAGACCATTAGGAAGCGTTACCTTTAAATTTGTATCAATATACAAAGATCTATTCAATTGTGGTTAAATATACTCTTAATTATGTATCAACATACCAAGATCAATGCCTATGTAGCCCAATATAATCTTACTATTACGTCCATATGCAAGGGTCAATACCATTGTGGCCAACTATAATCTTAATTTTGTATCAATATACAAAGATCATACCGATGTAATCCAATACAATCTTATTTTTGCACAATAAACAATGGTCAATACCACTTTAGCCAAATAAACTACTAATTTTGTATCAATATACAAAGGTATAAGGGCATATTCAATAATCTGTCCCTTCTTCTTGGACTTTCCTGTGCTATGTCTATATCTCATTTTTCTCAAGCCCATGCACTCCTACATAGGAGAGGAAGAAGGATACAGAAAAGGAAAAGTAGGAATTCCCTGGGGCTAACCTCCAAAACCCATTAAGACAGGACCATTTATCAACGTGTAGTCTCTTCCCCTACATAACAGAGTTTTCAGTTATCCTTCAAATAACCAAAAAGAAGGGCGGAGAAGCACCCTCCCCACCCTCTGGGCATGGGACGTCGCTCTCTTAAAGTGACTTCCTGCTGATTTGGGTCGTAGTAGACCTGTTTGGGGCCCGAACCCAAGTGGGAAAAATGATTAAAAATGTTAGTACACTCCTTTTATGTTCAGTCCTTCTGTTCTCAGCTGTTTAGATGACCTAAGGGGTTTATAGGCAGAAGCTGATCTTGCAGGTTTCACTGAGGTTCCTGCCGGGGCATTGTGTAGAGCTGAACGGTCCCAGCGACATTGGATTGCTGTGGTGGTTGCAGGCCCCCGATGGAGACAGCTATTGAGGAACCCATTCGGCCTGGTTTTGCAGACCTCCAAGTGTAGAGAAGACGTGGAGCTAAGGTAAAATACAAGAGAATTGTAGTATTGGCCCATGCCTTTGACTTCAGCGGAGACGGGGGGGGGGGGAAGCACCGTAGAGTTCGTGGTCTTATGTATTCTGGAGTCATATGGAGCGGGGTGGTGAGGGTGCATACTCTAGGTCCCATCATTCAAGAAGAGTACGCCCTTGGTCCCAGCTCCCAGCACACTGGAGACAGAAACGGGCAGATCCCGGAACTCAGGGTCAGCATGATGCAGGGCAAACTCTAAATAAAGACTTCGATCCAGGAGTGGTGGAACACATCTTTGATCCCTTCAGATGGGAAACACAGGTCCCTGATCCCAATAATTAGAGTTCAGAGATACACACATGGGATTTGGAGGGACCTAGGTTTGGAGGCTACTTACAAAAGGCCTTCTCGATGCAGGCAGATTGTCCTTTGGGATCTTAAAATATACACACCAGAGCTGGTTTAGCTCCAAGTTGACAGAATGATTTCTTCTTTAACCCGGATTGAAAGATAACGCTTTGTATGTTGTCAGAAGGCCAAATTAGCTTCAGGAGAAGTACTACCTAGCCCCCCTATCCCCCCCCAAAAAAAGAGGGCAATTGTCCTAGGGTTGAGATTGGGGCAGGGCTCTGTTCTTATTGTTCCAGGAGAATCGAAGTGTCCATTAGGGGAGCCCGGGGATGGCTGAACAGCGGAATCCTCAGCAGAGAGCAGAATCAGGCACCAAGGAGGACGAGTGACCCAGTTGATTCTGCCTGGCAGACACCCTCTACCTTTTATACCTTCCATCCCACTCCTCTGGAGTGGAATGTCCCTACATATTAGTCCCCTGTCCCAGTTCAGCAGTCATATGAGGGCCAAGAGCCTCCTCATACACTCGGGGCCTACAAGGCAGCACCACTAGGGCAAAGTGTCCCATTGACCAGAAACAAAGTCTATGTTCCTGTTCCCTTTGGTGCATTGGTTGTAGTATAGTTATCCTGTACTATATGGCTAAAATCCTACTATAAATGAATAGATGCCATGTGCATCCTTCTGAGTCTGGGTTAGCTCACTCAGGATGAGCTTCTCTAGTTCCATCCATTTGGCTGCAAACTGCATGATTTCCTTGTTTCTGATGGCTGAGTAGTAGTCCATTGTGTAGATGTACCACAGTTTTGTTTTGTTTTGTTTTGCTTTTATCCATTCCTCAGTTGAGGGACATCTGGGTTGTTTCCAGTTTCTAGTATTACAAATAAGGCTGCTATGAAAATAGATGAGGAAACTTCCTTGGACTTGGTGAGGAAACATTTGGATGTATACCCAGAAGTGGTATGGCTGGGTACTGAGGCAGAGCTATTCCAAGTTTTCTAAGATATCCCCAGACTGATTTCCACAGTGGTTGTACCAGCTTGCACTCCCACCGGCAATGGAGGAGGGTTCCCCTTTCTCCACACCCTAGCCAGCATGTGCTGTCATTTGATCTTTTGATGTTAGGCATTCTGACAGGTGTGAGATGGAATCTCAGAGTCGTCTTGAGTTGCATTTCTCTGATGATTAAAGATGCTGAGCATTTCTTCAAGTGTGTCTCAGCCATTAGGGATTCCTCCTTTGTGAATTCTCTATTTAGCTCTGTTCCCCATTTTTTGATTGGATTATTTGGTTTCTTGGCATTTAATTTCTTTAGTTCTTTTAAATTTTGGATATTAGTCCTCTGTCAGGTGTGGGGTTGGTGAAGATCTTTTCCCAATCTGTAGGTTGCCGTTTTGTTCGAATGACACTGTCTTTTACCTTACAGAAGCTTTTCAGTTCCATGAGGTCCCATTTATTGATTGTTGGTCTTAGAGCCTGAGCTGTTCAGGAAGTTGTCACCTGTGCCAATGAGTTCAAGGGTTTTCCCCCACTTTCTCTTCTAATAGATTTAGTGTGTCAGGCCTTATATTAAGGTCTTTGATCCTCTTGGACTTAAGTTTTCTACAAGGTGATAAGTATGGGTCTAATTTCATTCTTTTACATGTGGACATCTAGTTAATTGTCAGAGAAATGCAACTCAAGACGACTCTGATATTCCATCTCACATCTGTCAGAATGGCTAAGATCAAAATTCAAATGACAGAATATGCTGGCGAGGTTGTGGAGAAAGGGGAACACTCCTCCATTGCTGGTGGGAGTTCAAGCTGGTACAACCACTGTGGAAATCAGTCTCGTGATATCTTAGAAAACTTGGAATAGCTCTACCTCAAGACCCAGCCATACCACTTCTGGGTATACATCGAAATGATTCCTCACCAAACCACAAGGATGTTTCCTCATATATGTTCACAGCAGCCTTATATGTAATAGCTAGAAACTGGAAACAACACAGATGTCCCTCCACCAAGGAATGGGTAAAAAAAAAAAAAAACTGTGGTACATCTACACAATGGAATACTACTCAGCCATCAGAAACAAGGAAATCATGCAGTTTGTAGCCAAATGGATGGAACTAGAGAAGCTCATCCTGAGTGAGCTAACACAGACTCAGAAGGATGCACATGACATCTATTCATTTATAATCAGATTTTAGCCATATAGTACAGGATAACTATACTACAACCAATGCACCAAGGGGAACAGGAATATAGACTTTGTTACCTGTCAATGAGACACTTTGCCCTAGTGGTGCTGCCTTGTAGGCCCCCAGTATATGAGGAGGCTCTTGGCCCTCATATGACTGCTGAACTGGGGTGGGAGACTGCTATGTAGGGACACTCCACTCCAGAGGAATGTGATGGAAGGGATAGGAGGTAGAGGGTGGGAGCGCAGGACTGGGAAGGGTAGAAATAGGGCACTGTGATGAAGATGTAACCTGAGGTAATAAATAAACATTTAAAAAAAGAAATACCCAGGGGCTAATCTGATACAGCTGATTCCTCTGTTGAGATTCTTGCTTCCTGAGTATGTCTAGGTTTGTGTCACGTTGATGAAAACTGACCAACACAAAGGACTTTGGGGGTTGTTTTGTTTTCCCTTTTTGGGTTTTGATCCACTTCCTCACAAATTTAAATTTTTTGTGTTTCTTTATGCCTATGTAAGATACCATTGTGAATATGTATCATATTTTCTTTCTCCACTCATCAGGTGACAAATATGTAGGATGGTTCCATTTCTGCCTTTTAAATAATTTGACAATGAATATTGGGTACAACTAACTCTGTGAGAATATACAACACAATGGCTTAGTCAGGTCATATTGTATTTCTACTTTTAGCTTTCTAGGAAACCCACTCATGTTTTTTTTTTTTTCCCCAACAGTTTTTATTTCATGTAATTAACATAAATTCTTCAACAATTCCACACCCACATCCTACCCATCATTTGTTGTGATTTCTTTTCTTAATAGTACCCACTTCAACTGGAGTAAGACAGAATATCAAAGTAGCAAGATCTAAGTCATGGAGTAAACCTAAATAACTGTAGGCAAATGAAGGAAGTTAGAAAGTGTAATATATATACATCATGCATTACCTTCATAGAAAAAAAGAGCAAAATCAGATGCTTTTCATAAAAATGGATGTACTGGAATTGAGTATGAAAATATATTAAACAAGAGTCTAAAGGCAAGTTGATGGGATTTTCTTATACAAAAAGAGATAAAGATGTGATATAAAAGTAGAGACAATAAATATGGGTCTAATTTCATTATTTTACATGTGGACCTCCAGTTGCACCAGCACCAATTGTTGAAGATGCTGCCCTTTTTCCATTGTGCTGTTTTAGTTTTTTGTCAAAAATTAGGTGCCCATAGGGTGTGGGTTCATTTCTGGTTCTTCAATTCGATTCCATTGATCTACAGATCTGTTTCTATACCAGTACCATGCTGTTTCTCTTACTATTGCTCTGTTGTACATCTTGAAATCTGGGATGGTGATAGCCCCAGATTTTTTTTTTATTGTACAGCATTGATTTATCTATTCTGGGTTTTTGTTGTTCCATATGAAATTGAGAATAGCTTTTTCCAGGTCTATAAAGAATTGTGTTGGTATTTTGATAGGAATTGCATTGAATCTGTATACTGCTTTTGGTAGGATGGCCATTTTTATTATGTTGATCCTACCTATCCATGAGCATGGGAGATCTTTCCATCTTCTGATGGCCTCTTCAATTTCTTTCTTCAAGGGCTTGAAGTTCTTGTTGTACAGGTCCTTTACTTGCTTGTTTAGAGTTACCCCCAGGAAATTAGACCCATACTTATAGCCTTGCATAAAACTTAAGACCAAGTGGATCTTAACATAAGGCCAGACACATTAAATCTACTACAAGAGAAAGTCAGAAAAACCCTTGAACTCATTGGCACAGGTGACAACTTCCTGAACAGAACACCAACAGCTCAGAATCTAAGACCAAATATCAATAAATGGGACCTCATGAGACTGAAAAGCTTCTGTAAGGCAAAAGACACTATCATTCGAACAAAACGGCAACCTACAGATTGGGAAAAAAACTTCACCAACCCCACATCTGACAGGGACTAATATCCAAAATTTACAAAGAACTCAAGAAATTAAATTCCAAGAAAAAATAATCCAATCAAAAAATCAGGAACAGAGCTAAACAGAGAATTCACAAAGGAGGAATTCCTAAAGGCTGAGGGACACTTGAAGAAATGCTCATCATCCCTAACCATCAGAAAAATGCAACTCAGGATCACTCTAAGATTCCATCTCACACCCATCAGAAAGGCTAAGATCAAAAGCTCAAATGACAACACATGCCTGCGAGGGTGTGGAGAAAGGGGAACTCTCCTCCATTGCTGGTGGGCATGCAGGCTTGTGTAACCACTGTGAAGGTCAATCTGGTGATATCTTAGAAAACTTGGAAAAGCTCTGCCTCAAGACCCAGCCATACCTCTTCTGGGTATACATCCAAATGACTCCACACCAAATCACAAGGAAGTTTCCTAATCTGTGTTCATAGAAGTTCTAACTATTTGTAATAGCTAGAAACTGGAAACAACCCAGATGTCTCTCAACCAAAGAATGGATTAAAAAAAAACTGTGGCACATCTACACAATGGAATATTACTCAGCTATCAGAAACAATGAAATTATGCAATTTGCAGCCAAATGGATGGAACTAGAAAAGCTCATCCTGAGTGAGCTACCACAGACTCAGAAGGATGTACATGGCATCTATTCACTTATAGTAGGATTTTAGCTATATAGTACATGATATCTATACTACAACCAACGCACCAATGGGAACATGGACATAGACTTTTTCTTTTTCTCCCTGTCAATGAGACACTTTTCCCTAATGGTGCTGCCTTGTAGGCCCCCAGTGTATGAGGAGGCTCTTGGCCCTCATATGACTGCTGAACTGTGGTGGGGGACTGTTATGTAGGGACACTCCACTCCAGAGGAGTGTGATGGAAGGGTTAGTGGGTAGAGGGTGGGAGGGCAGGACTGGGAAGGGTGGAAAGAGGACACTGTGATGGAGATTTAACCTGAAGCAATAAATAAGTAGATTAAAAAAATAAGAATACTAAAAAAAGTAGAGACAATAGACATGACATAATTCTAAAAACTATCTATAAGCTATAAATGACTTTGATTATTTAAAGAAAACCTACTCAGATGTAAAGAATGAAAGAAACAAGAGCTTTTGTACATTAATGTGAGGAATTGATTGAATCCAGATAGAGAATCTGTTTAGATTTGTTTGCATTGCTGTTTACTTTTGACTCACCAATTTCATTATGAGAAATTCATCCCAGTAGTGATAACATAATTTTAAACATTATGAAGTTTATGGTTTTTGAAAATACATCTCAGATTATTCATACACTATTTTTTTTTCTAATTGTTATAACTGGAAACTGTTGACTGACCTCTAAGAGAATGATAAAATAGTTAGGGTTCAGTCTCACAAAGAACAATGCACTGTAATCATGTTGAACAATGCACATGAAATCCCTCCATGTATTGACATGGTCTTGATCAGTAACTACTTTTAAGAATACAAACTAAGGGGGGGGGGGAATCCAAAATGGCGGCGGCCCGTGCGGATGCATTTTAATCCCTGGGAAAACAGTCACAAAACGGCAAGTGTTACAAGATGATGTACAAACAAATCTGAGAGACTCGACTCCCCTGGGTCTCACCCAACTACCCAGGGACTACTAAAAGTCCCTGGGCAGGGCATTCCCTCCCACTCTCGGACATGCATGGAAGCCGCTGAATCTGGGAATCGGGATCCCCTCCCCCACCAGGAGAGATACGCCTGGTAAGTTCCAATCTAATACCCATCGGGCAGATTCAGACCCCACACAGGGATACTCTGCAGCCTGCTGGGCCCCCCCAGGTCTTGTACAGATGATCTGGCCATCTGGCAAAAGGTTGTGGACCCATTTAAGTGCGCGTGGGTCGGCTGCAGAGTTTGCGATCCACTGCGGTATACGGGAACTTAGTCGACCGTGAAGTCACTTGCCACTTTCGAGACCCGGGCCGTGGGAGTGGCAAGGCTATAGGGGGTGAAGGCAGATTTACCCACCACAGGAGCCAACTTTGGGCAAACTGTGAGGTATTTACAATTATTATCAGACTTTTTTGCTAGTACTGGCCCTTTTGGTGGGGAACCAGAGCTTACATGTATACAGCTCCACCCCCTGGATGAGTTAGGTCTCCACCTAGGAGGCAGGGCTGAATGACTCACCTTACAGGGGTGGAGTAAGGCAATTTGACTCTTACACCAAAGCACCCCCTTTGGACCCAAGTCCAGAAGAGAGTTAAAAACTTCCAAATGGCCAGAGGCCCCAGACCAAAAAAAAATCAGAGCAGAATGACTCCAACAAAAGAAAGCAATGCTATTTCATCCAGCCAGGACCACCTCACCACAGCTGAAACACATGAAAATGATGACAATTCTACATTATGGAAAGTGATAGAGTCCCTTCAAGAAGAACTTAAATCTGAAGGAATTCAAAGAAGCCACAATTGCACGAACAAAAGCGATGGATAACACCATTAGAGAACTCCAAAACAAGGTGGCTCAACTCGAACAAGAAAAAGAGAGGGCAATGGAAGACTTCCAGGCAAAGACAAGCAAATTGGAGCAGGAAATGTACAAAACAAATAAAATCACTCAAGAAAATGAAAATGGAAATGGAAACAATAAAGAAAAGTCAGAGTTAAAAATGGAAATGGAGAATAAAAGGAAAAAAGCAGGAATTTGGATTTGAATACCAAAAATAGGATTCAAGAGATGGAAGACAGGATCTCAGGCATGGAAGATTCGATGGAAGAAATCAATACAAAATCAAAGAAAATGAGAAAGCTAAAAAAATCTCTCACCCACAACATCAAAGAAATCAAGGACTCAATGAAAAGATGGAACATAAGAATTATAGGCATAGAGGAAAGAGAAGACTCCCGACCCCATGGTCCAGGAAATATCTTCAACAAAATCATAGAAGAAAACTTCCCAAACCTAAAGAAAGAGGTGCCAATAAAAATCCAAGAGGCTTACAGAACACAAAACAGATTAGGACAGAAAAGAAACTCCTCTCACCACATAATAATCGAAACTCCAAATATAGAAAACAAAGACAGGATATTAAAAGCTGTAAGAGAAAAAAGTCAAGTCACATACAATGGCAGACCCATCAGAATTATACCTGACTTCTCCTCAGAAACTTTAAAAGCTAGAAGGGGCTGGACAGATGTCCTACACGCCCTAAGAGAACACAGACTACTGTACCCAGCAAAACTCTCTATCAACCTAGATGGAGAAAATAAGATATTCCATGACAAAATCAAAATTAAACAATATCTACCCACAAACTCAGCCCTACAGAAGATGCTAGAAGGAAAATTCCAACCCAGAGAAGATAACTACATCCAAGAAAACAGAGGAAATAGAAATCTCCACAGCAACTAAACAAAAAGAAGCACAAGATAATCACCTATACCAAAATAATGGGAAATAACAACCCCTGGCCATTAATATCCATCAACATCAATGGACTCAACTCGCCAATAAAAAGACACAGACTTAGAGACTGGATCCGTGAACAAGACCCATCTTTTTGCTGCATACAAGAAACACACCTCACTATTGAAGATAGACACTATCTCAGAGTAAAGGGCTGGGAAAAGGTTTTCCAAGCAAATGGACCCAGGAAACAAGCCGGAGTAGCCACCCTAATATCAAAGATAGCCTCAACAGATACAAGAAAATTGAAATAACCCCTTGTATCTTATGAGACCACCATGCAATAAAGCTGGACTTCAATAGCAAAAGAATCAACAGAAAATCTACACACAAATGGAAATTGAACAACTTTTTTACTACTGGACCACTGGGTCAGGGAAGAAATAAAGAAGGAAATCAAAGATTTCTTAAAAACCAACGAAAATGAAGGCACAACATACCCAAACGCATGGGACACAATGAAAGCTGTGCTACGAGGAAATTTCATAGCATTAAGTGCCTTCAAAAACAAAATTGTGACAGATCATATTAGTGAATTAACAGCTAAACTGGGTGAATTGGAAAAAAAAAGAATAAAACACTCCCAAGAGGAGAAGAAGGCAGGAGATCATCAAACATAGGGCTGAAATCAAGAACTTAGAAACAAAACAGAACAATACAAAGAATCAATGAAACCGAGAGTTGGTTCTTCAATAAAATCAACAAAATAGACAGACCCTTAGCCAAATTAACTAAAAGGCAGAAGGAAAAAACCCAAATCAACAAAATCAGAAATGAAAAGGGATAAATCACAACAGACATTGAGGAAATCCAGAGAATATTTAGATCCTACTTCAAAAATCTATACTCCACCAAATTTGAAAACTTAAGTGAAATGGACAATTTTCTTGATAGATTCCACCTACTGAAGCTAAATCAAGATCAGATAAACAGATTAAACAGCCCTATAACCCCTAAGGAAATAGAAACAGTCATTAAAACTCTCCCAACCAAAAAAAGGGCAGGGTCAGATGGCTTTAGCATGGAATTCTACCGGACCTTCAAAGAGGAGCTAACACCAATACCCTTCAAACTCTTCCACAATAGAATCAGAAAAAATATTGCCAAACTCATTCTATGAGGCCACAGTCACCCTGATTCCTAAACCACACAAAGACCCAACAAAGAAAGAGAACTTCAGACCAATCTCCCCCATGAACATAGATGCAAAAATACTTAATAAAATACTAGCAAACCGAATTAAAGAATACATCAAAAGTACCATACACCATGATCAAGTAGGCTTCATCCCAGGAATGCAGGGATGGTTCAACATACGAAAGTCTATCAACGTCATTCACCATATGAACAAGATGAAAGAAAAAACCACATGATAATCTCACTAGATGCAGAAAAAGCATTTGACAAAATCCAACACCCCTTCATGCTAAAAGTTCTGGAGAGAACGGGCATAAAAGGACCATACCTAGAAATAATAAAGGCAATATACAGCAAGCCAGTGGCCAACATCAAATTAAATGGAGAGAAACTTGAAGCATTTGCTCTAAACTCAGGGACAAGACAAGGTTGTCCACTTTCACCATATCTCTTCAATATAATACTTGAAGTTCTTGCTAGAGCAATAAGACAACTAAAGGAGATCAAGGGGATAAATATTGGAAACAAAGAAGTCAAATTATCCCTATTTGCAGATGATATGATAGTATACATAAGCGACCCCCAAAATTCCACCAGAGAACTCTTACAGCTGAGAAACACTTTCCTCAAGGTAGCTGGATACTAAATTAATTCAAAAAATCAGAAGCCCTTCTTTATACAATAAACAAATGGGCTGAGAAAAGAATAAGGGAAACAACTCCCTTCACAATAGCCACAAACAACATAAAATACCTAGGTGTAACTCTAACCAAGCAAGTAAAGGACCTATACAACAAGAACTTCAAGCCCTTGAAGAAAGAAATGGAAGAGGCCTTTAGAAGATGGAAAGATCTCCCATGCTCATGGATAGGTAGGATCAACATAATAAAAATGGCCATCCTACCAAAAGCAATATATAGATTCAATGCAATTGCTATCAAAATACCAACACAATTTTTTATAGACTTGGAAAGAGCTATTCTCAATTTCATATGGAACAACAAGTAGCCCAGAATAGCTAAATCAATCCTGTACAATAAAAAAAACATCTGGAGGTATCACATCCCAGATTTCAAGCTGTATTACAGAGAAATAGTAGTAAAAACAGCATGGTAATGGTATAGAAACAGACCAGTAGATCAATGGAATCGAATTGAAGATCAAGAAATAGACCCACACACTTATGGCCACCTAATTTTTGACAAAGAAGCCAAAATGGCACAATGGAAGAAGGACACCATCTTCAACAAATGGTGCTGGTCCAACTGGATGTCCACTTGTAAAAGAATGAAATTAGACCCATAATTATCACCTTGTAAAAAACTTAAATCCAAGTGGATCAAAGACCTTAACATAAGGCCAGTCACACTAAATCTACTAGAAGAAAAAGTGGGAAAAACGCTTCTTCAAAAACCTCAAGAGATCTGCAGAATATGGCATTCAAAGGTGTTTTCTTAACTTTAGATTTTTTTTTTATAGAGACATATCAACTCCTGACAGCACCCCCTATTCTACTCTAAGTAGAAGATGAGCACCGAAGAATCTCCAGTGGGAGATGATTGAATTGGTGGCAAGCGTTATCTCTTGGCAGGAAAAACCCCTTGCTCCAACTGTAGACAGAATGCTGTCTGGACATTTGACAAAAGGACAAAATGTGGAAGCAGGTAAGTCGACAGCCTAGCTCTGCCAAGACAGGGTAGGCAAGTCCTTCATAACCCCTGCTCTACAATCAATGTCTGTCAGAGAAACGGGGCCAAATGACTGAAGATCGATGCTGTAATTTATGGAGAGAATATGGAAACTGCCCAGGCAGCCACTGGTATGTCATTTCTTAGTTTTGGAAGCTGCAGGCCCTGTACTTTCTATAAAATCAGATATATTTATCCCTCTCAGGTCTCTGAGGTGGTTGAAGGATAAATAGCTAGAGTCTCATAATTAAATTTTTGAGTTGTTTAGGAATCAAGAGAGTGTTATGGATCTAAGAAGATGTTTTTAAAATTGTGTTGCAAGTTAGTATGAAATTTGAGTTAGATATAGAACTTTAAACTCATGGAGATGGTTAGATAGTACAATGTTAATGTCAGGTGCCAAATACATATGGACTGGACATTGGGAATGTATGCTAAGCCATATAACCCTCATAACTGTGGCCTAATTACCTCTGTTGTTTTGTATTGTAACTATTATTATTAGAGAAAGAGCCATTTGTTGGACTGAAAGGGGGAGCTGTTGGGGGAGATAAGATATACCTTAAACTTAAAAAAAAGGGAAGAGGATGGGGGGTTGTGGGTGGGAGGGTGGGACTGGAGGGGGGAGTAGGGAAAGGATTGCGATTGAGATGTAACCTGAAGAAATAAAAAATAAAGTAAAAAAAGTTAAAAAAGAAAAACAGAAAAGAAAACAAAAAAAGAATACAAACTAAGAAGAATCAGAGTATTTGTAGAATTTCACATTTATCTTGGAGTTAATTGGTACACAACTGGTTTTTATGTACATGTTAATTTTTATAAACAGCACTTCTGCATCATACAACTTGTCAGTCCCTTAGGAAATGATGGTGTTAGGTCAAGTTACCCTGAGAATTGCCTTTTCTTTTTAAACGTTTTCCTGTAGGAAATGGTGGCATAAATTCTTCATTATTTCAGAGATGGTGAGTTTCCATATTATAGCGTATTTCACATTTAACAAGGTTTTAAATGCTTTAAATAAATAAACTGCAGTACTATTGAAATATTAATTTCAAGAGACTTTCTATCATTCATTAAATTAGTCAAAAATAGTATCTCTAGGACAACATATAAAGAAGCAAATCTGTCATATACTTTTGGATAGAATGAGGAAGAATGGTCCATCCACATTCTTTTTTCACCAGGATAATAACAGACATATGAAAGCACACATTTGGCAGAATTTACATGTTCAACTGAAGAAAGCTGCTAAATTTATAAATGGCTAGTGTTTTAATATCTTCTGATGTTGATTTATGAAGAGATAATTGTAAATGATTACAAAATGTTTTAGCATTAGAAAATCTTTTTATTTTATGTGGTATTCATGAGATACAACAAAACTAAATGCAATTGTATTTCTTGGCCTGGCCTGGGGATCATATAAAATATTATGTGATTTGTGTAGTTTTCCCATGTAGTATATACATGTCATAAAGATTTAAGGTGTGTGTAACTGTTAAAGAAGAAAAAATCAATAATTCCGTATGAGGAAAATCTATTGTAAGTACAATTTAATTAAATATTTTTATCACTGGGAAGATTTTATAAATAATAATATTTTCTGTTATATTGTTTTATAGCATCTGCTTGTCCTAAAGAATGTTGATCACCATGGCACTGTCCCTTACAATGGTTTGTGGACCTATGAAAGATAAATAAATATGAGAACAGCACATATTTTTTCCAAGCAAATATTGTGAAATGTGTTAGGTTTTCTCTGTCTCAGGCTGCTTCATCTGCCTGGAGTAGCTCATCTCAAATATAGAGTTCCGTTATGAAAGATTTAAATGACCAAATGCTCACATATCTCTTCTGCATATTTCTGTAAATAACAAGGGAAAGAACATTGATTTTCAATTATCTTTTAATTCTTTTGTGTTTATTTTTGCAATTTTCCTGTTTTAAATAATAATTTTTACCTCAGGGGTTGCAAATAATTCTATTCGCATTCTCAAAGCAAAACATATGTCCTTATATATTTTCTACTTAAAATGGTTTAAATAACTCTATTCCTAATAATGTAAAAAATATAAAAAACACTAATAGTTTTTGTTCTCTAGAGATGTCACTAATTATTTTAAAAATGTTCTATGCATTACCTTTTTGTTAGAATTTGAATAAAATCTTTCAGGAAACCTTTTATAAAATAGAAATAATTTTAAATGATGACTTCTGAAAAGAGCCTTAGTTAGTGAATGCAAGCTGCAGTCCTGTAGGTTTGGTATTACTCAGCTATCAAACACTGTGTCTTTCCTTAGTATGTCCTAAAATACTATCATGTTTCTGTTTCTCCAATAGCTTGCCAAGCTTTCCCTATCACTACACCCTGCATTGTATCAAAACCACATAAATGAGGAAAAGATGATATATTGCTCTCTGCAACAGCGTTATCAGCTGCTTATGGTGAGTGAAAGCCATACCTGGGATGTGGAACCAGAGACAACTCAGAAGCTTTACATGAGAAGCAAATGAATTCAGCATCCATTGTTAAGTCAGAATATCTTAACACAGGCATCAGTAGCCATACAACAAAATCACGAATCATACTCAAGAATCTGGTATGCTAACCTTTAATTGACTAAATAAAATAGTACCAATGGACAATTCTAATTACTGGCATGGGCTAGGTTTGTTTCTGTGGATGTATATATTCATTGCCAGATGCAGCTTCTGCAAAAACTAATCAGGAAATTCTATGCTATTTAACTCTTCACATTGTACAGGATACGTACATTTCTAAGCTTTAGGCATATTCTAACTATTCAAAGTAAATATTTCATTCATTTCAAAATTTCCTATGTTTACATGACTATAAAACTGGCAGTATATATAATGTTTTAATATTGAATCAAAGCACTCTATAAATACAAGTTATCTGCCTAACACAATGATTTGAATGTGAACAATGACTTATACTTTTACTTGAGACACTGACATATCTGTAGGTTAAACATAAGCTATTCCTTTGACCATTCAGATATTTTTCTCAATGTCTTTGTCATTAGACAGAGGATAGTAAAGGAAATATGGGAGCAGGCTCAGATGATGATTCAGTTTGAAATTTGTGTGATATTCATGCTTCCCAGCTATATTTAAGAAACTGAACTCTGATTATCACCACACCCACCCTGCCAGAATCTCATACCACAATCTCACATATTTTTCTACTTTAGAGATTTTCTTTCTTAGAAATTCCCTGTATGTATATAATTAAATTGGGAGTTACTATACCTGCTGGGAACACCATCATTTTTTATTTCGTTTTTTATGTCTATTTATTACTTCAAGTTACATCTCCATCACAGTGCCCTCTTTCCACCCCTCCCCATCCATTCTCCCAACATCACCTCCCTCTCCCAACTATCACACTCCTCTGGAGTGGGGTGTCCCTACATATCATCTCCCCTCAGTTCAGCAGTTTTATAAGGACTAAGAGCTTCCTCTTGCACCAGGGGCCTACATGGCAGTACCCCTAGGGCAATTTGTCCCACTAACAGGTAACAAACTCTAAGTTCCTTTTCCTTTTGGTGTGTTAGTTGTAGGATAGTTATCCTGTACTATATGGCTAAAGTATGATTATAAGTGAATAGATGCCATGTGCATCTTTCTGAGTCTGGGTTAGCTCACTCAGGATGAGCTTTTCTAGTTCCATCCATTTGGCTGCAAATTGCATGATTTCCTTGTTTCTGTTGGCTGAGTAGTATTCCATTGTGTAGATGTACCACAATTTTTTTATTCAATCATTGGTTGAGGGACATCTGGGTTGTTTCCACTTTCTAGCTATTACAAATAAAGCTGCTATGAACATAGATGAGGACATGTCCTTGTGATTTGCTGAGGAATCATTTGGGTGGATACCCAGAACTGGTATGGCTGAGTCTTGAGGTAGAGCTATTCCCAGTTTTCTAAGATATCAGCAGACTGATTTCCATAGTGGTTGGACAAGCTTGCACTCCCACCAGCAATGGAGGAGGGTTCCCCTTTCTCCACAACCTTGCCAGCATGTGCTGTAATTTGAGCTTTTGTTATTAGCCATTCTGGCAGGTATGAGATGGAATCTCAGAGTAGTCTTGAGTTGCATTTCTCAGATGATTAAAGATGTTGAGCATTTCTTCAAGTGTCTCATGACCATTAGAGATTCCTCCTTTGTGAATTCTCTATTTAGTTCTGTTCCCCATTTTTTGATTGGATTATTTGGCTTCTTAGTGTTTAATTTCTTGAGTTCATTATAAATATAGAGGGATATTAGCCCTCTGTTGGAAGTTGGGTTGGTAAAGATCTTTTCCAAATCTTAGGTTGCCATTTTGTTCTAATGACAGTTTCCTTTGCCTTACAGAAGGTTTTCAGTTTCATGAGGCCCCATTTATTGATTGTTGGTCTTAGAGCCTGAGCTGTTGGTGTTCTGTTCAGGAAGTTGTCACCTGTGCCAATAAGTTTGAGGCTCTTCCCTATTTCTCTTCTACTAGATTTAGTGTGTCAGGCCCTATGTTAAGGTCTTTGATCCACTTGGACTTAAGTTGTGTACAAGGTGATATGTATGGGTCTAATTTCATTCTTTTACAGGTGGACATCTAGTTGGACCAGCAACATTTGTTGAAGATGCTGTCCTTTTTCCATTGTAAGGTTTTGGCTTCTTTGTCAAAAATTAAGTGACCATAGGTGTGTGGGTTCATTTCTGGGTCTTCAATTCAATTCCCTTGATCAACTGGTCTGTTTCTATACCAGTACCACACTGTTTTTATTACTATTGCTGTATAGTATAACTTGAAATCTGGGATGGAGATACCTCCAGATGTTTTGTTTTGTTTTGTTTTTTTGTACAGGATTGATTTAGCTATTTTGGGTTTTTTGTTATTCCATATGAAGGTGAGAATTGCTTTTTCCAGATCTATAAAGAATTGTGTTGGTATTTAATGGGAATTGCATTGACTCATTATATTGCTTTTGGTAGGATGGCCATTTTTATTATGTTGATCCTACCTATCCATGAGCATGGGAGATCTTTCCAACTTCTGATGTCCTCTTCAATTTCTTTCTTCAAGGACCTGAAGTTCTTGTCATACAGGTCTTTCAGTTGCTTGGTTAGAGTTACCCCCAGGTGTTTTATATTATTTGTGGCTGTTGTGAAGGGTGTTGTTTTCCTAATTTTCACTCTCAGCCCATTCATCTTTTGTATAAAGAAGAGCTTCTGATTTTTTAAAATTAATTTTGTATCCAGCCACCTTGCTGAAGGTGTTTGTCAGCTGTAAGAGTTCTCTGGTGGAATTTTGGGGTCACTTATGTATACTAGGGATAATTTGACGTCTTCCTTTCCAATTTGTATCCCCTTGATCTCCTTTAATTGTCTTATTGCTCTAGCTAGAACTTCAAGTATTATGTTGATGAGATATGGTGAAAGTGGACATTCTTGTCTTGTCCCTGAGTTTAGAGGAAATGCTCTTAGTTTCTCTCCATTGAATTTGATGATGGCTACTGGCTTGCTGTATATCACCTTTATTATTTCTAGGTATGGTCCTTGTATGCCAGCTGTCTCCAGGACTTTCAGCATGAAGGGGTGTTGGATTTTGTCAAATGCTTTTTCAGCATCTAGTTGAAAAATGATAGTCATGTGTTTTTTTCTTTCAAATTGTTTATAAGGTGAATTGCATTGATGGATTTTCATATGTTGAACTATCCATGCATTCCTGGGATGAAGCCTACTTGATTGTGGTATATGATACTTTTGATGTGTTCTTGGATTCGGTTTCCAGTATTTTATTAAGTATTTTGCTTCTATGTTCATGTGAGAAATTTGTTTGAAGTTCTCTTTCTTGTTGGGTTTTTTTGTAGTTTGGGAATCAGGGTGACTGTGGCCTCATAGAATGAGTTTGGCAGTGTTCCTTCTGTTTCCATTTTGTGTAAGAGTTTGAAGAATATTGCTATTAGCTCTTCTTTGAAGGCCTGATAGAATTCTGTGATAGAATTCATCTGGCCCTGGGCTTTTTTTGGTTGGGGGACTTTTAATGACTGTTCCTATTTCCTTAGGGGTTATAGGGCTGTTTAGTCTACTAACATGACCTTGATTTAACTTTTGTAGGTGGAATCTATCAAGAAAATTGTCCATTTCGCTTAGGTTTTCAAGTTTTGTGGAGTATAGATTTTTAAAGTAAGACCTAAAAATTCTCTGGATTTCCTCAATGTGTGTTGTCAGTTCTCCCTTTTTGTTTCTGATTTTGTTGATTTGTGTTTTCCCATTGCCTTTTAGTTAATTTGGCAAAGGGTTTGTCTATTTCGTTAATTTTCTCAAAGAACCAACTCTTGATTTCATTGTTTCTTTGTGTTGTTCTTTTTGTTTCTAGGTTGTTGATTTCAGCTCTAAGTGTGAGGATCTCCTGCCTTCTGCTCCTCTTAGGGGTGTTTGCTTCTTTTTGTTCCAGTTTTTCAAGTTTAGCTGTTAATTTGCTAATATGAGCTGTCACAATTTTCTTTTTGAAGGCACTTAGTGCTATGAACTTTCCTCGTAGCACAGCTTTCATTGTGTCCCATAGGTTTGGGTATGTTGTGTCTTCATTTTCGTTGGATTTTGAGAAGTCCAGCTTCATTCCACAGTCATTTGGGCAGAGGGGACCTCAATTGAAAAATGTTCCCACCAGATTGACATTGGACAAGATTGTTGCATTTTCTTGACTGACAGTTAATGTAGAAGGGTGGGCCTGGGAGCCTCTGAGAAAGCCTTAAGAACAAGTTGGTTAGTAAATAGCAGTCTTCCATATCCTCTGAGTCAGTGCCTGCTCCTAGCTCCTTTGAGATCATGCCCTCACTGACAGAGATATAAGCTCTAAGGTGAAATAAACCTTTTGAAGCATTTCCTCCATATATTACTTTTGGTAATGGTGTTTTATTACAATAATAGAAAGTTTAACTAAGACGCATACTAATTAGTTGTAAGATATGTTCATGAAATGAAAGCTAAACTCATTAAAATGTTTTTCATGAGTTATACTGAAATTTTACCTTGCTATGATTGAAAAAGGAATGATTATTTTTTCTTCTGTGTGATATTAATTATTTTGAGTTTTTTCCTTTTCTGTTTTTACTTTTTATTTTATTTTCTATAGGTTTTTTAGGGAAAAAAACAAAAACAAAAGAGAGAAATGAAGAACCAATCTGTGGAGATTGTGTTCATTTTACTGGGACTGACAGATGAACCTCAACTACAAATTCTTGTTTTCTTGTTTATGTTTGTCAATTACATCTTAAGCCTTATGGGGAACTTAGTGATCATCATCCTTACCCTACTGGATCTTCGTCTCAAGACTCCAATGTATTTTTTCCTTCGGAATTTCTCCTTTTTAGAAATTGCATTCACAACTGCCTGTATACCACGGTTCCTGATGAGCATTCTCACTGGAGACAAAACAATTTCTTACAATGCTTGTGCAGCTCAATTATTCTTCTTCTTTCTTTTACTAATTACAGAGTTCTACCTCCTGGCTGCCATGTCCTATGACCGCTATGTAGCCATTTGCAGACCACTTCACTACCCCATCATCATGAACAGCAAAGTGTGCCACCTGCTTGTCTTCAGCTCCTGGGTGACTGGGTTTTTGGTCATCTTTCCACCTTTGCTCTTGGGACTCAAACTGGATTTCTGTGCTTCTAAAGCAATAGACCACTTCCTATGTGACACTTCTCCTGTCCTCCAGCTGTCTTGCACAGACACACAGTTAATAGAATGGATGGCTTTTGTCTTAGCTGTGATGACACTTGTCATCACATTGATCTTAGTGATCCTCTCCTACACACTCATCATCAAAACCATCCTAAAGTTCCCCTCAGCTCAACAACAGAGAAAGGCCTTTTCCACCTGTTCCTCACACATGGTTGTCGTCTCCATTACTTATGGGAGTTGTATCTTCATGTACATGAAAACATCAGCCAAGGAGAGGGTGACTTTAAATAAAGGTGTAGCTGTGCTCAACACCTCTGTGGCCCCTTTGCTAAATCCTTTCATTTACACCCTGAGGAATCAGCAGGTAAAGGACGCTTTCAAACATGTGCTTCACAGACTGCATTCTTCTCAAAACAGTGAATTAAGATGTAGGCATAAATAGCATACTACTGGAACATTAATGAAAAGGGGGGAATATAATTTCCAAGTATGTCAGTTATGATCTATGATTCAAGGTTCATGTTCTCTGTTACTCTTTCTTTCTCTGCTCCCTTAAGCCCCTCCCTCTCTCTCCAGTCACTCTCCATTTGAAACTAAATCAAAAGTCTACAGATAATTTTTCAGTCACTATTGAGAATATTATCTCTGCTGGAATTTCATATAAAAGAAATGTCCCACTATGTACTTATTTCTGTATTTTCTTGTTCCACATATAATTTTGAGGTCTCCCATGCTGTAGTTGTTTCAGGATGTTGATTTGATATAGCAGCCTGTCGTACTTTTCTGAAAAATAAAAACCACTATGACAGTCTTTTCAGGTAACTTAGCAGTTAAGAATACTTGTTGCTCTTGCAAAGGACCTGGGTTTGCCACCCAGTACCCACATGGTGTTTCACAATCATCCATGACTTCTTTTGTCTTTGTAGGCCCTGCATACACATGGCATAGAGTCACACGTACAGGCAAAACACTCAGATACATGAAATAAAAATAAATAATTATTTTTTCAAAACCCACTATGCATATCATATTAGCTCTTCACACTTTGTGCAAAGAGCAACAGTTATATTCCACCCCACTTCCAAATTTTTCACAGAAATTGTTTCACTGGACAACAGCAAGTTGGAAACATAGAAACAAATGGCTTCTTAGTTTCTTCTCTCTTAACGAGATCCCATCATACGTGATGCTGATGTGTTGGCTTACAGTTCAATGCAGAGTCTATGAAAATCATTTATAAATTGTCTGTTACTCTTCTGACTCAGTGAGTGATGTCACTGTTGGAAGAAAGGGAACCGTCTGCGTCTTTTCATCCCATTTTCTTCTGTTATGTAGGATTATTTGAAATAACCTGACAATTATGAATGTGGAGTCCATAAGATCTATTCATAGTACTTCAAACATCTCTCATGCACCAGTTAAAAAAAAACAAGTCTGTAGTCTGATAAAAGGAAAACTTAAGAATGAATAATAAACTTTAGAAACTATATGACATTGTAGCATAAAGCTCTCAGTTTTCCTGAGATCTATCTGTCCGCAGAGATAACAAGGCCTATATTTGAGTTCTGGGGAAAATTCTTTCTAATAAGTATATCAGACCCTGTGAGGAAATGTGTTCGTATTTATAATCTATTAGTCAACCAAAAAAGCTCTTAAAATTAGCAATATTTATAAGAGTTGACATAGTAGACATGAGCAGAGAAATTAAATGTTTGTAACTTCATTTATTACAGAATGTGGCCTATAGAAATAGAGTAACATTGCAAGTGCACATTTGGATATAAAATGTGTATCAGTGGGCTACAGAGATAACTCAGTGGCAAAACATGTAGCTTAGGATCCTACCTATTTAACCCAGGAAGTTTTTGTTTTGTTTTGTTTTAATGCTATAACAAGATTTTATTTATTTTCCTAGCAGCTTTTACTAAATTTGTCCTTTGACAATTTTATAAATGTATAAAGTCCACTTTGATGACTGTAAGTCCCATGTTCTCTAAAACATCTCCCTTCCTATCACCCTCCATTTTCCTTCTTAAAAATTCCTCTCTGTGTCTGTTTCTGGACCTGTCACCTTCTGTCTCTCTGTACCCCTCCCTTCCCCCTCCCCTCCCTTTCTTTCTTCTTTTTTTTGAATAGACAGAACTAATATTTAATTCATGAAAAAAAGAACATCAATCTTATTAGAACTAGTCACAAGGTTTGTAGACATTTTATTATCCTACATCATCCTAAAGAGACACTACTACAAACTGTCATCCCACCATACTGTAAAATTAGCATCTAAGAACATTACCAACAGATACAAGGGAGCCTGTGCAAAAGTAAAACACAGAAAATGGAATAGCAAATTCAGAAAAATTCTGAGAGAATATTGGTGAGTTACTAAAAATACTCTTCTGCATGTGTATAGCTTTTTGATATCACATACTAAAAACGATAATTCACTATAAATCACTGACAATCAGTGGGTGGCAGAAAATTTGACAGAAATATATTATAATTCATAGAGAAGTCTGATGAGACAATTTTAACTACTGAGCAGTAAATCTAATTAGAGAAATTTATTTCTGGTGGTAGTGTGATATAAAGGTTTGACAAAAGTAGTGAGAAATGCATACAAGTTTCTGAGACATAGGAAGGAATGATAAGTCAGTAATGATTGTAACTATAACCTTCAAAAGGACACGCTACAGTCACTGAAAATGCATTCATACATCACTAGAGAGGAAAGACGAATTTAAGGAAATAAAAACATGATAAACATCTGTCAGAAAATCCAAGAGGTATTAAGTTCAGCATGAACTGCCATTCCCCTAAAACAGAACTTCTAATCTATCCATTTTTAAAAATAAATTTATTTATTTGTTGCTTCAGGTTACATCTCCAAAATATTGTCCTCTTTTCCCCCTTCCCAGACCCGCCCTCCCACCCTCTACCCCTAACCCTTCCATCCCACTCCTCTGGAGTGGAGTGTCCTTACAAAACAGTCCATCGCCCTAGTTCAGAAGTCATATGAGGGCCAAGAGCCTCCTCATACACTGACGGTTTACAAGGCAGTACCACCAGTGAAAAGTGTCTCATTGCAAGGGAGAAAAAACTAAAAAACAAACAAAGTCTATGTCCATGTTCCCTTTGGTGCATTGGTTGTAGTATAGATATCCTGTACTATATAGCTAAAATCCTACTATAAGTGAATAGATGTCATGTACATCCTTCTGAGTCTGGGTGAGCTCACTCAGGATGAGCTTCTCTAGTTCCATCCATTTGGCTGCAAAATGCATAATTTCATTGTTTCTGATAGCTGAGTAATATTTCATTGTGTAGATGTACCACAGTTTTTAAATCCATTCTTCATTTGAGGGACATCTGGGTAGTTTCCAGTTTCTAGCTATTACAAATAAAGCTGCTATGAACATAGATGAGGAAACTTCCTTGTGTTTTGGTGAGGAGTCATTCTGGTATATACCCAGAAGTGGTATGGCTGGGTCTTGAGGGAGAGCTATTCCAAGTTTTCTAAGATATCGCCAGACTGACCTCCATAGTAGTTGCACAAGCAATGGAGAAGGGTTCCCCTTTCTCCACACCCCGCCAGTATGTGCTGTCATTTGAGCTTTTGATCTTAGCCATTGTGACAGGTGTGAGATGGAATCTCAGAGTCTTCTTAAGTTGCGTTTCTCTAAGGATGTTGAGCATTTCTTCAAGCGTCTCTCAGCCATTAGGTATTCCTCCTTTGTGAATTCTCTATTAAGCTCTGTTCCCCATTTTTTGATTGGATTATTTGGTTTCTTGGCATTTAATTTCTTGAGTTCTTTGTAAATTATGGATATTAGCCCTCTGTCAGATGTGGGGCTGGTGAAGATTATTCCCAATCTGTAGGCTGCCGTTTTGTTCGAATGACAGTGTTTTTTGCCTTACAAGCTTTTCAGTTTCATGAGGTCCCATTTATTGATTGTTGATCTCAGGTCCTGAGCTGTTGTTGTTCTGTTCAGGAAGTTGTCACCTGTGCCAATGAGTTCGAGGGTTTTCCCCTCTTTTTCTTCTAGTAGATTTAGTGTGACCGGCCTTATGTTAAGGTCTTTGATCCACTTGGACTTAAGTTTTGTACAAGGTGATAAATATGGGTCTAATTTCATTCTTTTACAAGTGGACATCCAGTTGGACCAGCACCATTTGTTGAAGATGCTGTCCTTTTTCTATTGTGCATTTTTGGCTTCTTTGTCAAAAATTAGGTGGCCATAGGTGTGTGGGTCCATTTATGGGTCTTCAATTCGATTCCATTGATCTACTGGTCTGTTTCTATACCAGTACCATGCTGTTTTTACTACTATTGCTCTGTAGTACAGCTTGAAATCTGGGATGGTGATACCTCCAGAAGTTTTTTTTTTTTTAATAATTTATTTTTTTATTTCTTCAAGTTACATCTCAATCGCATTCCCCTCCCTACTCCCCACTCCAGTCCCACTCTCCCACCTTCAACTCCCCATTCTCTTCCCTTTTTTTTAATTTAAGGTATATCTTATTTCCCCCAACAGTTCCCCTTTTCAGTCCAACAAATGGTTCTTTCTCTTATAATAATAGATACAATACAAAACAACAGAGGTAATTAGGCCACAGTTATGAGGGTTAAATGGCTTGGTGTACATTCCCAATGTCCAGTGATATGTATTTGGTACCTGACTTTAACTTTCTACTATCTAACCATCTCCATGAGTTTAAAGTTCTATATCTAACTCAACATTCATACTAACTTGCAACACAATTTTAAAGCATCATCCTAGATCTATAACACTCTCTTGACTTCTGAACAACTCAAAATTTAATTATGAGACTCTAGCTATCTATTCTTCAACCACCTCAGAGACCTGAGAGGGATAAATATATCTGATTTTATAGGAAGTACAGGGCCTGCAGCTTCCAAAACTAAGAAATGACATACCAGTGGCTGCCTGGACAGTTCCCATTTTCTCTCCATACATTACAGCATCGATCCTCAGTCATTTGGCCCGGTTTCTCTGACAGACATTTATTGTAGAGCAGGGATTATGAAGGACTTGCCTACCCTGTCTTGGCAGAGCCAACCTGTCGACTTACCTGCTGCCAAGTTTTGTCCTTTTTGGACAGCATTCTGTCTACAGTTGGAGCAAGAGGTTTTTCCTGCCAAGAGATAGGCTTGCGACTAATTTAATCATCTCCCACTGGAAATTCTTTGATGCTCATCTTCTATTTGGAGTAGAATAGGGGGTGCTGTCAGGAGTTGATATGTCTCGATATAAAAAAAATCTAAAGTTAAGAAAACATCTTTGAATGCCGTATTCTGCAGATCTCTTGAGGTTTTGAAGAGGCCCTATCTTTCTCTTATATTAGGATAAGCAGATGTTGCTTGTCTCTTAGCAGCTTTATTTCTGATTAGCTTAGAAAATAGCTATAATAGACTCTCAGTGTACCTAATACAATGACCGGCTTGCATGACTATTAGTTTCCATTTCTTAATTATCCTAAACAGTTTATGACAATTAGTAGCAAAAGGCTGAAACTTCACATTTCATTTTTTTTCTTTACACCCTAACCCTTCCATCCCATTTCTCTGGGGTGGGGTGTCCCTATATAACAGTCCCTCATCTCATTTCAGAAGTCGTATGAGGGCCAAGAGCCTCCTCATTCATTGGGGGGTCTATGAGGCAGTTACACCAGTGAAAAGTGTCTCATTGCCCGGGAGAGAGAACTAAAAAACAAACAAACAAATAAGCAGACAAACAGATAAAAAAAAGGATAAAAAATAGAAAAAAATAAAAATAAAAAATAAAAAGTCTATGTCCATGTTCCCTTTGGTGTGTTAGTTGTAGTATCGATATCCCCTACTATATAGCTAAAATCCTACTATAAGTGAATAGATGCCATATGCATCCTTCTGAGTCTGGGTTAGCTCACTCAGGATGAGCTTCTCTAGTTCCATCAAATTGCATAATTTCATTGATCCTGATAGCTGAATAATATTCCATTATTATTTAATGTAGTGTACACGATTGATTTAGCTATTCTGGATTTTTTGTTGTTCCATATGAAATTGAGAATAGCTTTTTCCAGGTCTATAAAGAATTGTGTTGGTATTTTGTAGGAATTGCATTGAATCTATATATTGTTTTTGGTAGGATGGCCATTTTTATTATGTTGATCCTACCTATCCATGGGCATGGGAGATCTTTCCATATTCTGATGGCCTCTTCAATTTCTTTCTTCAAGGGCTTGAAGTTCTTGTTGTACAGGTCCTTTATTTGCTTGGTTAGAGTTACCCCCAGGTATTTTATATTGTTTGTGGCTATTGTGAAGGGAGTTGTTTCCCTTATTTCTTTCTTAGCCCATTTGTTTGTTATAAAGAAGGGCTTCTGTTTTTTTGGGGTTTTTTTTTTTTTTAATTAATTTTGTATCCAGCTACCTTGAGGAAGGTGTTTACCAGCTGTAAGAGTTCTCTGGTGGAATTTTTGGAGTCACTTATGTATACTATCATATCATCTGCAAATAGGGATAATTTGACTTCTTCACTTCCAATTTGTATCCCCATGATCTCTTTTAGTTGTCATTGCTGTAGCAAGAACTTCAAGTACTTTGTTGAAGAGAGATCATGAAAGTGGGCATCCTTGTCTTGTTCCTGAGTTTAGAGGAAATGCTTCAAGTTTCTCTCCATTTAATTTGATGCTGGCCACTGGCTTGCTATATATTGCCTTTATTATTTCTTGTTATGATCCTTGTATGCCCGTTCTCTCCAGAACTTTTAGCACGAAGGGGTGTTGGATTTTGTCAAATGCTTTTTCTGCATCTAGCGAGATTATCATGTGGCTTTTTTCTTTCATCTTGTTTATATGGTGAATTATGTTGATAGACTTTCGTATGTTGAACCATCCCTGCATTCCAGAGATGAAGCCTATTTGACCATGGTGTATGATACTTTTGATGTGTTCTTGAATTCGGTTTGCTAGTATTTTATTAAGTATTTTTGCATCTATGTTCGTGAGGGAGATTGGTCTGAAGTTCTCTTTCCTTGTTGGGTCTTTGTGTGGTTTAGGAATCAGGGTGACTGTGGCCTCATAGAATGATTTTGGCAGTGTTCTTTCTGATTCTATTTGTTGAAAGAGTTTGAAGAGTATTGGTGTTAGCTCCTCTTTGAAGGACTGGTAGAATTCTGTGCTGAAATCATCTGGCCCTGTGCTATTTTTGTTGTTGTTGGGAGATTTTTAATGACTGTTTCTATTTCCTTAGGGGTTATAGGGCTGTTTAATCTGTTTATCTGATCTTGACTTATCTTCAGTAGGTGGAATTTAACAAGAAAATTGTCATTTCACTTAAGTTTTCAAATTTGGTGGAGTGTAGATTTTGAAAGTAGGACCCAAATATTCTGTGGATTTTTTTCAATGTCTGTTGTTATTTCTCTCTTTTCATTTCTGATTTTGTTGATTTGGGTTTTTTCCCTCTGCCTTTTAGTGAATTTGGCTAAGGGTCTGTCTATTTTGTTGATTTTCTCGAAGAATCAACTCTTGGTTTCATTGATTCTTTCTATAGTTCTTTTTGTTTCTAAGTTGTTGATTTCAGTCCTAAGTTTGATGATTTCCTGCCTTCTGCTCCTCTTGGGAGTGTTAGCTTCTTTTTTTTTCCACTTCACCCAGTTTAGCTGTTAATTTCCTAATATGAGCTGTCACAGTTTTCTTTTTGAAGGCACTTAGTGCTATGAACTTTCCTCCTAGCACAGCTTTCATTTTGTTCCATAGGTTTGGGTATGTTCTACCTTCATTTTCGTTGGATTTTAAGAAGTCTTTGATTTCCTTCTTTATTTCTTCCCTGACTCAGTAGTCATCCAGTAAAGAGTTGTTCAATTTCCATGTGTGTGTGTAGGCTTTCTGTTGATTCTTTTGCTGGTGAAGTCCAGCTTTATTCCATGGTAGTCTGATAAGATACAAGGGGTTATTTCAATTTTCTTGTATCTGTTGAGGCTATCTTTGTGTCCAACTATATGGTCAATTTTGGAAAAGGTTCTGTGTGGTGCTGAGAAGAAGGTATATTCTTGAATAAGTGTAAGGTGGAATGAGACTGACTCTCCTTGGTCCATGATTGAGAGTTGGTGGGCAGTCTTCTCTCAGCCCATTACAGGTAGTGTGTGTGTGTGTGTGTGTGTGTGTGTGTGTGTGTGTGTGTGTGTGTGT
>CAJQZJ010001232.1:657722-688038 GCA_907164525.1 Lophiomys imhausi
GGTACTGATCTTTGTATATTGATACAAAATTAAGATTATATTTGGCCACATTGGTATTGATCTTTGTATATTGATACAAAATTAAGGGTAACGCTTCTTAAAGGTATTGTTTGTAGTAATACTTAAAAATGAAATGTCAAGTTTTGACCTCTCGCTACCAACCGACATAAACTGTTTAGGATAATTAAGAAACGGAAACTAATAGTCATGAAAACGTGTCATTTTAGTTACTATGACAGTCTATCACAGTTATTTTCTAAGCTACTCAGAAATCAAGTTGCTAAGAGACAAGCAATATTTGCTTATCTAAATATAAGAGATAGATAGGGCATCTTCAAAAACCTCAAGAGATCTGCAGAATATGGCATTCAAAGATGTTTTCTTAACTTAAGATTTTTTGATATCGAGACATGTCAGCTCCTGACAGCACCCCCTATATTACTCCAAGTAGAAGATGAGCATCGAAGAATCTCCAGTGGGAGATGATTAAATTGGTGGTAAGCCATTCTCTTGGCAAGAAAAACCACTTGCTTCAACTGTAGACAGACTTCTGTCCAAAAAGGACAAAACTTGGAAGCAGATAAGTCGACAGCCTAGCTCTGCCAAGACAGGGTAGGTAAGTCCTTCATAATTCCTGCTCTACAACCAATGTCTGTCAGAGAAATGGGGCTAAATGGCTGAAGATTGATGCTGTAATGTATGGAGAGAAAATGGGAACTGTCCAGGCAGCCACTGGTATGTCATTTTTTAGTTTTGGAAGCTGCAGGCCCTGCACTTCCTATATAATCAGATATATTTATCCCTCTCAGGTCTCTGAGGTGGTTGAAGAATAGATAGCTAGAGTCTCATAGTTAAATTTTGAGTTGTTTAGGAATCAAGAGGGTGTTCTGGATCTAAGAAGATATTTTTAAAATTATGAGGCAAGTTAGTATGAAAGCTGAGTTAGATATAGAACTTTAAACTCATGGAGATGGTTAGATAGTAGAATGTTAAAGTCAGGTGCCAAATACATATGGACTGGACATTGGGAATGTATGCTAAGCCATATAACTCTTATAATCGTGGCCTATTTATTTCTGTTGTTTTGTATTGTATTTATAGTTATAAGAAAAAGAACCATTATTTGGACTGAAAGGGAGAGCTGTTGGGGGGAAAATATTTTTGGTTGTGAGCCTAGCCTTTAACGGCTGAGCCATCTCTCCAGCCCTGTTGGGGGGAAAATAAATACCTTAAACTAAAAAAAAAAAAAAGAAAGAAAAAAAAGAAGGAAAGAGGGAGGGGGGGGGGAGGGGGGGGGGGGGGGAAGTGTGGGACTGGAGGGGGGAGTAGGGAGGGGATTGTGATTGAGATGTAACTTGAAGAAATAAAAAATAAATTATTAAAAAAAAACATCATTAAGCAGGGGGAGTGATGCACACCTGTAATCCCAGCATTTAGGAGGCTGTAGCAGGAGAATTGTGAGTTTGAGACTAATCCCAGCTGCTTTCTGACTTAGGTGAGCTCAGCCTGTAGATGTGCTGAGAGCAGACTCCTTGAAAAACGCTTAACACTTTATTTTAGAGTATCACAGAATTGCTTATGTGTTTTAAAGTCAGAAGTTTGAATTACTTCTTAGAGTAAGGTTATGAAATACTGTGCTGGCTGCTCTTATGTCAACTTGACACACAAAAAACTAGAGTTATCTGTACAGAGGAAATTTTAGTTGAGAAATTGCCTCCATAAGATCCAACTGTAAGGCATTTTCTTAATTAGTGATCAATGCGGGAGGGCCCAGCTCATTGTGGGTGGTGCCATCCCTGGACTGGTGGTCCTGGGTTCTATAAGAAAGCAGGCTGAGTAACCTATGGGGAACAAGCCAGTAAGCAGCACCCCTTCATGGCATCTGCACCAGCAACTGTCTTCAGTTTCTAGCCCTGCTTGAGTTGCTGTCCTGACTTCCTTTGATGATGAACAGCAATGCGACAGTGTAAGCCAAATAAACCCTTTCCCTCTTAAAAAAAAATAATAATAAAATAAAACTACATATAGATTTAAATCATAATGATGATAAAATATTATGTGTTGATATATTTTCACTACCAAATACTAATAACACGGTACCTGTTTTATCTACAAGGGCTCAGTCCTACAAAAACAGAACTATAGGCAACTGAAGAATCTTGGGAGCAGGAGAAGTGGACTTCTCTGGGGAAGAGCACACCAAGTGGTTGTGTGGTGTCAATTCATCAGCCTTGAAAACATACATACAATTAAGATCATGTGAAGTGAGCAGGATATATTTAGGAATATGTATGTATATATACACTCGCAACAATAATTAATTTTAAAAGTAGGAATTTGAAGGAGGGTAAAATATGAGAGAATCTGGAGGGATGAAAGGGAAGGGAAAAGAATTGTAGTTATATTATAATCTCAAAAAGCCAAAGAACATATGAGTCCCAGTGTATGTTATTGTAGGTATTTCAATTTAGAAATTTGAAGTAACCTGCAACTATTTGCTGAGAAGGCATCATCTGACCTCAATCTTTTATGAGAAATACATGTTTCTTATTAAAACTAGATGCTGGGGATACAGTAAAGTGATTGAATTATAAAGAAGTGTTAAAAGATTAATCATAAATAATAGTTTAAGCTTGTTTAAATTTATATGTCAATAAAATGGATATTTCCTTATATATCCTTTATTGCAAATTGTTCAATAAAGAGAATTTTAAATGGAAATTTAAGCATTACTTATAAGGGACATGATTGTGAAAATTCATCTTGTGAAGCAAAAATGAAACATAATTATTCCATAGTACTTATCGTCTGGTCCTTGATACCCTTTAGTCTCATTGTGGTCATTCTTTTCCTTTTTTCATTCTTTTCCTTTATTCACAAATTACACACTGAGATCATATGAGACAGTTTCTATTCCTATGAATGGGCTAGTTCCATTAACATGAGAAAAACCAAGCCTTCTTTCTCAAGGAAATTTATGTGCCCAGATGTTTCAAAGATGTGTCCTGAGAGTGTAGCCTTGAAGTTCAAGTAGTCAAAGTTGCCTCTTACCTCACTGTCAAGGGTTTCAACATTTCACTATATAAGGTTTGCTTAAAGCCTAATTATGAATATTCCCAGTGTAGGCAGTTTCCTAGTTGTATTATAATCTCAAATATTCCGTGTGTGTGTGTGTGTGTGTGTGTGTGTGTGTATGTGTGTGTGTGTGTGTGTGTGTATTATCCCTCAGTGTTGGCAGTTTCCTCCATAGCAATTGGGATGTACCTAGGAAATTGATATCCTTGATACAATTGTTGTATTTTAGAACAAAGCCAGAAATCACAGTAATTGGTGAGGCAGTCACTTTTGCAAAATGGGAACTAGTAGATGTCTCTCTCCTGTAGAAAGGGAGAGGAACAATATTGCAGGAGAAAGAATTTGATTTCTTTTTCAGGAGCAGGAAATCTCTAGTGCACTATTTGGAGATAGAATTACTAGAGAGAGGCAGGAAGGGGCAGAGCAGGCATGTTTCAGAAGGCCTGAGGCAATAGGCACCAGGGTATCACTAAACTGTGGTTTTCATAGAGAAGCTAGAGAGCTTCCATTAGCTCACAGGTGTGGAAATTTTCATCTGGGTGTTAAGGTAAGCTTTCCTAGTTTGAAGTCTTTGATTTTTCTAGGGGATGTGGAAAAAATGTTGACTCCCTGCAGTTTGATAGCCATGGAAGTGCTCAAGACTGCGGCTAATTTCTCCCCATTAAGGACCCAAACATTCTATAGCCTCTTCTTTCCAGGTTTTAAGGAGAACCCAGTCCCCAGGACCCACAACCTTTGTAGCTCCATCCTCTGGGCCAATTGGATAGCCTAGTTCCAATCCTTCTAGGGATTCTTGACTTGTATTTATTATGAACTGAGTAATCTGATTGGCCCCAGAGTCTATGATGAGATCTAGTGTGAGTAAAGGTCTTCTATTTAGCAACTTTTGGGGCTGAGCTTGGTGTTAGATTTTGGAAGTGTCTCAATTTTCCAGAGGGTGATGAGTAACAGTTTTAATTTTAATGTAATTATCATCACAAAGTTTTGCTAGGATCTGTTTAATAATTTGGTTTGTTTTTAAAACTTTGCCTGAAGGTTGTCAAACAGAGTGTAGATAATATTTTACTCATAGATGGCCATTTTTATTATGTTGATCCTACCTATCCATGAGCTTTGGAGTTCTTTCCATCTTGTAAAGGCCTCTTTAATTTCTTTCTTCAAGGACTTGAAGTTCTTGTTGTACAGGTCCTTTACTTGTTTGGTTAGAGTTACACCTAGGTATTTTATATTGTTTGTGGCTATTGTGAAGGGAGTTGTTTCCCTGATTACTTTTTCAGCCCATTTGTTTGTTGTATAAAGAAGGGCTCCTGATTTTTTTTTAATTAATTTTGTATGCAGCCAACTTGCTGAAGATGTTTATCAGCCGTAAGAGTTCTCAGGTGGAATTTTTGGGGTCGCTTATGTATACTATCATATCATCTGCAAATAGGGATAATTTGACTTCTTCGCTTCCAATTTGTATTCCCTTGATCTCCTTTAGTTGTCTTCTTGCTCTAGCAAGAACTTCAAGTATTATATTGAAGAGATATGGTGAAAGTTGGCATCCTTGTCTTGTCCCTGAGTGTAGAGGACATGATTCCAGTTTCTCTCCATTTAATTTGATGTTGGCCACTGGCTTGCTGTATATTGCCTTTATTAGCAATATATAGATTCAATGCAATTCCTATCAAAATACTAACACCATTTTTTATAGACCTGGAAAAAGCTATTCTCAATTTCATATGGAACAACAAAAAACCCACAATAGCTAAATCAATCCTGTACAATAAAAAAAAGGATTGTATTAACATTTTTAACCATTTTTCCATTTTGGTTTGGGCCCCAAACAGGTTTACTACGACCCAAATCAGCAGGAAGTCATTTTAAGAGAGCGACGTCCCATACCCAGAGGGTGGGGAGGGTGTTTCTCCGCCCCCCCCACCTTTTTTCGGTTATTTGAAGGACAACTGAAAACACTGTTATTTAAGGGAAGAGATTACAAGTTGTTAAATGGTCCTGTTTAATGGGTTTTGGAGGTTAGACCCAGGGTATTCCTTCTTTCCCTTTTCTGTATCCTTCTTTATCTCCTATGTAGGAATGCACAGACTTGAGAAAAATCGAGACACAGCACAGGAAGGATCAAGAAGAAAGATCACATTATTGAATATGCCCTTATACCCTTGTATATTGATACAAAATTAATAGTATATTTGGCTAAAGTGGTATTGACCATTGTTTATTGTGCAAAAATAAGATTGTATTGGTCTACATCAGTATTGATATTTGTATATTGATACAAAACTAAGATTATAGTTGGCCACAATGGTATTGACCCTTGTATATGGATGCAATATTAAGATTCTATTGGGCCGCATAGGCATTGATCTTTGTATATTGATACAAAATTAAGAGTATATTTAGCCACATTTGAATAGATCTTTGTATATTGATACAAAATTTAAAGTAACGCTTCCTAATGGTATCGTACCTAGAGATACTTAAAAATGAAATGTGAAGCTCTGGCCTCTTGATACCAACCATCTTAAACTGTTTAGGATAGTTAAGAAAAACAAACTCCTAGTCATGCATGCATGTCACCTTGTTAGCTACTAAGACAGTCTATCACAGATATTCTCTAAGCTACTCAGTAATCAAGTTGTTAAGAGACAAGCAACATTTGCTTATCTAAATACAAGAGATAGATAGGGCATCTTCAAAAACCCCAAGAGATCTGCAGAATATGGCATTCAAAGATGTGGTCTTAAATTAAGATTTTTTTTGATATCATGACATATCAGCTCCTGACAGCACCCCCTATTCTACTCCAAGTAGAAGAAAAGCATCGAAGAATCTCCAGTGTGAGATGGTTGAATTAGTGGCAAGCCTATCTCTTGGCATGTAAAAACTCTTTGCTTTAACTGCAGACAGACTGCTGTCCAAAAAGGACAAACTTGGTAGCAGGGAAGTCGACAGCCTAGCTCTACCAAGACAGGGTAGGTTAGTCCTTCACAATCCCTGCTCTACAATAAATGTCTGTCAGAGAAACAGGACCAAAAGGCTGAAGATTGATGCTGGAATGTATGGAGAGAAAATGGGAACTGTCCAGGTAGTCACTGGTTTGTCATCTCTTAGTATTGGAAGCTGCAGGCCCTGCACTTCCTATACAATCAGATATATTTATCCTTCTCAGCTCTCTGAGGTGGTTGAAGAATAGACAGCTTGAGTCTCATAGCTAAATTTTGAGTTGTTTAGGAATCAAGAGGGTGTTCTAGATCTAAGAAGATGGTTATAATAGTGATGCAAGTTAGTATGAAAACTAAGTCAGTTATAGAACTTTAAATCATGGAGATGGTTAGAAGGTAGAAGGTTAAAGTCAGGGGCCAAATATGTATGAACTGGACATTGGGAAGGTATACTGGGCCATTTAACTCTCATAAATGTGGCATATTTAATTCTGCTGTTTTGTATATAATTTACTGATATAAGAGAAAGAACCATTTGTTGGAATGAAAAGAGAAGCTGTTGGGGGGGGAGAGGGTGGAAGGGTGGGACAGGAAGGGGGAATAGGGAAGGGTTTGCGACTGAGATGTAACTTGAAAAAAAAAATAAAGTACTTAAAAAAAAAAACCATCTGGAAGTATCACCATCCCAGATTTCAAGATGTACTACAGAGAAATAGTAGTAAAAACAGCATGGTACTGGTATAGAAATAGATCAGTAGATCAATGGAATTGAATTGAAGACCCAGAAATGGACCCACACACCTAATTTTTGACAAAGAAACCAAAACCGCACAATGGAAAAAGGATAGCATCTTCAACAAATGGTGCTGGTCTAACTGGATGTCCACTTGTAAAAGAATGAAATTAGAACTATACTTATCACCTTGTACAAAACCTAAGTTCAAGTGGATTAAAGACCTTAACATAAGGCCGGTCACACTAAATCTACTAGAAGAGAAAGTGGGAAAAACCCTGGAAATCATTGGCACAGGTAACAACTTCCTGAACAGAACACCAACAGCTCAGGACTTGAGATCAACAATCAATAAATGGGACCTCATGAAACTGAAAAACTCCTGTAAGGCAAAAGACACTGTCATTCGAACAAAATGGCAGCCTATAGATTGGGATAAAATCTTCACCAGCCCCACATCTGACAGAGGGCTAATGTCTATAATTTACAAAGAACTCAAGAAATTAAATGCCAAGAAACCAAATAATCCAATCAAAAGTGGGGAACAGAGCTAAACAGAGAATTCACAAAGAAGGAATGCATAAAGGCTGAGAGACACTTGAAGAAGTGCTCAGCATCCTTAATCATCAGAGAAATGCAACTCAAGATGACTCTAAGATTCCATCTCATACCTGTCAGAATGGCTAAAATCAAAAGCTCAAATGACAGCATATGCTGGCGAGGGTGTGGAGAATGGGGAACCCTCCTCCATTGCTGATGGGAGTGCAGGCTTGTGCAACCACTATGGAGGTCAGTCTGGCGATATCTTAGAAAACTTGGAATAGCTTTGCCTCAGGATCCAGCCAAATTACTTCTGGGTATACATCCAAATGACTCCTCACCGAATTACAAGTTTCCTCATCTATGTTCATAGCAGCCTTACTTGTAAAAGCTAGAAATTGGAAACAACCCAGATGTCCCTCAACCAAAGAATGGATTTAAAAACTCTGGTACATCCACACAATGAAATACTACACAGCTATCAGAAACAAGGAAATCATGCAATTTGCAGCCAAATGGATGGAACTAGAGAAGCTCATCCTGAGTGAGCTAACCCAGACTCAGAAGGATGCACATGGCATCTATTCACTTATAGTCAGATTTTAGCTATATAGTACAAGATATCTATACTATAACCAATGCACCAAGGGAACATGGACATAAACTTATTTTTGTTTGTTTTTTGTCTGTTTGTGTGTTTTTTTAGTTTTCTCTCCCTGGCAATGAGACCCTTTTCACTGATGGTACTGCCTTGTAGGCCCCAGTGTATGAGGAGGCTCTTGGCCTCATATGACTTCTGAACTGGGGTAGGGGACTATTCTGTAGGGACACTCCACATCAAAGGAGTGAGATGGAAGAATTATAGGATAGAGGGTGTGTGGAAGGGTCTGGGAAGGGGGGAAAGAGAACAATATGATGGAGATGTAACCTGAAGCAACAAATAAATAATTTTTTTTGCTGGATCACAGTGTGTCCTATCTCTCTTTTTTTATAATTTATGATTTATTTCTTCAAGTTACATCTCAATCACAATCCCCTCCCTACTCCCCCATCCTGTCCCACCCTTCCACCCACTTCCCCCTCAACCCCCCCATCCTCTACCTTTTTTTTTGTTGTTTAAAGTATATCTTTCCCCCCAACAGCTCCCCCTTTCAGTCGAACCAATGGTTCTTTCTCTTATAACAATAAATACAATACAAAACAACAGAAATAAATAGGCCACAATATTGAGAGTTATATGGCTTAGCATACATTCCCAATGTCCAGTCCATATGTATTTGGCACCTGACTTTAACAAATTCTACTATCTAATCATCTCCATGAGTTTAAAGTTCTATATCTAACTCAGCTTTCATACTAACTTGCATCACAATTTTAAAAACATATTCTTAGATCCAGAAAACCCTCTTGATTCCTAAACAACTCAAAATTTAACTATGAGACTCTAGCTATCTAGTCTTCAACCACCTCAGAGACCTGAGAGGGATAAATATATATGATTATATAGGAAGTGCAGGGCCCGCAGCTTCCAAAACTAAAAAATGGCATACCAGTGGCTGTCGCGTCCCCCTCGACCAGCAAGGATGACGCAACTCGCAAAAGCTCTTCTCCAGCAGTTTATTCAAGTCCCTTGAAAACAGTCTTCCGAATGCCCGGGCAGACCCAACCCACAGGCTAAATACTAAATGAACAGCCAATCAAGTAAAGCCACGTAGTGCTATCTTAGAGGCCCACGTATGCGGAAGCAAGCCAGATCAGCGGTCTTAGCCAAATATGGACTTGTTTACCACCGAGAGCGCTCACCGTCGCGCTGGTGGAAGGCGGAAACCAGCGCCATCTTTAGGGCGCTCACGTCGCAGCTCTCTACAGTTCCCCCTTTTTTATTTTTTCTAAAGTTGGTAGAAGTCCCTGGAAAGGCTTCGTAATCCCCATATCTGGGGATCTCACAGCAGGCCTGAGCCTGTAGGAGGGTGGTGCTCAAACTCTTACCCGTCTCTGGGTCAGCCTCCCCACTCGGGGCTGCCCTGTCTTAGGTGGCCGAGATTTATCTATCCACTCCGTCATTGACTTGCCAGACCCTAATATCCGTGGAACGAATACCTCAGTGGGCAGGGACTATGCTCAGTGAAGATTTAAGGCTTCATGGCAGCGAGCCATGCCTGAGGGGACTGGCCCGCCTCAATGGCGACAAGGGCCTGTATAATCATGGCTGCATTACGCTTTTGTGTGGCTCTCATCTTGTAGATGCACCATAGGCAAACCAGAGAGGCTAGTATCATCAGTATTGCCAAAGAGCCTACGCCCGCCCACTCCTTAAGATGATCCATAGCCGTCTGTATCCAGGAAGTCAAACCAGTAGCCAGGCTCAGGTCCACCCGAGTGGAATTGATGTGGACGATTGTCGCTCTCAGCTCTCTCATCAAATTTTCAAATTCAGCTGACCAATCCTGTAAGAGGAACTTTGACAATTGTCTAGACAGATTAGCAGCCTTTGTAAAATTTTGATACTGCACGGAAGTAACACACAAACCTTGCATTTTCCACTCACACCCCAATTGTGCTAGTTTCCAAAGAGAATCAATCTGTTCTTGTATTATATCTATGCGTTGATTAACTATCATAAGACCTCCTTTGAGATGAGAATTCATAGAGGTCTGAGTATCCAATGCCTGTGCTACAGTGGCTGAGATGTTATTCAGGGCATTGGCAGTCTGTATAGAACTAGACAAGGCAATAGCTGAGGCAGTAGCTCCCACAGCAGCAATAGTGATGGCAGTAACAATAGCTGCAGTGATGCCAAAATCTCTTTTAAACCTGAATAGCATCATGGTATTAGGGGCCTCTACAGGAACTGGTACATATCGAGGCATTCTAGTCACCACAGCCGCAGGAAAGGCTGTGGCATTCCAGCATAGGGCATAAAAACATGTGCCTGGAGTGCATACTAACTTTTCTTCACCCAAGGATGCACTCCCATTACTTACAATCCACAGAAAAGGAGGCCAGAGACATACTGGCGAAGCTGAAAAGGTCTTATTGCGGTAAGAATGAAACAAAGATTTCCAAGTACCAGAGCCACTACCGCTAGAAAAATCCAATTTGGTAGCGGACCCTAGGGAAAAATTACCTCTTTGATAAACTCCTCCCCCAAGCATAATGACAGGTCCCAAATCCATGCAACTTCCATTTACCCCACACAAAAGCCACAAATCAAAAGGATTGGTGGCAGTCTGTTGAGGATACCTAGTAGATATATCAAGCATCTGATCTTTGATATGTATGTAAAGGACATTGTAATGACCCCACGCCCAGTAGCCAACCAGGCTGGTGCTATACCCGTCCGGTATCTTTTTCTCGGAGATGGGAAACTAGGATACCAACCCATATGCAATCAAACATGCCCTTCTTGAAGTCGCTAGAAGCTGACCCCAAGTGCAGTGCTTAGCCTTGCATCCTGAGCGTGATGATAGCTTAGTCCTTTAGGACAGTCAACCAAGCTTGTGGCTGTCTAGCCTCCAAGGCAGCAAAGGCTTGCACCAGCATGGCATTGCTTCTCCTCTGTGAAATCCTCATCTTACAGATACACCATAGGGCAATGAAACTGACTAGGAAGAGCATGCCTCCTAGGGCACCCATTCCCGCCCATTCCTTCAGATGATTCATGGCTCGGAGGATCCATGTTGACAGTCCTTCAGCAACAGAGACATCAACCCCGGGTGGAATTCACATGCACGATGACAGTTCTCAGATTCTGCATCAGCTTATCAAGCTCGCCAGACCAATTTCCTGTAAGATACTGAGAGAGTTGCTTAGACAAATTTGCAGCTACAGTATAATTTTGATATGGCACAGAGGTCACACACAAACCAGTCATTTTCCACTCACAGCCAATCTGGGCCACCTGCAACAATACATCCAAGGCCGTGGCTACATTGGCTGACAAATTATTCAAGGTAGCGGCAGTCTGCACTGAGGCATCCAGGCTTCCAACCCCTTGTTCTTATAAGGGGTGATAGCTGCTTTACATTCCTTTGTACATTGCTCATACACAAGTTGTTTAATTAAGGGCATTGCCAAATCAGGGTCTCCAAATACCCTTCCAGCTGCTTCAACCATTATAGCCACGAAGTCTGAGAAAGGCTCCAGGGAATCCTGAATAACCTTGGTTAGATTGCCTTTCACTTCCCCTTTGTTAGGCAATGATTTCCAAGCTCTGGTTGTGATTAAATTGATTTGCTCAAACACCTGAGCCGGATACCCAGTTTGTTGTTGAGCATATCGACCTTGCCCAAGAAGCATGTCCACATCCCAGGCTGGGTTTCCTGCTGCACGATTAGCAGCAGCTTATTCATTAGCAAACTCAATCAAGAAAGCCTTCCAATCTAAATACTGCCCAGAGGACAAGCAGGCACGTGCCAAGCTCATCCAGTCACTAGGAGTCATACAATAACGATGAAGAGCTTCCACCTGAGCTACAGTGAAAGCAGCATTAATCCCATAAGTGCGGACAGACTCAGCGAGTGCTTTAATTACTTTAAAATTGAGAGGTTCATGATAACGATTTCCCCCTCCATCCTGAAAGACAGGGTAGTACAGCTCATGTCTCACTTCCCTCCAGACATTTGGACAGAATGACCGCCCACTAGGACCACTCGGAGAGGAAGTCTCATTATATGAAGGCGGCGCCAGCACAGGCGGCCCCGGACCTGAAGGCTCTATCCGGGTGCAGTCAGAACTCTTCCTCAAAGATGACTTCTCCATTTTCTTTGTTAACATTTTAAGTTTCTCTTTAGACTCTGAGCTATCCTCTTCCAAAGTATCTTTCCCAGATTTGACCAAGCGCTCCTCTTTTAACTGTTCTAATGCCTTTTGTCCTTTTTCCACTGCCTTGTGATATTTCTGATCTCCTAAACAACTCCTCACCATCTTCCAAATCGGTCTTACTCCATGCTTCAGAGTACCTTGCTCCCAAGCAAAATCCAAGTCCCTGCCTAATTTGTCCCAGCAGGATACCGTAAGATTCCCGGACACCACAAACCACGGAGCCACGGAATCGCATTCATTCAAAAATCTCTCTAGGGTAGACTTCTTAATTTTCAAATTCCGAGCTAAAAGTAGCTCCTGAAGAGCCAGAAAAATTGGATGTGACTCAGACAATCCCATGATTAAAAATTTACTTTCGGTTCGCAGCTTCCCCGCGAAACTTTACCTTTTGTTCGCAACTTCCCGCGAAACTTTACCCTTTGTTCACTATCTCCATGAAACTTTACCTTTTGTTCGCTATTTCCGCGAAACTTGACCTTTTGTTCGCTATTTCCGTGAAACTTTATTGTCCCAATTTATCCCAGGAACTTACCAGCGCACGGCCCCTGACTGCAGGAGTTCTGAGTCTTTTCAGGGTCCCTGTACGGGCCACCACTTGTCGCGTCCCCCTCGACCAGCAAGGATGACGCAATTCGCAAAAGCTCTTCTCCAGCAGTTTATTCGGGTCCCTTGAAAACAGTCTTCCAAATGCCCGGGCAGACCCAACCCACAGGCTAAATACTAAATGAACAGCCAATCAAGTAAAGCCACGTAGTGCTATCTTAGAGGCCCACGTATGCGGAAGCAAGCCAGATCAGCGGTCTTAGCCAAATATGGACTTGTTTACCACCGAGAGCGCCCACCGTTGGGCTGGTGGAAGGCAGAAACCGGCGCCATCTTTAGGGCATGGCACGTCGCAGCTCTCTACAAGTGGCTGCCTGGACAGTTCCCATTTTCTCTCCGTACATTACAGCATCAATCTTCAGCCGTTTGGCCCTATTTCTCTGACAGACATTGATTGTAGAGCAGGAATTATGAAGGACTTGCCTACCCTGTCTTGGCAGAGCTAGGCTGTCGACTTATCTGCTTCAAAGTTTTGTCCTTTTTGGACATTATTCTGTCTACAGTTGAAGCAAGGGGTTTTTCTTGCCAAGAGATAGGCTTGCCACTAATTCAACCATCTCACACTGGAGATGGAGATTCTTCAATGCTCATCTTCTACTTGGAGTAGAATAGGGGATGCTGTCAGGAGCTGACATGTCTCAATATCAAAAAATCTTAAGTTAAGAAAACATCTTTGTATGCCATATTTTGCAGATCTCTTGAGGTTTTTAAAGACGCCCTATCTATCTCTTATATTTAGATAAGCAAATGTTGCTTGTCTCTTAGTAATTTGATTTCTGAGTAGCTTAGAAAATAACTGTGATAGACTGTCATAGTAACTACTGTTACTATTGATCTTTGTATACTGATACAAAATTTAGGGTAACACTTCTTAAAGGTATTGTACCTAGTAATGCTTAAAAATTAAATGTGAAGCTTTGGCCTTTTGCTACCAACCGTCATAAACTGTTTAGGATAATTAAGAAATGCAAACTAATAGTCATGCAAGCTTGTCATTTTGTTAGTTACTATGACAGTCTATCACAGTTATTTTCTAAGCTACACAAATAAATAAATTTTTAAAAATATTTTACTGATGGGGCTCTAGATATAAACTGGATTGCTGGTGAAATAAAGGAAGGTCCATTATCACTTTTAAATGAATGAAAGATGCCAAATACTGAGATTATTTACCTCAGACCTTTGCCACTTCAATTTCCTTTTCAGTTGTAATGGCGACAGCTTCTATCCAGCTAGTGAAGTTATCTACAAACACTGATACTTGAAATTGGCACAGGGAAGCATATCAGTGAAGCTTATTTGTCATTCCCCACTTGAACAACTTCCCTTTTCCTGGAATGGTTCAATGAATTTAGGAGGATGAATCGGTCAGAGTTATGATGCATGTACAGAGTGAAAGCCTGGCATACATGTTTTATCATGAAGTCAGTCCCTATTCTGTGAATAGTAAGCTACAGGTTGGCATCTCTACCCAAGTGAAATGAATCATGAATTCCTTTATTTATTTTTCAGCAGAAGGCTTAGGGTTATAGTACCTTTCTCCTATGATCTTCTTTGTTACTAGTTCTTCCTCTTTGGGAACATACTTTGATTTTATATAATCCATCTTTGGAAGGGAAAGTACTAAGTCTTGAGGAATCTCTAAGGTTATATTTTTGGACTCTCTGTCAGCCGATGTCTTTGAGAACATCAGGGATGTTCTGGTGGCCCTTGTGATACATGGGTAATTGGATAGCTTCTAACAGGTATAGAATTTCTTATTTATGTTTTACACATGAGTTGTTGTTTGTAAATAGTCTTCATTCTTTTCAGGTGACAAAACGTTCATGAATTACCATGAAGCAACATGTCCAACATGGTTTGATCCTAAAAAATCTAACTGATGGATGAAGTATAGACACACAAATATATGTAACAGAAAATCTGATATATGCTGGGCTGTAGAGAGCTGCGAAGTGCCGCGCCCTAAAGATGGCGCTGGTCTCCGCCTACCACCAGCCCGACGGTGAGCACTCTCTATGATAATAAGTTCATATTTGGCATAGACCGCTGATCTGGCTTGCTTCCACATACGTAGGCCTCTAAGATAGCACCACTTGGCTTTACTTGACTGGCTGTTCATTTAGTATTTAGCCTGTGGGTTGGGTCTGCCCCTTTATTCGGAAGACTGTTTTCAAGGGACCTGAATAAACTGCTGGAGAAGAGCTTTTGTGAGTTGCGTCCTCCTTGCTGGACAGGGGGGGCGCGACAAAGTGGTGGCCCATACGGGGACCCAGAAAAGACTCAGAACTCCTGCAGTCAGGGGCAACGCGTTGGTAAGTTCCTGGGATAAATCAGGACAATAAAGTTTCACGGAGATAGTGAACACAAAGTAAAGATTCGCAGAGATAGCGAACGAAAGGTAAAGTTTCGCGGAGATAGCGAACAAAAGGTAAAGTTTCGCGGAGATAGCGAACAAAAGGTAAAGTTTCGCGGAGATTGCGAACAAAAGGTAAAGTTTCGCGGGAAGTTGCGAACAATAAGGTCTCCGGAGGGAGCAATAAGGACCTCGGTAAAGAGGCAATAAGGTCTCCGGGAGGGAGCAATAAAGTTCCGTGATTCGGACGAGTAGAAGACACAACTGGCAGAGCAAGGTGAGGAAAGCAGAGAGTGCCTCACAGAAATGGAGCGAATGCTGGCCTTGCCTTTATCAGTTGCTGGGAGAAGCTTGGGAGAGATCTTGGATTTTGCCTGGGAGCAAAGTACATTGCAGGGAGGAGCACGACCGATTTGGAGACTTGTTCGGAGTTGTTTAGGAGATCAGAGATATTGCAAGGCAGTGGAAAAAGGACAAAAGGCATTAGAACAGTTAAAAGAGGAGCGCTTGGTCAAATCTGGGAAAGATACTTTGGAAGAGGATAGCTCAGAGTCTAAAGAGGAACTTAAAATGTTAACAAAGAAAATGGAGAAGTCATCTTTGAGGAAGAGTTCTGACTGCACCCGGATAGAGCCCTCAGGTCCGGGGCCGCCTGTGCTGGCCCCGCCTTCATATAATGAGACTTCCCCTCTGAGTGATCCTAGTGGGCGGTCATTCTGTCCAAATGTCTGGAGGGAAGTAAGACATGAGCTGTACTATCCTGTCTTTCAGGATGGAGGGGAAAGATCTGAGCAAGTAGACAGTGAAAAGGAAAGTAACAAAGGCGAAAGATTTGAGCAGGCAGACAGTGAAAAGGGAGGCAAAAAGAAAGTTCCTCTCTATCCCGATCTTAGAGATTTTAGAGATTTTAGAGATTTGGAGGACTCAGAGAGCACGGATTCTGAAGGAGAGCTACACGCTCTAATAGAACAGTTGGAGAGGACTGTTATTAGAAAAAAGGAAAAGAAAAAAGTAAAAGAGAAGGACACACAGGCGGCAGTCAGCGTGGGAGGAGCCGCTGCTGCAGTCGGTATGGGTGGAGCTGTTGCCATGGCGCCTGACACGTTAGCGGCAGTCGGAGTGGGTGGAGTCATTGTTACAGCGCCTTCAGCCACGCTGGCGGCAGCTGGTGTAAACAAAGCCGTTGCCATGGCGCCTTCAACTCCTCCCCCATATCCAGAAGCCACTCAGACAGAGCAGGCAGTTCAGTCCCTGAAAGTAGGGAGATCTTTCTGCCCGGGGATGTGGACACAAGTAAGAACAGAATAGAACATTATCCCACTGCACTTGCTGCTTTAGCCTTGAATGGTATCCAACAATGCTTGCAGTCTTCGGAGTTGCTCCTGCCAGTATAATAGTGCCTTATTCCAGTTATCAAAATAAGATTTTGTGTGGCACTGTAGATGACTGTGCAATATTGCAATGTAGCTTTGAAGGAGTGATTGATAACCATTATCCTAAACATCCATTGCTATCATTTTTTAAGGAGCACCCAGTGATATTCCCTAAGGTTACTTCAGCAGTACCACTTCAAGGGTCACCAAATGTGTTTACTGATGGCTCAAAGACAGGCTGTGGAGCCTATTTGATAGAAAGACAAGAGCCCGTGTTATGTCAATTTCAACTGGGCTCCCCCCCAAATAGTAGAGTTAAAAATAGTAATTGAGGTGTTTAAAAGATGTCAATTTGCATTCAATTTGATTTCAGATTCAGTTTATGTGGCCAACGCAGTGAAAGTATTAGAATTAACAGGTCCTATTAAAAATAGTAGTACTGTATGTGCCTTATTACAAGAGTTACAAGTTTTAATCTGGCAGAGAAAAAAGTGTTTTTATATTCAACATATTAGAGCACATACAGGATTACCTGGACCATTAAGTGAGGGTAATAATAAAGTTGATCAATGGACCAGGATGGAATGCATTTTTTGGAGCTCATTCCTGGACCAAGCCAGACAGTTTCACCAATTATTTCATGTAAATGCAAAAACTCTACAGCAGAAATTTCATTTGTCTAGAGCAGATGCTAGACAAGTAGTTTTGGACTGTCCTCAGTGTGTGATTCATCATCATCCTCCCAGTGTGGGAGTGAACCCTAGAGGGTTGTTGCCACTCAAAATCTGGCAAATGGACGTTACCCACATTTCAGAGTTTGGAACCTTAAAATATATTCATGTATCTGTGGATACCTGCTTAGGTATCATACATGCTACACCTATGAGTGGAGAAAAGGCTCGCAATGTCATAGGACATTGCTTAGAAGCCTGGGCTGCATGGGGAAAACCACAGCAGCTGAAAACGGACAATGGACCAGCCTATACGGCTCAGTCCTTTGTCTCCTTCTGTAACCAGATGGAGGTACAGCTTAATCACGGATTACCATACAATCCTCAAGGACAAGGAATTGTGGAGCGTGCTCATCGCACCTTGAAAGAATGCTTGCAAAAACAAAAAGGGGGAATAGGCCAGGGCTGTACCCCCAAGGAGAGAATGTCTTTAGCCTTATTTACTTTAAACTTTTTCAATTTGGATGCTCAAGGCCGCTCAGCAGCGGACAGACATCAGGATTCCCATGGTTCACCTAAAAGCATGGTGAAGTGGAAGGATATTTTGACAGGCTCTTGGCGGGGGCCTGACCCTGTGCTAACATGGGCGAGAGGGTCTGTTTGTGTTTTTCCTCAGGATCAACAAGATCCAGTGTGGGTGCCTGAGTGCCTTGTGAGGAAGATTCATCATGAAGACCTTCCTAAGGATCCTGGTGATAGTAGCAGTGAGTATGTCAGGAGCACAGAGCAGTTTGGGTTCAACAAGATTATTTTTCCTTTATAGTGAATAAGTCTTGTACAGGAATGCTTGATATATCTACTAGGGATCCTCAGCAGACTGCCACCAATCCTTTTGATTTGTGGCTTTTGTGTGGAGTAAATGGAGGTTGCATGGACTTGGGACCTGTCATTATGCTTGGAGGAGGAATTTATCAAAGAGGTAATTTTTCCCTAGGGTCCGCTACCAATCTGAATTTCTCTAGTGGTAGTGGCTCTGGTACTTGGAATTCTTTGTTTCATTCTTACAAGAACTTTTCAGCCTCGCCAGTATGTCTCTGGCCTCCTTTTCTGTGGATTATAAGTAATGGGAGTGCATCCTTAGGTGAAGAAAAGTTAGTATGCACTCCAGGCACATGTTTTTATGCCCTATGCTGGAATGCCACAGCCTTTCCTGTGGCTGTGGTGACTAGAATGCCTCGATATGTACCAGTTCCTGTAGAGGCCCCTAATACCATGATGCTATTCAGGTTTAAAAGAGATTTTGGCATCACTGCAGCTATTGTTACTGCTATCACTGTTGCTGCTGTGGGAGCTACTGCCTCAGCTATTGCCTTGTCTAATTCTATACAGACTGCCAATGCCCTGAATAACATCTCAGCCACTGTGGCACAGGCATTGGATACTCAGACCTCTATGAATTCTCATCTCAAAGGAGGTCTTATGATAGTTAATCAATGCATAGATTTAATACAAGAACAGATTGATTCTCTTTGGCAACTAGCACAATTGGGGTGTGAGTGGAAATTGCAAGGTTTGTGTGTTACTTCCGTACAATATCAAAATTATACAAAAGCTGCTAATTTGTCTAGACAATTGTCAAAGTTCCTCTTACAGGATTGGTCGGCTGAGTTTGAAAATTTGATGAGAGAGCTGAGAGCGACAATCATCCACATCAACTCCACTCGGGTGGATCTGAGCCTGGCTACTGGCTTGACTTCCTGGATACAGACGGCTATGGATCATCTTAAGGAGTGGGCGGGCGTAGGCTCTTTGGCGATACTGATGATACTAGCCTCTCTGGTTTGCCTATGGTGCATCTACAAAATGAGAGCCACACAAAAGCGTAATGCAGCCATGATTATACAAGCCCTTGTCGCCATTGAGGCGGGCCAGTCCCCTCAGGCATGGCTTGCTGCCGTGAAGTAAATCTTCACTAAGCATAGTCCCTGCCCACTGAGGTATTCGTTCCACGGATATTAGGGTCTGGCAAGTCAGTGACGGAGTTGACGGGTAAGTCTCGGCCACCTAAGACAGGGCAGTCCTGAGTGGGGAGGCTGACCCAGAGACGGGTAAGAGTTTGAGCACCGCCCTCCTACAGGCTCAGGCCCACCGTGAGATCCCCAGATAGAGGGATTACGAAGCCTTTCCAGGGACTTTTACCAATTTTAGAAAAAAATAAAAAAGGAGGAACTGTAGAGAGCTGCGAAGTGCCGCGCCCTAAAGATGGCGCTGGTCTCCGCCTTCCACCAGCCCGACGGTGAGCGCTCTCTATGATAATAAGTTCATATTTGGCATAGACCGCTGATCTGGCTTGCTTCCACATACGTAGGCCTCTAAGATAGCACCACTTGGCTTTACTTGACTGGCTGTTCATTTAGTATTTAGCCTGTGGGTTGGGTCTGCCCCTTTATTCGGAAGACTGTTTTCAAGGGACCTGAATAAACTGCTGGAGAAGAGCTTTTGTGAGTTGCGTCCTCCTTGCTGGACAAGGGGGGGCGCGACACCTGGCCCAATCACTTATTCAAGAATGGTACCAAATATGTAACAAACCAGAACCTTGGCATGTTTATTATATACAGCAGGAGAAGGTGGGTTAGCTAGTCTAGGAGGAGGAGGTCCCTGTAGGGGAGCAGTCTCAGGATGAAGTTATCTAAGATATGAAACTGCTGAAGTGTGTAATATTTACACACACATTAATCACTCATAAACACACTTACCTGGGCAAGAAGAAGTCTTTGTTAGTTCCCACAGGTCTGAGGGTTTGGTCTTTTTCTATAGATTCACTCAGGACTTCATCCATGCATGCATCATGGATTCACTCACAGGCTTCCTTAGCTCCCCACAATGAAGCCATACTTGAATAAGTAGAGATATGCACGTTTTTTTTTTTAATTTTCCAAAATGAGGTCCCTTGTTAGGGTTATTACCTCAGTCTTTGGGGCTGGGGGAGATGAGGGCGATGGTGAACCCTCTTTTTGTGCTGTTTGGATGACCACCACATAGTCTGCCTTACTTTCTCCATTTATAACAAAACTGTTCCAATCATTAAATCGTATCTCTTCTAAAGTGTCCAGAGGTCGATCACTTAGATCAGCCTAACTGACACAAGTACAGGAGAAGACGCCAACATTCCCATGGCCATGTGTGGTAGGAGTTTATTAAAATCATTTGTGAGAATGGTTTTGTTTAATCCCAGGTGGTCTGCTTAAGACACAGGTGTAAAGTATTAATGGTCTCGTGAGCTAGCAGGAGCACGGCTTAACCAGCTGAGCAAGTTTAACTCTGAGAACTTGTGAGAGAGGAATAAAAAGCCAGAGCCTGGAATAGAAGTGGGCTCTACGAAGAGAAGAGAGAAGCAGCTCCACACAGAAGTAAAAGAGAATGGGCTTTACAAAGAAGTAAGAGAAAAGACTCTACAAAGAAGTAGGAGAAAGGGCTACAAAGAAGAAAGAGGTTGCTGCTCTCCCTGGCTGTTGGTGCTCCCCCAAACTGCTGCTTGTTCTTCCTGCTGCTGTTTCCTGGTTTGCTGGACTTCTAATGAGGCTGGTATTGTCCCCCAAAGAACCCAACGACCCTAATCAGCAGGAAGTAGCTCAAAGACACCTGTCCCTTTTCCCTTTAACTTTCTTTCTCTCCCACTTGGGGAGTTGGGGGTTGGTAGGAACAAAGGTTGGAAGGGAGGTAAAGGTATTAAGTACAGCAAAAATAAATTAGAATGTATAATTACTATAATACAAAAAAATAATAAAAGCCACCTTGCTACAAGTGGCACTCAAATGTAAGGCAAGGCATAAAAGGTAATTTCATATCTAGGGCTGTGAGGAGACAGCAGTATTTGAAGGAGTGAGCAGTGTATTTCAGGACATCAGCAAAAGGCTTATGATGGCTGCTGCCACTGGATTCTCTCCTTCTTTGTGCTGAGAATGGAGTTTTTTGTATGTTGTTGTTTTTCCTCCTATATGAGGAGAATAGCCAGATGTCAAAATGGAACTCTGGGAAATACAGTAACAGCACACAAAAGGTATTAGCTTTCCCATTAACTCCCAAAAGCCTCAGACATCAAAACATTCAGTGTTTTAATTGTGGTAAGTTTGGCCATTTACAAAGAAATTGTTAGGGTAACAGCCTCAGAGACCAAAATGTCCAACATGGTGAGAAATATGATACTTTTTAAATCAGATGTCAAAATGGCTTGTGCATTACCTCTGGGAAATACAGTAACAGCACACAAATGGTTTCTAGTGGCAGAAAATTGAGATTTTCTGAAATTTGTAAACTTTTTGGGAGAGGTCAGCATTGGAAAAATGAATATATGTCCAAGAGGGACATACAATGTAATCTTCTGCAGTCAGAAAGAAACTTTGGGGTCCAACCTTGAGGCCCCACAGCAAAATATTCGAGCCCAGAGACCAGCAAACCAGGAGAAAGCAGCAGGAAGAACAAGCAGCAGTTTGGTGGAGCACCAGCAGCTGGGAGAGCAGCAACCACTTTCTACCTTGTAACCATTTCTCTGTACAGCTTTCTCCTACTACTCTGTAGAACCTCTTTACTCTTGCTTCGTAAAGCCATTGTCTTTTCTTTGTGGAGCTCCTTCTCTCTTTCCTCTTTGTAGCCTCCTACTTCTCAGGGCTCCAAGTTCTCAGAGTTAAACTTGATCAGCTAGTTTAGCCACGCTCCTGCTAGCTCATGAGACTGTTAATACTTTACACTTGTGTCTTAAGCAGCCCACCTGGAATTAAACAAAAACATTCTCACAATTGGTTTTAATAAACTCCTACCATAGCCTTGAGTGAGGCAGGATTTACATTATCATAAGTTACAGATGGCTTATCTAGGAGGACCACCTGATATTTCATATGTTTGTTTCAAGATAACTGTGTCTCTTTTATTGTTTATCTTTACTTAGTTGAGTACGAAGGATTTTGATTGTTGCCCAAATAATAGTTTGGTAGCTTCTTCAACTTGTACTGCTGTGGTTGCAAAGCTCTTAGACCAAGGAGACTACCATGATGCTACACTGTAGGGAGTTAGAATAATTAAATTAGATTTAGAAAATATATAGGGGTATCTGATACAGTCTCTTAATTCGGGGTATGAAGATCAACTTGGCTGTGAGGAATTTAGTTTATCAGCTTGTGGAAAGACAAGGATGAAGTCAGGTGAAAACAGGAAACAAACAGGAGACTTAAAACTCTGAGTTAGAGTGGCAGAGTTGCTGATGCGAAGGGGCTGGAGTCTCCCAAAAAGAAGAAAGCATCAAGCCTTATTTAAGGTGAGACTGCAATAACCAACTTACCCTGACGAACCTACATCTGAGAGATCCAGAAGAAGGACTGCTAAGTGCGTTAAAGAATGTACAACAAAGACTGTGTTCCTGACGACTAAGGACCTGCCCCAGAGACTGTATCCTTCTAAAAGGTTAGAAAAATAATTATCAATAAGATTAGTGGTTAGGTTAAAAGGGTTGTAAGAATTTATAGGGTTAATAGTTAAGAAATTGTTGGTATTTTTATACGTGAATATAGTAATAAATAAGTGATAAATAATAATTAAAAAGTTCAGTTACACTACACTAGTTTTTTTTTTTGGTTTTTCGAGACAGGGTTTCTCCACTAATTTTTTACCTAATTTGTTTTACAACTATGCAACAGGCAACAGCTGTCTTTAGGCATTAAGTCAATACCCCAAGCTCTAGGCTTCATTGTTTTCATTTGATTTTTGTTGTTGTTGCTGTTGTTGTCCACTAGTAAAAAGAGATGCTGTTGTAATTTGAGTATTTGCCAACCTTGGCCATGCTGAGATCCCACTTTATCTGATTAAAGGATTAAAAGTTTGTTTCATTGGTGATCTCAGATAAGAGGCACAAGTTCTAAGTGCTATAAAGAGATTTTTCACTAATCTCAAATTGATAATTCAGATTTGACAGAATCCAGCCATCTCTCAAAAGGTACTTTTTAATCATTGATTGAAGTACCTCAATTATAGCTTTAATATGACACAGAGATAATTGTGTGGTTCCAGAATTAAAATATATCCTGGATACATAACTTCCTGCCGAGTTAACTGGGCCTTTTCCTTGGAGAATTGGTAGATCAATATCAATTTAGATACTAAAATCAAAAGTTCCAAAATTGGGCCAACAGTGGCCATTTGTCCAAAGAATATTGAAACCAGATTTGCGTCATGAAATTAAAACCGAGGACAATCTGAAGTCTTCAAAATGGAGCTCTTTTTAGATCATCCTGTAGGCAGACAATGGCTATGTCCTTTGGAAAGGACAATTTGAAACCACAGCAGGTGCCAAAACAAGGTGAAACATGGATAAAATCCAATCACCTGGAGGCATCCCTCAGATTTCAGATTGACTAAACAGGACTGGAAAGTAAGGTGGGTATCCCCAAATTCCTAGAGACCACTGGTCACATGGAAAGTTCCTAGGGCTTTCTGAAATTCTAAACCAAGCAATTCTCATGGCCAATGGAAAACTTCTGGAACTTTCAACCAAGTGAGTCTCAAGAAGAGAGAGATGGGGCTTCCAGGAGCCCCGGAACACCAACCTGGCTATCTCCAAGTTTGGTCCAATGGGTTACATTTTCCTGCTGTATGGTGATGTTGGATTTGTGGCTTGTCAAAGGGAGAATGGACCTCTGGTCTGGAGGTCAGATTGTCAGAGCAAGAGAGAGGAATGTGAGAGGAGAGATGGGTACTGAAATACTGCCAGAGAGGTGGGTAACCCTGCCATGCCTACTCAGGCCCAGGATGAGTGGATTAGAGCAAGGAGGTCCCTTTATATGGAGGGCTGAGGTCACAGGTGGGCCTGGAATTCCCTTCTTGGTTTTCAGCCCCATGTGTTAGATTTCCAAGACAACTTAATAAGACAGGAGAGCGAATGAGGCAGGAGTCCGACCTTTCAGCAGATAGGACTGTGTTTGCTAGCATGCAAAGCAGGAGGCAGATTCTGATCCACACAAAGTTGAAGAGTCTGCCATAGAAATGAGATTAATGTCTTCTTTTATATGGAAAGACTGGGGGGCAGAAATTGTTTCAAAACGTAGCCTGCGGTTTCTCCTGCAGGCTCTCCATTATATGACAAAAGTGAGATGGGCTGTCCCAAGGGACATTCCATTTTCCATCTTGTAGGAATCTCATTCTAAGAGCTGGGGCTCTCTCATTGTTTTCTTCTTACAAACAATTTGAAGTTCTTAATATTTTCTCTTTCTTAATTAAACTGTTTTTCTCTAGTTCTATGAGTTTTTCATCTTGTAATTACATAGCAACATAAAAGGTAAATATTAGATCTAGGGTAATTTTCCAAATAATACCTTTGTTTCTATAAAGCATACTTACTCTGTGCCATGCCTTAGACTTGTTGTGTTTTTTGCAATATCTTATCATCATAGTTTCATGGTAAATCAAAATGACTCTTTTGTAGTCATAAATAGATAAATTTATGTTGGGAGTACTTCAGTGTTTCCATCAAGTAAATTGGACAACAGCAAATATCATAACTTGATTTTAAAAGCAAACAAATAAAAAAGTCCTGATCTTTGCTTGTGTTATGATTTTACTAATATCACACACAATCAATTTTATTGACTTTTTAAAGTAACAATTTTATTTACCTCCACATTAATATGGTGGAAGAGAATAAGATCCATGTTATATTTTGATATACATTATAACATGAATCAGTGAAAATAAGAAACTTTTCAATGGCATTACCATTAAAAAATAAAGATAAGCAAAGAGAAAAGGACAAGGCATGAGTTGTAAGATGATCCAGGCAAGCATACTGAAGATAATGGAGCTAAGAATGCACCTATTCCTGTGTAGGACATTCACAGTCTGGAAAATACAACACATTAGCAGATATCCACACTGAGAATCAATGAGGGGCAGAAAGACTCAGGAGCCAGAGGCAGATGCACATGTGAACTCACAGTAATACTGACAGCATGCACAAGCCATGTTCAAAATCAAGCTGGACCAAACACCAGCAGAGAGAGGAGGGGAGGTGGGCAGGAAATCCCATCCTTAGAAAAGGAACTTATGGCCACTGATAGCTTCAAAGAGAGGAAACGTTCTCTAATAAGAATACCCTTGGTAAGTCTGCCATGTTCCAGGAGAAGACCATACATCCAAGAATATATGGGTGACACAAATAGAAAGAAGAAATAAAGGACACAAAGTAATATAAATAGGGAAGAGAGAGGAGAAGAACCCCCTAGGAACAGTTGGGGAGTCAGGATGAATAAGACCAAAATATGCTGTATATGATATTCTCAAAAATTAATAATAATTATTCTATACTCAGTTGCTACAGTAGTTTCAAAAATAGTAATACCAAAGGGGAAAACACCTTCACATGTAATGCTGTTATTTCCTTATTTTATTTTCTCTTTTGTGTCACTGGACACTGTCCCTCAAGGCTCCTTGTACAATTTCAGCAATAATGTCTGTTAATGTAAAAATCCTTTGTGCTTTTGTACTTTCCATTTCCAGCAATTATCTTCTGAGTTAGTCCCTTGAGCTGGTTGCAGAGACAGAAGATGATGAAACATTTATTAACAGATGCTGTCATTTTAATGATTTTCAAACACATAATAATGTTTACTTTATGTTTATTGATCCTTCCTCTTTGTAGCCAAGGAGACATATCCATTTTTGGTAAAGTGGGAAAATTAGGACAGAAACTTTTGCAGTCCAGAAGTTAGTTCAGCAAAGGGATGAAGCATTTTTAAAATTCTGGTGGACATTTCCCTGGACTACAGCAGTACCATTCACTGATGTCTTCAATATTACAGCCATTTCCAGTGTCTGTGGAACTCTGTGAGAACCAGAGGTAAGGTAAACAGAAAGACAATAGAGGAACTCTCAGTTTCAAATGGTTTTGTTGCGTAAATGCTCAAGCCTTAATAAAATGTCTCTTGTTATATCAGTTTACTCATTGATTAAAAACAAAGTATTACTATGTGGGTCTGTGGTTTAGAGAGAGTCTGTGTAGTACTGTGTTTCAGAGAATGTGTTTACTAGACATATTCAGAGATTGTATTAATGTGTGATGACTGTACAAACTAATGTGTGTTGTACCAATTTTCTGAATTTCCAATAGCTTTACATTAAATGAGGGTCAGCATAGACGTCTTTATTCAGTGATTTAATAGTACTTATAGTATTTCACAAATACTTTGACCATCTTTCCCAAACATTAAACTTGAATAAAACTCAATGGAAAACCATATATTAGTGCAGCTATTCTCATGGCCTGAATGCCACATGACAAAAAATGCAATTATTTGAATAATTTTGTTTAATTTTCAGAAGTTGCCAACAGTTCAAATCCACTAGAAGTAGAAAAAACATAATTTGAACAAATTAACTAATCTGATGTCACAAATGCATACATATTCCTTTTGTGTTTTCAGTCAACACCTCATAGACCACAAATAGCATATTCTTTCTTTGATGCTACTTTGACCTTAAACTCCCTAAATAGGAATTCAATCTTGTTTTACATGATATTTCTTAGTGACATTTCTTTTACTCTCTTGTTTGAGTATACCTGCATAGTTAATGACCTGAAGCTATTAGATTCTGAGTAGACATTTGCCATGATCACTTACAAATATAAGCATTCTCTATTTAGTAATTTGCATTATGGGATTTGATGGTATCTCTTTCCTCTGATTTCTTCCATGGTCAGAGCTGCTAAAGCTGACAACTGAATGTGTCCATCATCTTGGGGTTAATTAATATCACTTGTTCACATTTCTCTAGACAAAACCATCCAAATTCATGACAAAATAATAAAAAGGAGCTGTGAGTGGCACACTTGGTACTTCCCACCCACTGCACCTTGCAGTGTTTTAAATAAACTGCATTAATTTTAATTTTAAGGTGAAACAAATTACAATGTTATAAGTCTCTTAAAATTCCAATAGCTTCTCCTGAGAAGCCATTGCTTCACTGAGGTTAGTAGAAAGTCTCCAAGGAATCCTACACTGTGATTTAGCCCCTGAAACACTGAATGAAGCTGATTTTTTTTTTATTTTAGACTGAACCAGATACTATCTGCATCTTGATTTAGATAATTATTATTTCATATAACGTGTTGACCTGAACTCTGAATAAGTCTTTAAATTCATGAACTAGAAAGAAAGCTTGTGACATGATCACTGAAGTGCCCTTTTTGGATATGTGTTCCATGTTATAATTCAAAAAGGAAAAATTGAATAAACACAGAGGGTTGAAAAGCACAGTAGTATGATAAAGGAAATGTTAATCTGGTAGACAAATGTAACATTAGTTAACATGAAGCATGTGCATAAGAAATAAAATGGAACTCTTCAAGGTGTTTTCATGAATTTCCCAAAGAGCATCCTCTGGCCCCTGAGCACAATCCATCCTTCAATGGAGTTTGTTTCTCTTGAGCATCACCCTGGTTACCTGGAGGATTCCTGTAAGTGCTTACTTGGTGTCAGGGATTTAAAGAGGGCAAGACAGGAAGGTGTTCCCAGAATAAAAGTCCAGAATGTGCCTTACAGCCATCACGCTTAACAAAATTAATGACCATTGTTAGTCTTTGTTCCCATGGCAAAAATCTGTCTCATGTTTTGGATAAAAAAATAACAGTAACTTTGATTAGATGCATGGAAGGAAATGAGAGATTAATTACCTAAGCCAGGGCCTCTGAAGAGAAAATAAGGATCTAAACTCATATATGAAATGCTCAGATGAAGAGTTAAACACATTAAGATATTCTTCATACACTGTATATTTACACCTGTGTAGCAGTTGAAGACTTCAGAAATCATGTGCACTTTTGTTAATAATAAAGTTAAATTAAATTATTTGAAGGACTATGACTACCCATGATCCCCATTAAACTTATTGTATTTATCATATGTATAATCATTGATTTTTCATAAATATTTTTACATGAAAGTATATTTGATATTTCTAGTTCTGGACAGTGAGTCTCCTAGCAGTGGAATTTTTAATGCTGTTTTTCTAGGTTTTGAAAACTGTGTAGAAATGATCCTTTCTTGTCATGTGCTCCCTCTTATAACCCTCTGTTGCCCACTCATACCTTTTCCACACAGATCTTACAACATCTTTTCATAGCTTTACACAATAACAGAAGAATAAACAGCAGCATTATTATTAGGAAAATATTAAAATTACCAAGGAGAGGGAAGAGAGTTGGGAGGGTAGAACCAGGAGGGGTGGAAAGAGGGCACTGTGATGGAGATATAACCTGAAGTAGTAAATAAACATAAAAACTTTAAAAAAAAACAAAAAGAAAGAAAATAGATACATTATAAGCATGAAACAATGCTAAATACTTGGATAAATCTCCTGTATTAAAATATCCTCTAGGTAACAAAAAGTTAATTGTGACTTAAAAGTGTTATAGGAAACCATACTATTAATTAATAATAAAATGATGAAGTAAATGATGTTACAGAACAACAGAAAAGAGAATTAAAGACATGGCTTATAGAGTTAGAAAAAGAACTTAGAAATACTGTTTTATGAAAATATATTTTTATTTGACTATATGGTGCTAGCGTTTCCCTTTGCACTAACTTCTAATTTTAACCTGTACTCTTACATGTTCTTTCATTCAAATCTGCTGAACTGAGGGAGTTTTGAACAAGTAGGTAACATATATGGTGAAGTTTATAATTATGGAAATACAGTCTATAAAATGGAGAAAGACACCTAAATCATTTTCATGGCGCCATACAACACAGGATGGGGAGTTGTGGTGAAAGGTAGCTATGTAGGATTATTAAACAAATAACACAATGAAAACTAACTGAATTAAAGCTCCATTTAACCTAAATAAATTATACTAAACACTTTTCTGTGTTCACATTAATTGGAGATATGATGCTATCCCATTTTCAAGAATACAAGTAACTGGAAAGTTGACAGGAGACAGAGGTAGAGTTTAAGTTTGATGAGATGAGGAGATTTAATATATCTTGAAGAATATATGTAACAAGTATTACTTATGTTGTATAAATTAATAAAAGTGATTTGCAGTCAATATAAAGTTCTATAAGCATGCCTATTGTGAGTATGTGTGCATGTGTTCTATTGAAGTTGATGGTCATTTTCAGAAACATTGTTGCTCAAGGATGTCAGAATTGGTCATGGGCAGCAATGTAACTATCTTAAATACAGTCAACCAGACAAGCTAAAGATGAGAGAAGAATGTGGTAGAGGTGGACCTGGTGGTAACAGTGACAATGTCTGCAGTTGTGGTTACAATGAAGACATTAAAAACCACAAGTTAGTGCAAAGGGGAAGCTAGCACCATATAAACAAGGTAAAAGAATCACGTGCTTGAATTTAATTACTACCATAGAATGGTGTAATTCCTACTTTTCTTTATTGTTATTTTTCTTAAGTAACTCATTTGGCATTGGATTTGTTTATGATGAAACAGTCATTGACACGGGGTGTTTTATTTCTCACTGTTAACTGTTTTCTTACTGTACATGCCTAGATGACTTCTTGAAATTTAAGCATTTCCTAATGTTTCACATTTATTAAATTATTTACTAATCTCAATTATTCTAAGAGATGGACTTATTTACTGAAAAAAGTATTATATTTATAGATGAGACACTGACCACAGAGTAGTAAAAGAATTGACTCCAAAACTAGAGAAATTTCTTCTTTCTTCATCTATGGCATTAACCAAAAAGTTTATTTTTTAATGAAAGACTAAACTTCATTTTTAAATATAAGTAAATGAAGCTAATGGTGGGAGTGGTCAACCAATGACTGGTCTAACCTGAGGCCCACACCATGAGAGGGATCCCATGCCCAACATTGCCTAGATGGCACAAAGCTGGATGGCTAAGGGACCTAGGGTATAACCAAACAAGACTGACAAAAAAGTCAATAAAATGATCCATATTGATATTCTTCTATATTTGTAGCATTGGTGCCTAGCCCAGTCATTATCAGAGAGGCATCCTCCTGTAGCTGATGGGAGGAGACACAGACACCCAGAGCCAAACATTAGGCAGAGCTGAGGATGCCCTATGGAATAGGGAGAAGGATTGAAGGAGCCAGAGGGTTCAGGAGAACCTGGCCACAGAATCAACTAAGCAGAGCTCAAAGAGGCTCACACACTGTAGTGG
>CAJQZJ010001232.1:688048-703300 GCA_907164525.1 Lophiomys imhausi
GCATTAAATTACATGATGTTTCTGCACAAACACAGCAAACAATTATCATATCCAAAGATCCTTCCTCCACACTACTGCCCAGTTAAACCCACAGCTTATAAACTTTCTAGTAACAATTGGCTCTTTTTGGTGAGCATTTCAAACTTTTCAAATATGATGAAATATATGGTACTTGTCTTTCTGTGTTTGTCTTATTTTGCTCAACATAATGTTCTCCAGTTGCACATATTTTGTTACAAAGTTACAATCTCAGTCTTTTCTCTGGCTGAGAAATATATCTTCATAATATCTTACCTGCTGCTGTGCCACAGCATTGATTGCATATTGTAGTTATTAGAACAGTTTCACAACGAACATGAATGTGTTAGTATTTCCTTTCTCTTTGGCTATTCTTTTCTTGTATATACTCCCAGTGGGGAGATCACTGGATCATATAATGGTTATGTATGGATGAGACTGTACTTAGATTCCCCAGAACAGTGCCTATAAGTTCTTTTCTCTCTACAGATGCTCCAGAATTTTTTTTGGCAATAGTCACCATATGTGGGTTGAAATGATCAGTATCTCATGTTATTTTCACCAGTTAATTTAGCTTGAAAATCTCCTTTCAATGAAGTTTTTCTCCTACAAACTGGAAAGAATTAATGGACCATTGCTATTGTTCAGTGATGTCCAGCACTCCTGGATGTAGAGAAAACATATTTTTTCAAAATTCAAGCTCCACAATGAAAGATTTATTATTCTGAAGTTCAAGTTGTTTATCTGTTTTTTATTTTAATATATCTGGGTAAAGTTTTTTAAACGTAGCTGCAGAATGAGAAACTACACAGAAACCACAGAGTTTATTCTTCTGGGACTGACAGATGACCCAAAACTCCAGGTTGTGATCTTCGTCTTTCTCTTCATCACCTACATGCTCAGCCTCACAGGGAACCTCACCATCATCACTCTCACCTTGCTGGATTCTCACCTCCAGACCCCCATGTACTTCTTCCTCAGGAATTTCTCCACATTAGAAGTATCCTTCACAACTGTCTGTATACCCAGGTTCTTGGGCACCATAATCTCAGGGGATAAAACCATTTCCTTCAACAACTGCATAGCTCAGCTATTTTTTCTTATTCTATTTGGAGTCACTGAATTTTACCTTCTGGCTGCCATGTCCTATGATCGCTACATTGCCATCTGCAAGCCCCTGCATTACCTGACCATCATGAGTCAGAAGGTCTGCACAGTGCTTGTCTTTGCTTGCTGGCTGGTTTCTTTCCTGATCATCTTCCCTGCTCTCATGTTGCTCCTACAGCTTGATTATTGTGGGTCTAATATCATTGATCATTATACCTGTGATTATTTTCCCCTGCTTCAACTTTCCTGTTCAGATACAACGTTCCTGGAGAGGATGGGATTTTCCTGTGCCATCTTTACCCTAATGTTCACTTTGGCTTTAATATTTCTGTCCTACACATACATCGTCAGAACAATTGTGAAGATTCCTTCTGCTAGTCAGAGGACAAAGGCCTTCTCCACGTGTTCGTCCCACATGATTGTCATCTCCATCTCTTATGGCAGCTGCATTTTTATGTACATTAAACCCTCGGCAGCAGAGAGAGCTTCTTTAACCAAGGGAGTTGCTGTGCTAAACACCTCAGTAGCCCCCATGCTAAACCCTTTCATTTACAGCCTGAGGAATCAGCAAGTCAAGCAAACCTTTGTGAACATGGCAAAGAAGATGGTATTTTCCACAAGTACATGAAAGCATGTGGCCTGTGAGTGAGGGCACATTGAAGTAGAATTAATAAAATAAACATGAATGCCAATGACCCAGTGGTCAGTGTGGCATTTCCCAACCTGTTTGTTTATTCTTTTATTTTTGTTAACAGTCTATCAGCTTATGTAGCCATAGTTTGTTTATCTACCTAGTACCTCTTAGGTCTTTCTGATAAAACAATTTATTTTAAATTTATTATAACAGCTTCTTAAGCTGTAGGTATTATACCGATAAAATTACAATTTGTGTTATATTCTGGAAAATTTATCCCCAGTAATAAAAGAGGCACTTTGTAGACATATTTTACTCAATATATACTGGAAATACATTTGGCAATTCACATCTTCTTACATTACTTCTCATTATGATTGTGTAGTCCTTTTAGCATACATCTTTAAATGCCATGAAATTAAATGAAACATTGCATTTCATTTCATTTAAAAACCCAAACAACATTACTTCTTTTTCACCACATTCATGTAATTTATTTATCAATAAAGAATAACAGTCATTCATAAAAAACACATGAGCTTTACGTTTAGTGGAACTTTTATACACAAATCCTATGATTTCCGTGTGTGTGTGTGTGTGTGTGTGTGTGTGTGTAAAGACTATATGTGTATGTATGTGTGTATATCATGTATAAGCATATCACTGTTCTCAAATTTATCAAACACATACAATATGTATGGATAGATGAGTAGATAGATCATATATATATATATATATATGCACCATATATTCTGCAGAAAATAACGAGGCAATAAATAACAATTGTTTGAGACTATTTTGCACTTTGTAATTCCAATAAGAAAAAGTTATTTTTCAGTATCCAAATAACATATACATTTATAGTTGGATGTATACTGTGTTGACACTTGTCCAAACCTTACATATATATGTATGTATAATATATAGTCACATATATAATATACTTATTACATATGTGTTTACTACGAAGATAAGTATATTTACACACATTTTCTTCTCACCTTTTAACTATTTTGAAACAATATATAGTTCAATTTATTATACAGATGATCCATTTTCTATAAAATATAATCTCAAAAGAAAGATTTACTATTATATAAAGTTAATGTTATAGTATGGGTATGAAGTTTCTAAAAGTGGTTCATATGCTGAAGGCTTGGTCTCTGGACAGATTTGCTGTGAAACAGCTGTTGCATCATTTGGCTCTGACTTACTGGGCTATAAAAATGTACAGCATGGTTGGATAAAGAGGTACACTAGAGATGTAATTTTTGGAAATTATCTGTTTTCTTGTTGCCCTAAATTGAGCAGCATGCTACTGACATATTCCTTCATGAACTGGTCCCATCTAGCTCCCAAAACATAGCTGTGGAGCCAACAGATAAAAGCATTAGCCAAAATAAATCCTTCTCCCTTCAAGCCATTTCCTCAACTACTGTGTCCATAAAAATAATGGAACATTAACAAGATTTCATTTGTTAAACTATCCACTCAACATATTATATTTAAAATATTAAGAATATCTAAAAGCACAACTTACAAGGTATGTATATATGTGTATGGATACATGTATAAAACTTAAATAAGAATTGTGACAATAAAACTTTTTCTAATTACATGAATCAATGTCTTCATAATAAAAATATTACCATTATGATCTGTGTTGCATCACTTTTAATAATTGTCATAAACTGAGAAACAGAACATGATAAATTTTGCTGAAAAAGAAAGGTAATATAGAATTTGAAGGGATTCAAAATTATTGAAGGAAATCATTGGTTTTCCCCTAATTTCTTACCTCCTAAAATGAATGACAAATTCATATTTAAAAAGATAATTAACAGAACTGAGACTTCTATCACATCAAAGCATATATTGTCCCCTCAACAAATAAAGGAAAATATCAGATTTGTTAAGTCTAAAACTAATTATGGACAAAATGAGATCTGTAGAGTATGTAGAACAATGGCCTATAATATTAAAATGTTAGCAATTACTACATTTTCTCTAAATCTAATGAATATACTCAATTAAAATTGTTATTTTGATGACCTAGGAGATGGCTCCACAAATAATGACACCTACCACCACATTGAACAGCCTGAGTTCAATCCACATACCACATGGTGGAAGAAGAACTAACTTCTAAAACCTGTCCTGTTATCTCCACAAAAATCATGGCACATAAATGAACACACACAATATAAACACAGGCACAACATAAATAAATGAGATTTTTATTTATTTGTTTTTACCACAAGAGTTTACTGACACATTGTCTACATGATACTATGACATTGGAATGAAAGATTTATTATTCACTATCCACATCCTTTGGTTTCCTGAGTTCATCATGATATCTGGACTTGTTCTTAAAAACTGTCTTATTTGCTATTCTACTTTTCTTTTCAAATATATTTTTATTAAATCATAATTATATGTTTTTAATCCCAGCACTCTGGAGGCAGAGGCAGGCAGATCTCTATGAGTTCAAGGCCAGCCTTGTCTACAAAGATAGTCCAGGACAGTCAGGGCAAACCAGAGAAACCCTCTCTTGAAAAAACAAAAATAATGATAATTATTATTATTATGCCACTTGTCCCCTTTTTCCTCCCTCCATCTTTTCAAATGCATCCTCCCTTAAACTTTTTCTATGTTCCCCCAAAATGATGAGCTCTTTTTCTTCAACTATTATTGTTACATATAGAGAGATGCACCAATATATAACTACAACCAACTGAGTTAATCTTTGGTGTTTGTGTGCATATTATTTCAGAACTTTGTCCATTGGGGGACTCATCACTGAAAGATGCTAATTTACCCTCTCACAACAACCAATCTCTCAACAGCCCAATCAAAAAAAAAATAATTCCTGTAGTTCTTGGTCTAGGTTTGGGAATGTGTGACACTTTTCCATCCTATTTTAGCATGCCAGTGACATACTGTAACTCTTCAGGTTTTGTTTATGCAGCCACCTCTAGGAGATATGTGTCGTGTTATTGATGTGCCCATCATGGCAGGCTTGTCACAATCTGGTGATCTCAGCATTGTATCCAGTTGATGTTTTCTGCAATGGTCTCTGCTTTATGTAAGAGAAGCTTATCTGATGAGGAATAAGAACTACACTTATCTCTGAGTATAAAGATGAGTTTTAGAATGTAGTTAGAAATGCTGATCTAGGTAAGTAGCAGTAATAGGTTCTCCTCCAAGATTCATGGCCTCACCAGCCATGGGTAGTTGACTAGGTTTCTGGACAAGGCATGATTTCCTTCCTAATGAAAAGGCCTTAAGTCCAGTTACACATCTGTTGGTTACTGTTAAGATATGAGTGCCACTATTGTACCTTTAGGGATATACGCCATGCTGATCATTGATGTGGTTTATTGGCATCACAGCTGGATAGGACTACTGACTGCTTCACTCTCTTAGCAGCTTGCATAGTGCCTCTGGTACTGTGGAAACTAGACCATAAGAATTTGGCTCTCAGGTTAGACCTAACTTGAATAATCTGAGTCCTGGCTACTAAGTGCATGATGTCTTCAGCACTAGGAACTTAGCTTCAGTTTCCATGAGACAAGCAAAGACAACAGCAGAAAACCACAAAGTAAATTAAACAAAATAAAAACACTAGAAAACATATATTTAAAATTGAAAACAATTTTTAAAAAATATAAACCTAATCACAGGTATAGCTAATCATTGCTTGCAATTAATTTTGACAATATCATATGATATTGAACTTATGAAGAAATTGCAGGAGAACTGTTCCTTAATTTTATTCTATTCCACTAAAAGGCATTTCCCTAACTGTGTGGGAAATACTGTGTGTTCATCAGGGTTCTCCAGAGAGGTGGAAACAATTGATAATATAAACGCAGCTATCAGATACATTCAGAGGTTTATTAAGAAGAATTGTCTTCTACACCCTGTAGGCTTGGGAAAACCTGCCGTGATAACTCCAATACATTCCCAGTGATCTGAGAAGGAGGATCAAAAGGCTTCACACCTGGTTGAGATTGAAGGCATGAGGACTGTCCAAGGGTAGGAGGAGATGGATGTCTTCCTTTATTCAACATATAGTAGCCGTGGAGCTTATAGAAATAATAAAAATCATCAAAACCCTTCTAAAAGCTATGCTTTTCACAAATTTCTAAAGCCACTACCAAAAATTTAGGCCATTATTAATAAATAAAACTGAGACAGGAAGGAAAGTTCATTCTTCTCTCATTTTTTTCTGTAATAATCAGCAAATCAATAAGACAATACTTGCTCATAATGGGAAAAGTCACCTTCTTCACATAGTGTGCCAATTTAAATGCCAACCTCTTCCAGATGCATGTTCACAGACATCCCCAGGAATAAATATCTAAGCATCATACATTAACTGTCACAGTGTCCTTATTTCATGGTTTTAGAATCAGGTGAAATGGAAAATTCCCAAAAAACTGTTTTTATACATCTTGAAAATACTTGAGAATAAAGAAAAAAAGCAAATCAGAAACTATTTATTTTGTAATTAGCCCTGTAGCCAAGAGACATATACAATAAGATATAAAGTATTCATTTATACAGTCTATAGTCAACTCTGTTCTTGACTTTTTCTGACTCAGTCACATTTCTATCATCTAGGTCTGTGGTACTTGCTTCAGGAGTATGTCTTTTCACTTTTCAAATACACAAAAAACAAGCACAGTAATATATATTTGTGCAGACATATACTTACATGTAATAATACAATAAACAACAATAGTCAAGAAAAAGAGAGTATCAATTTGAGGGGCGGCATGGGAGGGTACCCAGGAGGGACTAGAGGGAAGAAAGGGAACAGGGAAAAAGATGTGATTCTGTTTGAATTTAAACATGTATTAAAATTAGATCTCATTCTCACATTTAATCATTCTATTCTGGTGTAATTACCATTCCTTGTTCTTTTGAATTTGGCATTATCTTTATAGCATTGGACCTTTGTTAACCAAATCTGTACCTCTGGAGTTTAGACCTAAATCCTGTTGTGTATATTACTATCTCAATACCTAATATACTACAGAACCCACTATAAGTCACAAAACACATTCAACACATTATGAACAAACTATATATGACATACAATGTATATTGCATGTAAAGTTTCTCATTCATATTCACCTTTCATCATTAACTTATGCCAAAGCATTTTAAAATGGCATGTCCTTTAACTTGACTGACAATATTTTAACAAAAAAACAAGTATAATAAAACAGATAAAACATATTAGTAACTATTGGTGATTGATAATTATGGGTGAAGATTTGTTGTATTATTCTATTTAATGTTTGAAATACTTTAAAACCTTTTAAAGCCCCATAACAAATATTAAATCAGTTTTAATTTTCAGTTTCAATTATTCATGTTCTTTGTAGTCTAAGTATGTATTAGGAAATTTTGGATTTTTCATTCAATAAAATTAGATTTAGAATCTAATTCTTAGTATTAGATATGATAGTAAATCAATTTAATCTTATTATTTAACATCTCTATACAAAGTTAAACAACCCTCTTCTGTTCAAAGGAATTATATTTATAGTATTTTATGCTCTGCAAAACTTAGATTTTCAGATTGCAAATATTCTTATTGTGTTCCTTCTATATTCATCCTTCCTTACTACAGTCCCTCAACAATATTCCCAAGGAAACATGAAACATTCAACAAGAAAGAACAACTCTGGTCTATATTTTAAAAAATTTAAGGATTAGACATTATACAATTTTAATTTCATGTCATAATAGAATCAAACGAAAAATCACTAATTTAAATGAATATATATATAAAGTATATAAAGTAGAATATGGGCCTCTGGATATGCCTGTGGGGGACCACCCATGTCAGAGCAGGAGAATCTGGACCTCAGGAAGTTAGAAAGCAGAGCTGAGTGCTAGCACTATGTCTTCATCTGTTTCCTGATTGTTGAAACAATGTGACTTGCTGGTTCAAGTTTCTGATGCCTTGACTTCCCCACAATGGTTCATAGTATCTTGGACTATGAGCTAAAATAAACCCTTTTCAAATTAAAAAAAGAAAGAAAGAAAGAAAGAAAACATGTGAGAATGAAACAATATAATTGTAAATAGCCAATGCATAAGAAGTTGAAGAAAAAAGTGAAAATATCTTATACTGAATAAAAATTGAAATGTGACCAAAAAATAAAGATTAAATGAATAGAACTTTATAGAATCAAAGGCATATTTAGAAAACAATTAAATTTTACCCATATGTATTCATGATAATAACTCACACTATATTTACACAAATAGATATATACATAAAATTAAATGTATACAATTAACACCAAAACTGGGTTTATGCTCCAGAAAATTAAAGAAACTTATGATTGAATGTAAATCAAGTGGAAGACAAGAAGTATAAATACCATAGTAGATAGTAATGGAATAGTTAGGAAAATTCAGTGAAACCGAAGCTATTTTTAAATGTTCAGTTAAATTGATAAATCCCTACTAAAACTAGCTGTGCCATTAGAAAACATGCACAAACTACTAACATTATGAAATTTGGTAGTTAATGTTGATTACTAACTTCAATGGATTGAGAGGCTCCTGAAAGACTAGTGAAACACATTTCTCATTATACTGTTACAGCTTCTCCTAAGGGAGTTAACTACTAGGGAAGGCTCACCCCCAAAGTTGGCTACAACATCCATAGATAAGTTTATGTGGAATAGAATTGAAAAGGATAAAACCGTCTAGTGCAAGAATTTTTCCCCAGACCTCATGATCTAAATTAGTCTACTCTATTGTGTAATCCTGTCACTAACAGATTGAAACCATGAGTCGAAATCAAAATCTTCTATGCCCAGTTGTTAATAGATTAGTTTTTTAAATTATTCTTTTTATTTTCTAAGTTAATATTATACTCACAGCATTAATCCCTTCCCTTTCCTGCTTCCAAACCCATTCATATACTCTCCTTGCTCTTTTTCAAATTCATGGCTTCTTTTTTCATTAATTGTTACATACAATCTGCTCAATTTGCATAGTGTAACTTGTATGCATGTCTTCAGAGCTCACCATTTGATATTTAACAACCAGTGGGTGAGCTCTTCTCTAGAGAGGACCATTTCTCCCACTCTCAGCATTCCTTGGTTGCTTGTGGTTCTTTGCACAGGGTCTACCCTGGGTCTACCCTGTCCATCCTCGCATGTCTAATGTTCCTATCCTTATTCAGCTCAGGCTTACATAGTCATGTTGGTGAAACTTTACAGTGTAGTTTCTCACATTCTTAGGAGACATAATCTCTCAGCATACTCCCTGCTCCTTTGTCTCTTACATTCTTTCAAGTTACAAGAATGTTGACTAACACAATAGTATCAAATACTAAAGTCATTACTGTAAGGGAGAAGCAATGTGGTGCAGAAGCCTTTGGAGCTAGTTTATAAGAGAAATTGAAGGAAAATGGAGATGTGAGTAGCAGCAATCATGGAATGCTGTAAGCAGGCATTTATGGGTTATTTGGAGTGAAGTTCCCCCACTAACTCCACAATAGAAGATGTCACTGACTGGCGCAACCTAGTAGGTTGAAAACTATTCTCCCACAAAATTTATCACTGTGTTCCAGAGCAAGGTTGCATTTCTCTGTCTCAGCTAACCCTCCATGGAAATGTGGTCTAGAGACAACAATGGCATTCTGTTAACTAGATAATTAACTATTTATGAGAAAAGGAACTGAAAGCACAGGGGTCGCTAGATTTTATAACCAATAACTTTTAGAGTTACAAAGCCCAGAATATCCAGTGACCTGCAGGTAACACCAGCATATGTCTCCAAGACGGAACTTCTAACTAGCCTGGTGTTCATCAGCCTAACGTTCCTCCTCCACAGCTCTGCACAGAACCCGGCGGACTAGCAACCCTGAAGGAAATTGTCTTTGTCGGAAATAGCCTTCTTAGTTATTGGCTCTAGGTTTTCAGATCAATCTCTTTCCTTGCCCCAGTAGTTTACCACTGATTCACTGACCATTCAGCTTTCATTTTATTTTAATATCATTTATAGTCAGAATCTTTTTCTGCATCCTGGGCTGGTCTTGAACTCCCAATTCTCCAGGCACAGCCACTGAAGTGACAAAATACAGGTATTCACAACCACATCTAAGAAATTGCCTTTTTGTATAGAGAGTAATGAGTGTGAAGTCACTGCTCTATTATTTTGATTGAAATGGGGAATACAAATGTCCCTAAGCTAAAGCCCATTAGAAATAAAAAGAAATGTGTACAAGTAATTATGAGCGTGCCAATTTGCACAAGTTCTATGTCAGTGTTCAGTTAACTATTTAAGAGTAATAGAGGAAGATGCCAATGCTTCCTGAGCACTGTCCAAAATAATTATCAGTAATGAAGATGTCCTAAAATTGGGGCTGTCTAATGCATTGGCTACAAAGTTGGTATGACTATTGAAAGCTTGAGGATCTTAAATTTAATCAGAAAAGTTGAGGGATTGAATTGATTTGCAATTTAATTTTAATTAATTTAAGTAGAGATTCCCTTTATCTCCTTCCTCTTTCCATAATCAGATCCTGTTTTCCCCTTCATGTACTGGGTACCCCCTCCAGTGATCTCATTGTATTTTCCTGTTTCTTCAGCTACTCATGATATGCACTCACAGAGAATGTTGGAGTTCTGTAATTCATATACTTAGGATGTAATACACAGGAACATTTTGAATTTTCAAAAATGAAAATTTTGAAAAAATGTTTTGTTTAATACTTTCAAAATCCTATGTTATAGCTATAAGATATTTTTTAGAAATGTCAAAAATTTTGTGCAAATTGAATTTCTATATATCAAACACAAGATGTTCTTATCTAATGAGACCACTTTTCCAATTAAATGAATTACAGCATTACTTTTGTTCATTTGCTTGTAAAATTTTTAAGTATCCCCAATGTTGATTAGGATATAAGGCAAAGACCTTAAACTCTGTGGGAGGGAAATGCAATATCTACCAAAAGTGTGTTGTATATATATTGTGCCAATAGTTGTCACATGTATGCAAAACGCCAGGTTACAGTGTGGCATTGTAACCAGTGAGAGAAGAACAGCAAGGCCCAAACGTCCTGCTCTTAACCAAAACTTAAATGAGTGGATTGCATACAAGTCTCCTTGAGGATCTGTAGAAGTAATGTATTTAAATTATTTACCAGTATTTATATTACATTTAATTAGTCAGTGGTGTTTATCCTTAACCCACAGTTCTAAATAAACACACATAGACATCTGATGGATTTTAACAAGCCTTGGCCTGGATTGTGCAATCTTGGCCCATCTAAACTAGCTTGTAATTCTATTCCCCAAATATAACCCCATATATACATACATCCCATTGGGTTGTTATTCTCCATGCCATGCCTATGTCCCAAGCCACATAGATCTTCTTCCATTTACCCCATCGAGTCTTCCTCCTTCCCACTCTGGCTTCTTCTCTTCTCTTAACCTCTCTGCTTCAGCTTAGTCCTGCCTACCTCTGTCTTTACCCAATCTCAGGTCTCAGTATTTATTCAACCAGTCTGAGACAATGGTTAGCAAGCACGGTAACACAGCATTACTTGACATACAGGAATATACCAAAACAAACAAACAACTAAAACCCACAATAATATAAAATTCTGCACTAGAAATTATGCATTGGAATTTGAAAGCGAGGGCCAGGATAGAATACAAGCCACTGAACTGGGAGGCTCAGCAATCAGCAGGCATGGCTGGGCGAGGCTGGGGACAGGCAGGGTCAAGGGGAGGGAAAGTGGACGGTTCCGAGAACCCCGCAGAGCCATCGCCATGAGTGACTAACCTAAGAACACATACTCCCCAAAGGTGGATGTTACAACACCTGCTAGAGAAGCCCTCACCATTGCTCCTGGGTCCCCAGGATTTAAAGCTGTCAGTACGTCCAAGCCTTGCCTTTCTAAATACCGTTCCAGTTTATGAGTTCGGCTCATTGTGTTTTAGAATGCTGCTGGGGAAGGGAGAGCAGTAACTCTCTCAAAGCAGAAGGCCAGGGGTGGCCAAGGCAAGCAGTTTATCTTGGAGACAACACCCTCACCATCCTTAACTCAGACAGTGGGTAGCTGGAGTGAAACAAACAGAATTCCAAAGACCCTGATCAACTTAGCAATGCGGCTTTGAGTCACTGAATCTAGCCCCGGTGTCAGGGGAGACTTGCCTTGAATCTCTAAGTGTTCAAGTTAGCTGAAGGATTGGGGCAAGCAGGTGACATGAAGGCCACAGTAGGTGCCCGCGCTGTGTTCCACCTCACCTGGGGGCCCAATGGGGAGTAGACAATGACCAGTCTCAGGGGAAGCCAAGAGTATACCCCTCATATAACCATATACCGGGCAGACCTGGCGTTCATAGGTCAGCTTTTGCTCTGTGGTTACAGGTACCCCTGGAACCAAACAAATAGAATAGGGACCAAACTCCCTGAGCTTTGTAGTCTGAGTCAGGTTCAAATCTTTAAAATTACAGAATTTTTAAGGTGACATAATTATATAACTATTGTCCTTGGGAAATTTGTAATATTGATTAAACAAAAAGTATCTTAATATGTAGAATGTTGTTTTTATGCTGCCAAATTTGAAGTTTTGAGAGTAATGAAAACCTAGTAGGAAATACATTGATAGGTTTCTATATACTACTGTGATACTAGATTCTCATATATTAATCATAAAATTCAAGCTAAAACACAGCTGAAGTACAATTCTAATATTTAAAGATGTTATTATAATTTTTATTACTTATCCTCTATGGAGATATTTACTAATGAATAAAATATGTGTCCTACATTCAAAGAAGAATCACTGTAGAATTGAACTTAGCTAATCCCAGAGGCATTGGGAATTAATTGCCTTCATTGTATAGACTGAGTCTATCTGCTTATTAGGAAAATTAAATTTGGCCAAAGGGAACCCAGGTCAGATGTTATAAGCTGGTTGGTACAGCTTTTCTGGTGTCTCCTGTTTGGCTTTCCAGAAAGACGTGTGGTGACGTCACAGGGTCTTGTGACGCGACCTCTACTCACATCCTTCCTCCATCAACCCAGTCAGGCTCTCAGGGTTTCTGCACCTGTGAGAAAGGTCACGCTCTGTTATCTGCGTGCAGTATCCACGCTCACTTAACCAGAGTGCTTCGAAATGTTTCACCCTCTGGCTTCTACAAGCAGTTTCCCTACAAAATCTACTTGAAGAATTAGGATTAGTGGAGCAAGCTTTGGAATTTGGTCATAGGCCTGTTTCCGTTTCTGTGAGAAGAAAAAAAAAGGTATTAAAGAGAAATAAGCTTTATTTGTGAAACTGCCAGCAATCTCCCAAGAAATCCAGCCTGTGCTTTTTCTATGTGATATATTTTGTGTAGCAGAGACAAGACTGAACTTGATGACAAACATTTGTTCTGAGGAATATTATGAACATAGTTCATCTTGTTTTTAAGTAAAGACTAATTTAGTATTGATGGTGTCATCAGACATACCAAAAGTATATTCCATACTTGTGAATGAATGTTTTTCTGACATCTAGAGAATTGTTTTGGAAAAAGTGGAAGAATTTTTAAATATTACTTTATTGCTACTGATTTTTGTATTTTCAGTTTATTTCAATTATTGTTCAGACCACAATAACAGTCTCTGCCTTTTAATCTGTCTGTTTTATGACATATTAATTGCAAACATGTATATATATTCCTAAATATAGACAATGCTGAGAACCAGAAATATAAAATAGTAAGAAATAATGCCAATCATTAGCTTTAATATCTACCACCTGAAGCATTGCCCCATAAGGAAAATAATAAAATAGATATGATTGAGAACATAATTCACAGACACTATGAAGTTTGCTAAGTCGTAGGAAGGAACAAGAGGGATTGAAGTCAGGATGGTGCAGTGCAGAACTTTGTGATTTGAATAAGGTAAATCCTCTTCTTCAAAATGTTATATATTCTGATCAGTCCTTGGAACAAAGACAATGGTATAGAGCTTTAGAAAAAGTCCCCTGAAAGTTTCTCCTTGAACTCAGAAAATTTTAAAGGGAAATTCCCCCCAAAAAAATGTTAAAATGACAAAATGTATCCTACTGTTACTGATCTCTGTATTGTAATTACTTTCTTATGTTTTCATTCCAATATAATTAAGAACTTGGTAAGAACAGATACTGCATTTCATCTTGGACAAAACTTTTTCAAAAGCAAAGCTCATCTAGTCCTGCATTTCTATGGTGCCAAACATGTTTTCCCCATGGTCATTTTAACTGAAACACATTAAAAATAAAAGTAGTTATAGCAAGAAAAGGGGTTGGTCGATGCGGTTATGTGATTATTTTATACCATTGAATTATAGAAGTTTAGAAAAGGCATTAGGTTTTTAAATCAACACTATTCAGTATAATTTCATAAAATATAGTAAATTGAAAAACAATGTCTCAATATAAAAATTACACCTACAGTGGAGATATATTGTAAAAATTTGTGATTTGAAGGTATGTAGAAGTTCTGACTAAATATAGATATTTCATGTAAATTATTGAAGTTGATTTTAAGAAAAAGTATAAATACATGTCTTTTAACTTAGATTATAAAATATATACATTTATACTACATATAATTATAGAAATTACATATTTTATATAAAATTATATAAATAAATATATAAATGTGTATACTTTCTTCAGTAAGAATGAAGAGACTTGGTAAAATTCTTATAGAAAGTTTCTTATCAGCCCACTGCATATACCAATACCAATATTTAACCTTACAATTTTTCTGTGTTAAATTGATACTTTGATTTTTTTATGAATAGACTCTATGAACAATAAATCAGCATGAGAAACTCCTCTGCAATTACTGAGTTTGTGCTCTTGGGGATATCAGATGATCCAGAACTTCAGGTTGTGATTTTCATCTTTTTATTCATAGCTTATATATTAAGTATCACTGGAAACCTCACCATCATCATCCTCACCTTGCTAGACTCTCAGTTAAAGACCCCCATGTATTTCTTCCTCCAGAATTTCTCCTTCTTAGAAATTATATTCACCAGTGTTTCCATTCCCAGATTTTTGGAGTCAATAATTACTAAAGTCAAGACCATTTCCTATAACAACTGTTTGGCTCAGTTGTATTTCTTCATCTCCATGGGTGTGTCTGAGTTCTTTCTTCTCACCGCTATGTCTTATGATCGCTATGTTGCCATCTGTAAGCCACTGCACTACACCATCATCATGAATCAGAAAGTTTGCACCCTTATGGTCCTCAGCTCATGGCTGGCAGGGTTTCTGACCATCTTCCCACCACTGATGTTGGTCCTCAAGTTAGATTTCTGTGCCTCTAATGTCATTGATCACTTCTCCTGTGACTACTTCCCCATTTTACAACTCTCCTGCTCAGATACACAGAGTTTAGAGATGATTGGCTTTTACTTTGCATTTGTCACTCTGCTGTTCACGTTAGCACTAGTGATCT
>CAJQZJ010001232.1:723300-740191 GCA_907164525.1 Lophiomys imhausi
TCTCATCTGCTCCTCTTGGGAGTGTTTGCTTCTTTTTGTTCTAGCTCTTTCAGGTGTGCTTTTAGGTGGCTAGTATGGGAACTCTCCAGTTTCTTTTTGAAGGCACTTAGTGCTATAAACTTCCCTCTTAGCACTGCTTTCAATGTGTCCCATAAGTTTGGGTATATTGTGCCTTCATTTTCATTGTGTTCTAAGAAGATTTTAATTTCTTTTTTTATTTCTTCCCTGACTCAGAGATCATTGAGGAAAGAGTTGTTCAGCTTCCATGTTTTTGCAGGCTCTCTGTTGTTTTTGTTACTGTTGAAGCCTAGCTTTATTCCATGATGGTCTGATAAGTTACAAGGAGTAATTTCAATTTTCCTGTATCTGTTGAGGCTTGCTTTGTGACCGACCATATGGTCAATTTTGGAGAATGTTCTATGAGGTGCTGAGAAGAAAGTGTATTCTTTTGTTTTGGGGTGAAATGTTCTGTAGATATTAATTAGGTCCATTTGATTCACGACATCTGTGAGGTTCATTATTTCTCTGTTTGGTTTCTGCATCATTGATCTGTCCAGTGGTGAGAGTGGTGTGTTGAAGTCTCCCACTATTAATGTGTGAGGTCCAATGTGGGATTTGAGCTTCAGTAGTGTTTCTTTAACGAATGTGGGTGGTCTTACACTTGGGGCACAGATGTTCAGTATTGAATTTTCATCTTGGTGGATTTTTTCTTGATGAGTATGTAGTGTCCTTCCCCATCTCTTTTGATTAATGTTGGTTGAAAGTCCAATTTATTGCATACTAGAATTGCTACTCCAGCTTTTTTCTTGGGTCCATTTGCTTGGTATATCTCTTTCCAGCCCTTTACTTGGAGATAATGCCTACCTTTTTTACTGAAGTGTGTTTCTTGTAAACAGCAGAATGTGGGATTCTGTTTTTGCATCCATTCTGCTAGCCTGTGCCTTTTTATTGGGGAATTGAGTCCATTGATGTTGAGAGACATTAATGACCAGTGATTGTTACTTCCTGCCATCTTGATGTTGGTGGAAATAGTGTGTGAGTGAGCTTCTTTTCTTTTGGTTTTGCTGCAGGCATGCTATTTGCTTCCTGTGCTTTCTTGTGTGTAGTTAACCTCTTTGGGTTGAAGCTTTCCTTCTAACATCTTCTGTAGAGCTGGATTTGTGTATAGATATTGTTTGAATTTAGTTTTGTCATGGAATATCTTGTTTTCTCCATCTATATTGATTGACAATTTTGCAGGGAATAGTAGTCTGGCCTTGCATTTGTGGTTTTTTAGGGTCTGCAAGACGTCTGCCCAGGCCCTTCTGGCTTTTAGCATCTCTGAAGGAAAGTAAGGTGATTCTGATAGGTTTGCCATTATATGTTATTTGACCCTTTTCCTTGGCAGCTTTTAATATTCTTTCTTTGTTCTGTACATTTAGGGTTTTTTTTTTTTTTTTTTTTTTGGTTTTTCGAGACAGGGTTTCTCTGTTTATCAGCTCTGGCTGTCCTGGACTCGCTTTGTAGACCAGGCTGGCCTCGAACTCACAAAGATCCGCCTGCCTCTGCCTCCCAAGTGCTGGGATTAAAGGCGTGCGCCACCACCGCCCGGCTTACATTTAGGGTTTTGATTATTATGTGGCAGGAAGATTTTCTTTTCTGGTCTAATCTATTTGGAGTTCTGTAAGCTTCTTGTACAGTTATAGGCATCTCTTTTTTTAGATTTGGGAAATTCTCTTCAATGATTTTGTTGAAGATGTTTTCTGGTCCATAGAGCTGAGAATCTTCTCTTTCTTCTTCTATTCCAATTATTCCGAGATTTCATCTTTTCATTGTGTCCTTGATTTCCTGAAAGTTTTGTGTCAGGACTTTTTTAGATTTGACATTTTCTTTGACAGATGTATCAATTTCTTCAATTTTATCCTCTGTGCCTGAAATTCTTCCTTCCATCTCTTGTATTCTGATGGTAATGCTAGTGTCTGTAGTTTCTATTCTTTTCTTAAGGTTTTCCATTTCTATGAATGTCTTACATTGGATTTTCTTCATTGCTTCAACTTCCCTTTTCAGGTCTTCCATTCCTTTAAGCGCTTTATTCATTTCCTCCTTTGCAGTACTTTGTTGTTGCTCTGTGAGGTATTTGATTTCCTCCCTTAGGCCTTCTATTATTAATATAAGCATAGGATTAAGGTCATTTTTCTTTGTTTCAGTCGTGTTAGGATGTCCAGAGTTGTCTGTAGTATTATTTCTAGGATCTGGAGACATCCTATTGTTTGTTTTTTTGTTGTTGTTTTTTTTTTTACCATGTTCTTGAGCTGACCTTTTGTCATCTGATTGACCCTGGTGTTGTCTGTTTGTTTCTTTTGTCAGTTGACCTTGGTACTCAGGAAAACTCCCTGCCTCGAGGGTTGGCTGATCCTGAGATCCTGGTGTCCACCTCCAGATGGTTGACAGGTTCCTGTAATAGACTGGCTCTCAGAGAGGAGAGGGACTGCCGCTCTCCTAAACTGGTTGTGACCCAATTGGACTAATATACTGGAGATTGGAGTCAGGAGGGGGCTATCCACTGAGGACCTGGGAGCTGGCAGGTCTCCTCAGGAAGGCAGGTAGGGTTGTGATTGGGCCTGTGTTCTCCCCTCAGTGACACAGTTGATCTGGTTCAGCAGCTAGGCTGCCGGTGCAGGAAGGGAGCTCCATCCCAGACAGATGCCAGCCTTGGTGTGCCTGTAATTGACTGCCTGAAATGCATGGGTGCTAGGGTGAGTGACCCACACCAGTATTTGTGGAGAACACACAGTTGCTGGCTCTGCTTGCAGTCAGTCTTGGCTCCTAATTGCTTTGCTGTGACTGGGTTATGTCTCTGCCACTCAGCTACAGTGCACACTGTGCCACCATGTTGTAAACTCCAGGAAAAAAAATCTTACTTTCCTTTGCTCTTGTGGTCCAGCTGTTTTTCCCTGTTGGTTGTACAGGTCCGTGTGCAGGCTGGATATACAAGGAATTTCTAAAATAATAAAAATATCTTTAAATGCCATATTCTACAGATCTCTTGAGTTTTGTGAAGATCATCTATCCATCTCCATTAAGTAAGCAAATGTTGCTTGTCTCTAACAACTTAATATCTGATTAACTTAGAAAACATCTGAGATTAACTAAATTATCTTAAAATCACAAGTTTGAATGACTAGCAACTTGCATTTCTTAATTATCCTAAAAAGTTTGTGTTAGTTGCTGTCAAAAGAAGTAGAACTATACATTACAATTTTAATAATTACAAAGGTACAATACCTAATCAAAATATAGCCTTAATTTTGTGTCAATATACAAATTTCTATAGGAGTAGATTCAATAATCTACACTTTTTTCCTATCACTCTCATATCTATAACCTTAATTTTGTATTAATAACAAGGATCTATAAGAGTGAATGCAATAATCTATCCTTTTGTCTTACCAATTCTATATTATATATCTATATTCTCCCTCTTTTTTCTTTTCAAGTCTTCTTCCCCTCCCTATATAAGAGAGAAAGAAGGATAAAAAAAAAAGAAAAAGAGAAACCACTGAGTCTAACCTCCTATACCTTACTTAACAAGACCATATAATTTGTGATCATTCCCCCTAAACAACATCTATAACTCATCAAATGACCAAAGAATCATCCACCCCACTTTTTAGGAATGGGATGTCACTCTCTTAAAATACCTTCCCGCTGAATTGGGATGAAGGAAACCTGTTTGGGAGCCCAAATAAAATGGAAAAAAATGGTTAAGCAAGTTAATAGTAACATTTGTTGTCCAGTCTCTATGTGCTCAGCAATTTGAATAACCTGAGGAATTTGTAGTCCAAGGCTGAACTTTGGGTGGGAAAGTTCAGGGCTTTATAGAAGTCCTGGTTGGAACAGTCTGTGAGGGTGGACCATATTAGCAAACTGTTTCAAGGTTGTCCAGAAACAGATTTTGGAGGAAACAGCTATTAAGGGAAACAGCTATCCAGTCCATGCGGCTGGATCATCTGGACGACTTGTCTTCTTTGTTTTCTGGACCCTTTGTTCTGAAAATATATAATTTCTCAGAGTTAGCATATAGTTTCGTAATTACAAAAATGCATTGGATGTGCAGGATACACAAATCAATTAAGGAATATTTTTTGTTCTTTGAACAGAAGAAAGACATTTGTAATTCTCCATTCATGCTATATAAAGGATTACATATATATGCTATATATAATCAATTTAAAATTGAAAATACATCATTAGACTGTATGGAGTTTAAAGATCATGTGTATTTATCCATTAGATCAGTAAGGACATTACTAAACTTAACATCAAGGGAAAAATGTATCATTTTTGAATTCTAGACTATCTTTAGTAGGCAGCCTTATCTTATCAGCAGGGTTCTCACCCTGCCTTCATTGTTTAAACCAGGCTGGTCTAGAGTTCAGAATTCTGCCTGTTTCTTCTTCTAGTGTTAAGGGTGTGTGTCATTATCACCCTACTCGAATATTTCACTTAAATCCCAGATAATAGTAACTCTGTAACCCAGAGAGCAACTTTAAACTGTAGTGACACTTCAAAATCTGTCCAAAATCTTCAAAAATCTCTTATGTTTTAGCAGTGCCAAACCAGAAAAATATCATTTCTACCTTCTGATATAGGAAAATCAAAGACACCAAAACAAAATCAAACAAAGAAACAACATTCCAAAAACCTTGGTCTACCCATGCCTTCCCATGTTGCAATTAAAGCTCTGTTTATTATTCCTTGGGATCTAGTTGTGACTGTATTTCATTGGTGGGCCCATCCTAGAAAGCCCTGACAAGCATCTAGTAGCCAGGGTGCTCTGAGCTCCAGCTGCCATCAATTTTGTATTTTCTATTGGGAAGGGTCTTCCACCTTCCTCCATTATAATGGTTGACAATTTAGCATTCCATCTGTAAATTCTTTCCTTTAAACCTATCCTAGTCCACACTTTTTCAAAAAAGATACACAGAACCACAATTGTCAGGGTAAAAATCATTTGCATGCTAAGAGAAACAGACTCAATTGGAATCTAAATGTATTGAGGCATTATGAATTCCTCCATGTTTAATCTAGGCAGTTAATTCTACTCTCAAGCTCTGTTTAGAAGGATACCAGATTTTTAGTTCATAAGGAGAGCTAAGCTTTCCACCTTTCCTGCAAGGCAGTAGCTTTTGTAAAGGGAGCCTCTCCTTTGAAATTTAATGCATTCAGATTCAGCTCCCTGCTCTTTGGCTAGGAAACTACCTTTCACCTGAGCCTTCTCAGGCTGTAAGCATGGATTCTAATTCCTGTCATTGGGCACCATTTGTATAGATACTTAATTAAATTATTTACTAGTATTTAGGTTGGTTGGCGGAGGTTAATCCTTAACCAGTCATTATAAAAACACACAGACACCACATGAATTTTAACAAGCCTTGGCCTGAATTGAGCAATCTTGGCCCATCTAAGCAAGCTCTTAATTCTATTTCTAAATAAAGCCCCGTATAATATGTTCCCTCAGCTGTTTTTCTCCATACTATGCCAATGTTCCAGGTCAAGTGGAATGAGGTCCTTTTCTCTAACCCATGGCATGTGTCTTCCTTCCTGCTCTTTGTTTCTTCTCTTGGAGGCTTCTCTTTCCATGAATCTCTCTGCTTCAGAAGTCCAAGCATTGACCTCTGTCTTTGCCCAATCTCATGCCTCAGCATTTATTCAACCAATCAACAGAATGCCCCAGAAGGGGCAGTAACCAAATCTCAGCAATGAAATCAACCTATCAGAAGCAATGTTATTAGACCTTCCCCCAACAATGTGGTTACATTGTGTTTGTCTTTAAGTGAATAATTACAATGAATGCATGTAAGAAAAACACTTGTTCCCTAATACACTCACATGGTCAAATGTTTTATGTATTATAGATAAAAGACAAATATGAAAAACAAATTATTCCTAAGAACACACATACATTTGTAACTAAGCAACTTGTTATAGATTAACAAAGTATAAGCAAGCAAGGTAATTTTTTTCAGTCAGTTCTCTTTACTGGCAGGCATCAATTTGTGGATAAAAAGAAAGAATCAATTATCTTATTATTTATCTTAAAAAGAAATCTTACATAAAAATTATAAATAAAAAAACTAAACTTTTTCTTTGTTTCTGAGACAGGGTTTCTTTGTGTAACAGCAGTGGCTGTCCTGAATTGGTTTTGTAGACCAGGCTGACCTTGAACTCACACAGATCCATTTGCCTCTGCCTCCTGAGTGCTGGAATTAAAGGAAGTGCCACCAAACCTGATTTAAATATAAACTTTTATATGAAAACGGCATTTCTACTTTAAATCCTCAAGGTGCACATCTACTCATTAACAAATGTTATTAAATCATATCAGTAAGCTAGAGAAAAATGGATACAAGGAATTAATCACACCTTGACCACCAGTCCAGCTTTAGCAAGGAGGTCATATCATCCAGTGTTAACTCAGGCTGCTATTTTTCTTGTTACTGTTCTTGTTTCCTGATCATAAAATATCCGTAGCTCAACTATTGAGAGCACACCGTTTTGAAGTTCCAACTGTTCCTTAAGATTTTCTACATCAGAGCCACTAACAAAGACATCTTAACCTAACTTTATAGTAACTTTCTGGTAAAATGACTTAAACCATCTTAAACTTTCTATCAATTACCCTAACTACCTAAAACTATTTAAATCAAATCAGGAATTCTGTAAAGTCATTAATCCATCTAAACAATCTGCAGGAAAATTGGCCAGTAGAGTGGGTAACTCCCAGGAAGCAGTCACACCAGACTACAGGCAGTGAGGGTCTCCTCACACCTAATCACATCATGCCAGAAATATGAGGAATACAGCAATGACAAACATGTGAAGGCACATCAACGGCAACAAGCAATCATTAGATGAAGCACCTGGGCCATGCCTCTCCAAGGCACACCCATTGCAGCCCTGCAAGTGGTGGGCTGTGACAGCCCTCACTGAGGAGATATCCTATGCTGGAAACAAACACCAACTGTCCCCAAACCAGCAATCCCCAAGTTTAGCATAGAGACAAGGGGCTGCAGCACATTAAGAATATGGTGGGGTGGGTGGGCTGAGAGCTCTTCCATAGGACAGACATTTGATCATTAGTACCTGACATTAGTTCTTTTATAATTAATAATTACTAGATTATTAGTACATGACAGCACACAGCTGGCTGAACTCTACTCTCAAAGGATGTTATACGTTTTTCTGGCCTCTGTTGGGACTGCATTTACATGGTGCACATGCATACATGCACATTAAAAAAAAAAAAGAATCTCATATGGGCCAGGCATGGTGGTGCATGGCTTTAATCCCAGCACTCAGGAAGGATAAGAAGTATGGTCAAATTGGACCACATAGAAAGACCTGGTCTCAAAAAAAAACTTTTAAAATATGTAATTAGTAATATTTAAAAAGTAATATACCAAGAAATACCATAATTCGTGATGTCTTTCTAAGATAAGTAAAAAGAAATTTTCACTTAATGTTTAGGGGTTTATTAAGTTTGTCACACTGAAAGAGGAACATAAAAGCTATCAGATTTTAACCAGGAATGGTGGTGAATGCTTAGTGTTTGAGAGGCTGAGGCAGGAGGGTCACATTTTGGATGCTGCTTGGACTATATAGTGAGACCTTGTATACGAACAAACAAAACAAAACAAAGCAAAGAATTAAATGCAGATAATTTCACCATTTCCTACTCTAATTAATTCTGTAACAATTAAACTATTGACACAGTTGCTTTGTGCTTACAGGCTGTATCATTTTTGGATCTTGTATTAGCTGATATCATCTTTATTACAATCCATGTTTTTCTGCTTATATCTTTTAAATCATCCTTAGAAAAGATTTGCTTACTTTCGCTTTACATGTGTGTTTTGCCTGCGTGTGTCTGCGCACCGCAGTGTGCAGTACCTACAAAGACCAGAAGAGGGCGTCCGAGGAACAGGGCTGTGCGCGGCCAAGTGGGTGCTGGGGGCTGAACCCGATCCTCTGAGAGAGCAGTCAGTGCTCGTAACTACTGAGCTGTCTCTCCATTCCCAATCTAAACATTTTTAAACGGGGGCAGTTTTGATTTATTAAAATATCATTTGAAAATGTAAGACACCATGTTCATACAATAACTGTCTATATAAACAATTAATGTGTCAAATCCCTTGTTTTATAAAGTTTACTTAGAGAGATCTGATTTTGGAATTCTGGGAATCAAACTCAGGTTTCCAGGCTTGAGCAGAATGACCTTCCAGGAAGGTCAGCCATCTCACCTTCCATGTATGAGGAAATTTTTGACAACAAACGCAAGCGAGGCCACAGTTAGCACTCTGCCAATCCATACTGTGGTCTGAGGACTAAAGTCAGCCATGACATTGTGTCTGCGCTAAACTGGAAGGCTAAGGTAGTGATAACGGGTTGAGCCTACAGCAAGTAAGACGACACTGAGGAGGGATCTGGGTACGACGGAGTCTGTGTGTGCTGGACCTAAGTATGGAATGTGTACAGGTATCCACACTAGGCATGCATACCACAGTGATTACAAGGAAACGGACTAAACACTTGGAGACAGAGAGCCACCAGATTTCCCGAAATAAGGCTGGGTGCTGAGTAAAATGCTAGAGCCAAGTAATCTGTGAGCAGAGGTTCACTCACTCAGGCAGAGAGAAAAGACCTTTCATCTCTGCAAACCACAGACTTCTAGCCTGAACTCTGGAGAAAAACACATTGCAAAGCCTTAGGAGCAAATGTAGAAGGGGGGACCAACTGCACAAAGTTGTCTTCTAACTTCCACACACGTGTATGGCATGCATGCTTCCCCATGTCATGCGTGTGCAATACACATACACACTCACACGCTCACACTCACCCGAACACAGCAATAGTAGCAATGATGAATAATGATGATGATGATGATGATGATGATGATGATGATGATGATGATAAATGAAGGAAAAACATTTTCTCAGACAGTTGATTCAGTTGTAAGGTAATTAATTTATGGGGTAAAATATACTCACCCCATTACTGTAACAGGGATGGAAGAAGAATTCTTGTATTGTCTGTGCTCTTGTCTCACTCTTCTGATCACGCATGTGCACATATGAACGAATGAAAACTGCTGTCGAGCATGTCACGGCTCAAATCCTTTGCATATCACATTTGTTTCATACTTTTAGTATTTATTCTATCTTTGGTTAAACTATGTGGCATAATTTTACTTATGTGACTCTTTTGAGATTTTTATTTTAAATTAAAAAATTAATACCACAAATAATATGCACTGTTTCTTAGTATATTTCATATTTTGGGGATATTTACATGTTTCTGCCCCAGTGGCTACACCCATGCACACATAGTCAGCTGTAATTAGACTCAGCATAAAAATAATAACAATGACGATGATGATGAAGAAGAAGAAGATGATGATGAAGAGGACATAAAATCTGGAAAGAGATGTGTTGGATGTGCCAGAAGTGTTGGAAGGAGGATATATTCAAAATACATTGCATATGTGCATGAAAACTTTAGACTAAATAAAAATATTATTAAAAATAAAACCTAAAATATAGAATGTTTTTGTGTTTAAGTAAAAAGAGTTTGGCAAAATCATGGTTCCAAAATTTTCTCAGGATTTTATGAGTACCATTTGTCAAATTATACAATAGTTTTTGAAAAAGCCAAATGAGAAACAAAGATTCTTCTTCCTAGAAATCAATACCCATGTTTTCTTTTATAATTAAGGATAATGCTGACTAATAATAAAGACAGAATGAAATTTTGTCTAAGTGAGTTCCCAAATTAAGATTTAAGGGACCATGAAAAAGTTAACGTGACTGAAATAGTTAAGACTTGCAGATGTTCAAATCCAACATGTACCTATTTGTGTAAGAGGTAGGCAAATGTTTTGACTGTGTCATTCAAAGCTTGTTTCACTAGCTTATTTCTCAAGGTATAAATAAATGGATTTAAAAACGTCTGGGCAACAGACGTAGTGAGCACAGATACCCCTTTATTGATGTCTACCTGTTCTTTGGCAGAAGGTTTCACGTAAATAAAAATGCAGCTGCCATACGTGATGGAAACCACGACTATGTGGGAAGAACAGGTGGAAAAGGCTTTCTTCCTCTGCTGAGCACAAGGGAATCTGAGAATGGTCCGGACAATGCATACGTAAGAGAGAGTCACGCCCATCAGCGTCACGATGAACGTCAGCACTGCGCAGCCAATGACCGTCTGCTCCAGAAACCACGTGTCTGAGCACGAGATCTTGAAGAGCGGCGACGCATCGCAGTTGAAGTGATCAATGGTGTCGGAGTCACAGAACTCTAGCTGAAGGCCCATGCCAAGGGGGGTGATGATGATCAGCAGCCCAGATGCCCAGCAGCAGAGGACGAGGAAGGCTCAGGCTTTGCTGGTCATGATGGTCGTGTACTGCAGGGGCTTGCAGATGGCCACATAGCGGTCATAGGACATGACTGCCAGTAGAAAAAACTCTGTGGCCCCAAAGAGTCCAATAAAAAATATTTGAGGGGCACAAGGTTATACATTATGGTGTTATCCCCAGTTGATATGCTGTATAGGAATCTAGGAATACAGACTGTTGTGAAAGAAATTTCTAAGGAGAAGTTTCAGAGAAAAAAAAAACATAGGTGTGTTCAGAAGGGAGTCCACCAGGGTGAGAATGATAATAGTTGGCCGGGCGGTGGTGGCGCACGCCTTTAATCCCAGCACTTGGGAGGCAGAGGCAGGCGGATCTTTGTGAGTTCGAGGCCAGCCTGGTCTACAAAGTGAGTCCAGGACAGCCAAGGATACACAGAGAAACCCTGTCTTGAAAAACCAAAAAAAAAAAAAAAAAGATAATAGTCAAGTTCCCAGTTATGCTCAGAGTATATGTTAGATTAAAATGACAAAAACCAGAACTTGAAGGACTGAGTCATCTGTGAGGGACATCTCTGGGACAAGGTGGAGACCTGGGTTAAGGAAGGCTCCTGGAAGGTTGTAGGGTGACCCTAGCTGAGACCCTAGCAGTGGGGGACCCTGAGACTGAAGTGGCCACCTCTTGTAGCCAGCAGGTCTTTCCCACCTCCTATTCCATTGTTTACCCTGAGCCACACAGGAGATGATGTAGGTGTCCCCTTTGGAGTGAAGCATTCAAACATTGTTCAGTCTCATCGCGTTGACCAGTGGGAACCTCTGCAGTTATTGCCCACAGGTAAGAGAAGGCTCTATGACCAAGCTAATCATAGGAATAATCTATGGCCATAGATGGTCATCTACAGAACAATTTGATGGGCATATCACATCCACTTGGCAAAGCATCAATGGCTCTCCCACTGGGGCCTATTCCTCCCCAGCCATGGGCATTTGAACATGTGTACACCACATAGATCCTCTCTAGTGGCATGGACCTCGTATCAAATCAGAAATTGTTGGTTACCCCTACCACAGACTTCCCACAGTTTCTAAAATAAACATACCTTACCTGGCCAATCTTTAATGCTGCACACAGGGTCCAGAGACGAGCATAACTGTCAGCAGCTCTACACAGCACCTTCTGACTCATTAAGCCATTGGTTAATTTGGTTATTTTATTTCCTGTTGTTTGGATAGCAGACATTTCCTTCTGGTCTGGAGACTGTCTTTTTACTCAGTTAACTGCTTCCTTTGATATACAGAAGCCTTTTTTTAATATCATGAAATCTCATTTAATGAAATTATTCTGTTTATAGGACAATAGATACAAATCTAGCCAATCATATTAAATGAAAGGGAGACAAATATCATATATTTTTGCTTATTCGTGGTTCTTAGATTTTATACAGATATGTAAAATCATTTATGTATATATGACATGAAAATAGAAATAAAATTATCTAGAGAGATAAAGGGGACTAACAAAAAAAGGTAGAGTTAAAAAAACAGATGGTAAGGCAAAACATATATTTATACAAATATTTTAAAGAAATAAATTATTTAAAATAGCACTGAGACAGGAGAGCTGCTTCAGTGGTTGAGGGTGAATACAGTTTTGCAGAACACCAGAGTTCCACTCTCAAGGGGCTCACAGTTGCCTATAACTTCAGCTCCAGAGATTCTAGAAGCTTCTTCTGACATCCACTGGTATTTACACACATGCACACACACACATATACAGCTCATAGACATACACATAAATCAAAATATTAATTAGTTAACTAAAAATTGTGTACTATCTAGACCCACAAAAGATTAAACATATACTATTAAGTAAATATATGCATGCATGTATTATCTACCATATATTTACTATCCATAGAGTTATCTAGGTTAAATTATAATCTATGTTAAATTATGAACAAAAACATAAGATATGATAAAAGTTATATTACAAATCTAAGTGTAGGAAGAAAAAAGTTTTAGCAATGGATTCTTGTCTGTTTTAGATGGCCGTAAGAGAAATATAAAATGCAACACATTCTTCATGCCATATATATCACATGTCAAGGTGTAACCAACATGAAACTGTGATATCCAAAAATGTCACAAGCCATTTCTAAAGTAGATATGTTCTTATAAATTCTGTCTGAACTATCTCTACAAGGACTAATGCTATAAAAAAGCAAATAGAATCTATGAGTACATGTGTTGACAATGAGGTAAAAAGTTACTGGATACCCAACTTGAAATTTGGGCAGAGAGCGGGAACTGTGAGAACAGAGAAGCCAATGACAAACTGTACATTTACATTACAACCATACTGTAGCACGTGATGAATTAAGGTCTTAAACCACAGGGTTTTAATGACCATGAATATATTTTCTAAACATATATATCTGTTGGAACTTTAAAATTCACTTTCTGAACTACTCATTTGTTTCTATGAAAATAAGGTTTCTTAGATTAACATACACAATAGTCTCTGTAGTCCAACAAGAGCTATCTTCACATGGAATACTGAAACTGGGAGCTGGCCAAACTACAGGCTGGGTACTTCATCTATCCTAATCTGGTATGGAAGATCTGGAAGATTCCGAGAGAGCCACTGCCTTCAATCCATGTTGTAAGGCCAAAGGAGCTGTCCTGATGTCAGCAGGGGTGATGGGGACAACTACAGCAAGAGCAGAAACAGAAGTAAGGACAGCAAGACAAGACATGACCACGAAAAGGCAAGGATTGAGATATTTATGGATCATTGTGCAAATGAAAATAGTAAATTTTTATTTTGATGAACATGAATGAAATGAAACTGGAGGAGATTCATTATTTGAACTCTTCTTGAAAATTAAAATAAATGAAACCTGAAATGAGCCTCCAAATCTAAAGCTAACCTAAAGAAGGAGACAAGAGTGCAGCTTAAGGCCATAAACTTCATCAGAGAGAAAGAAGGATAGAGAAAAGAAAAAGAGAGAAATCTCTGGTTCTTACCTCCTAAACCTTGTTTTACAAGACCATCTAACAACTTGTAACCAATCCCCCTAAATGACACCTGTTGGGGGAAGGTCTAATGACATTGCTTCTGATAGGCTGATTTCAATGCTGAAATCTGGTTACTGCCCCTTCTAAGGCATTCTCTTATTGGTTAATAAAAGTCGCTGATGGCTAATTGGCTGGGCAGAAAGAGTATAGAGAGGCAGCACTTCCTGAGATTAGAACAGGAACCCTGCATTTCACACAGAGGATTAATTCATTCCAGCCAGGAGCAAGAAGAAGGAGGACACACATGCCATGGGTTAGAGAAAAGAACGTCATTCCACATGGCCTAGAACATGGGCCCAGCATGGAGAATGGCAGTCCAAGGGGACATATGTATATATGGGGTCATATTTGGATAATAGAATGAAGAGCTAGCTTAGGTGGGCCAAGATTGCTCAATTCAGGTCAAGGCTTGTTAAAATCCATCCAGTGTCTGTGTGCTCATTTATAATGGCAGGTTAAGGATTAACACTGCTGCCGAATCAATTAATGATAGCCTATATACTGTTTAATTTAATTAGCCATTTTCTACAGACACCAACATCTATAACCCATCAAATGAGAAAAAAAAATCACCCATCCCACCTGGAAATGGGACTTTACTCTCTTAAAATTGCTTCCTGCTGATTTGGGATGTAGGAAACTCCTTGGGGGCCCAAATCAGACTGGAAAAACTGGTTAAGCAAGTTAATAATTTGTTCTCTAGTCTTTTTGCGCTCAGCAATTTAACTGTCCTGAGAAATTTGTAGTCAGAAGCTGAACTTTTGGTGGAAAAATTCAGGGCTTTACTGAAGTCCTGGCTGGAACAGTCTGTGAGGCTGGACCACCTTAACTATTTTGAGGTTTTTCTGGATGTAGGTTTTTGAGGAAACAGCTCTTGAGGCAGTCTGTGAGGATGGATCATCTGGGACACTTGTTTTGTCTTCTCTGGTGTCTGGTCCCTTTTCTTCAGAAGTTTCAGCTGTCCAGATGTATCTGAGCTCCTTAGTAGGATACTTTTAGTCTCCTGGAAAGGTAAGAACAGAACCCTGCCCTAATCCTAACACTGAGGTGCTATTTTTTGGCAGGTAATATCTTTCTTAGAGCAAATTGGGTTTTTTTTTTTTTTAATGGAAAAAGTATTATCTTTCAATTGAGATTAAGAGAATTTTTTTTTGAAAATTTGGAACTAAATACATCTTTAAGTGTATGTATATACTTTGAGGCCACAATGGACATTCACTCAGACTTTCAGCTTGTCTTTTGCAAGCGGCTCTTAAACTTAAATCATTGTAAATCCTGTCTGCCTGCCTCTATCTCCGAAGTGTTGGGATCAAAAGTGTGAACCACCACACCTAGATCTAAGTTTTTCTCTATTTGGAATTTTTTGTGTATCAGGCTGGCCTTGAAGTCAGAGATCTGCATGTTTCTATCTCCAGTGTGCTGGATTTTAGTCTATGTATGATTCTGAAGTGCTGGGATTAAAGGTGTGAACCATCACCACCCTGTTCATTGCAACTCTATAATTTAGAAGACAACTAACTCTGTATTGATTCTCCTGTCTCTGCTGACATTAAAGGCTGGGCTAACACTGCCCTTCTCAAATATTTTATTTTAGCTCCAAATTACATCAACTTTTAGAGATTTAGAAAACAAGCTTGAACTCCAGTAATCTTTAATTTACTTACAGCATTTTAAATCTCTTGACTGCCATAAAATAAAAATTTTTTATCATACTTAGTACCTCATTTTTTCTTTAAATAAATGGCTAGATATTTTATTAAAATGTATAACACTCATTTTATTAAAATTAAAGCAAGATTTTTGGTTATTAAATAATAAATACATCTTTATTATATGTTACATATATTTTATTTTCAAATATTTGAGAAAAAATGTATTAAAGAATAATTAGTATAATTTACTAACCAGAAGTTCACATAAATAAAATCTTAGTGTTGTATAACATTTCTTATTAGAATTTTGAATGTATTATTTGAAACATTATAAAGGCTACCATGTACAGTAAATCTAAATATTGAAATTAAGTATTACAGTTTACAATGAAGATTAAATTATACTGTAAAATGACATTTTATGTCATTGTAAGCATGATGTGCATGTTTTAATTGTTATTATTTAACACACCATTATAATCTTTTATTTTATGATACCATGACATCTACCTAACAAAATTAAAAATAAGCCACCATATTTTTCAAATGTGTAGAAAAAATTACATTTGAAAAATATAACTAAATATCAATTGTTAGGGGCTCCAGGTTTTCAAGAAAGCACATTTTGTAATTATTTTTATTGCTCATGAATTATTAGATAAGAATAAAATGTGAAGTAACTGTAATTAATGGAATTAGGTATTTATAAAAGGCATCGTTGCGGGCTCTCTGGGATACAGCAATGGACCCATTCTCAAGGGAGATTCCCTAGTGAGCAGGGTTAGAGGTTACTGAAATACTGAAGGATAGGTTCAAGAAATCCCCCATGGTCTACAAGACAGCAGGGCTACCGCCTGGAATTTGTTTTGTTCTTAAGGGTTCAACTTTTGAAATCAAAATAAATACACTTGGAGTATTTGTTACGTGAGTACAAGCTGTCAGAAGCAGGGTCCTATTGTACGCGTTGTATTTGTAGTCGTAACAACAGTGTTTCACATTGCTGTTCTGTCTTTAGATAGTTCTGAACTGCTGCTTAAGATCACAGAAAGCTGACATATGTTTCCATATCTCTGAGGGGTTTTAATACTTTATTTTTTGTTTCAAGTAATTGTTGTCAGTCATCATAAAATAAAGAAAAGATAAAGTCTTACTAATATGAATGTTACAAGTGTCCAGCATAGCAGCCATACGTTCTGTTCTTCAGAACAAAATATTTGCCTTTATAAAATAAAGAGGCAACAATTTTCAGGATTTAACAGCCCAAATCTAAATAATATTGTATCCTCTAGTGTTGTGTTTTAATAGCTGAGAATTAAATAGGTGAAGATGAGTGGGAACAGTCATCTATATATCTCTAGGTATCCTGTGGATGAATGGATCTATAAATAAGTGATCTTACATGGATCAAGAAAGCTGGGAAATATATTATCTGTCTGTGAAGCTTCATAAATAAGGAAAATATGATGAAATGGAAAACAATTCAAGAAACAGAGCTGCTAGGACCTAAGGTAAGTAACATTTTTTCCAATTTTTGTTTTTGAGAAAAATTAAAACAAATAGAACATGTCTCTTTAATCTCAAAAAGAAATTTTCTTTTAACACAGAAATTCTTTGTAGACAGAATCAAGCATTACATATGTTGATTGAATTAGACAAGTCAATAACTGAAGCATATATTCTCTATTTGTTAAATGAGATAATTACAAATTCTTTCTTAATCGTATAATATATATATATGTAAAATTTCCTCTTCTTCTTAAGAGTTACACCAC
>CAJQZJ010001232.1:740591-784638 GCA_907164525.1 Lophiomys imhausi
GTGATATTTAGTGTGTATAAGGTAAAATGATATTAATCATGAGTCATATCTTCAATTCCTTTACATTTTTTACCCTAAATATCTTTAAAAGAGGAAATAGAAGAGGAAGCAGCAGGAGGAGGATGAAGAGAGAGGATATGAATCACACAGAAATTACAGAATTCATCCTCTTAGGCCTTTCTGATGATCCTGACCTTCAGATTCTGATTTTCCTCTTTTTATTGATCACATATATATTAAGTGTTGCTGGAAACCTGACTATCATCATTTTGACCTTTGTAGACTCCCATCTACAAACACCAATGTATTTCTTCCTCAGGAATTTTGCTTTCTTGGAAGTCTCATTTACAAGTGTATGTATCCCTAGATTCCTGGGGTCTATTGTCTTCCGGAATAAGACAATTTCCTATAACAACTGTTGTAGAGAGCTGCGACGTGCCGCGCCCTAAAGATGGTGCCAGTTTCCGCGGTTTCCTCCTTCCACCAGCCCAATGGTGAGCGCTCTCGGTGGTAAACAAGTCCATATTTGGCTAGACCGCTGATCTGGCTTGCTTTCGCATACATGGGCCTCTAAGATAGCACCACGTGGCTTTACTTGATTGGCTGTTCATATATTATTTAGCCCTTGGGTTGGGTCTGCCCAGGCATTTGGAAGACTGTTTTCAAGGGACCTGAATAAACTGCTTGAGAAGAGCTTTTGCAAGTTGCATCGTTCTTGCTGGTCGAGGTCGACGCGACAAGTGGTGGCCCATACGGGGAACCAGAAAAGACTCAGAACTCCTGCAGTCAGGGGCAGTGCACTGGTAAGTTCCCGGGATAAATTGGGACAATAAAGTTTCACGGAAATTGCAAACTAAAGGTAAAGTTTCGCGGAAACTGCAAACCGAAAGTAAATTTTTAATCATGAGATCGTTTCAGTCTCATCCAATTTTTCTGGCTCTTCAGGAGCTACTTTTAGCTACCCTAGAGAGATTTTTGAATGAATGCGACTCCGTGGTTCCGTGGTTTGCGGTGTCCGGGAATATTACGGTATCCTGCTGGGACAAATTAGGCAGGGACTTGGATTTTGCCTGGGAACAAGGTACATTGCAGGGAGGAGCACGGCCTATTTGGAGACTTGTTCAGAGTTGTTTAGGAGATCAGAGATATTGCAAGGCCGTGGAAAAGGGACAAGAGGCATTAGAGCAGTTAAAAGAGGAGCGCTCGGTCAAATCTGGAAAAGATACTTCGGAAGAGGATAGCTCAGAGTCTGAAGAAGAACTTCAAATGTTAACAAAGGAAATGGAGAAGTCATCTTTGAGAAAGAGTTCTGACTGCACCCGGATAGAGCCCTCAGGTCCGGGGCCGCCTGTGTTGGCGCCGCCATCATATAATGACACTTCCCCTCCGAGTGGTCCTAGTGGGCGGTCATTCTGTCCAAATGTCTGGAGGGAAGTGAGACATGAGCTGTACTACCCTGTCTTTCAGGATGGAGAGGGAAATCATTATCATGAACCCCTCGATTTTAAGGTAATTAAAGCACTTGCTGAGTCTGTCCGCACTTATGGGATTAATGCTGCTTTCACTGTAGCTCAGGTGGAAGCTCTTAGCTGTTATTGCATGACTTCTAGTGACTGGATGAGCTTGGCACGTGCCTGCCTGTCCTCTGGGCAGTATTTAGATTGAAAGGCTTTCTTGATTGAGTTTGCTAATGAACAAGCTGCTGCTAATCGTGCAGCAGGAAACCCAGCCTGGGATGTGGACATGCTTCTTGGGCAAGGTCGATTTGCTCAACAACAAACTGGGTATCTGGCTCAGGTGTTTGAGCAAATCAATTTAATTACAACCAGAGCTTGAAAATCATTGCCTAACAAAGGGGCAGTGAATAACAATCTAACTAAGATTATTCAGGGTCCCCTGGAGCCTTTCTCAGACTTTGTGGCTAGAATGGTTGAAGCAGCTGGAAGGGTATTTGGAGACCCTGATTTGGCAATGCCCTTAATTAAACAACTTCAGTATGAGCAAAGTACAAAGGAATGTAAACCAGCTATCACCCCTTATAAGAACAAGGGGTTGGAAGCCTGGATGCCTCAGTGCAGACTGCCGCTACCTTGAATAATTTGTCAGCCAATGTAGCCACGGCCTTGGATGTATTGTGGCAGGTGGCCCAGACTGGCTGTGAGTGGAAAATGACTGGATTGTGTGTGACCTCTGTGCCATATCAAAATTATACTGTAGCTGCAAATTTGTCTAAGCAACTCTCTCAGTATCTTACAGGAAATTGGTCTGGCGAGTTTGATAAGCTGATGCAGAATCTGAGAATTGCCATCGTGCATGTGAGTTCCCCCCAGGTTGATGTCTCTGTTGCTGAGGACTGTCAACATGGATCCTCCGAGCCATGAATCATCTGAAGGAATGGGCGGGAATGGGTGCCCTAGGAGGCATGCTCTTCCTAGTCAGTTTCATTGCCCTATGGTGTATATGTAAGATGAGGATTTCACAGAAGAGAAGTAATGCCATGCTGGTGCAAGCCTTTGCTGCCTTGGAGGCTAGACAGCCACAAGCTTGGTTGACTGTCCTAAAGGACTAAGCTATCATCACGCTCAGGATGCGAGGCTAAGCACTGCACTTGGGGTCAGCTTCTATCGACTTCAAAAAGTACATGTTTGATTGCCTATGGGTTGGTATCCTAGTTTCCCATCTCTGAGAAAAAGATACCAGACGGGTATGGCACCAGCCTGGTTGGCTACTGGGCGTGGGGTCATTACAATGTCCTTTACATACATATCAAAGATCAGATGCTTGATATATCTACTAGGGATCCTCAGCAGACTGCCACCAATCCTTTTGATTTATGGCTTTTGTGTGGAGCAAATGGTAGCTGTATGGATTTGGGACCTATACTTATGCTTGGGGGAAGAATTTATCAAAGAGGTAGTTTTTCCCTAGGGTCTGCTACCAATATGGATTTTTCTAGCGGTAGTGGCTCTGGTACTTGGAATTCTTCATTTCATTCTTACTGCAATAAGATATTTTCAGCCTCGCCAGTGTGTCTCTGGCCTCCTTTTCTGTGGATTGTAAGTAATGGGAGTGCATCCTTGGGTGAAGAAAAGTTAGTATCACTCCAGACACATGCTTTTATGCCCTGTGCTGGAATGCCACAGCCTTTCCTGTGGCTGTGGTGATTAGAATGCCTTGATATGTACCAGTTCCTGTAGAGGCCCCTAATACCATGATGCTATTCAGGCTTAAAAGAGATTTTGGCATCACTGCAGCTATTGTTACTGCCATCACTGTTGCTGCTGTGGGGGCTACTGCCTCAGCTATTGCCTTGTCTAGTTCTATATAGACTGCCAATGCCATGAATGACATCTCAGCCAATGTAACACAGGCATTGGATACTCAGACCTCTATGAATTCTCATTTCAAAAGAGGCCTTATGATAGTTAATCAACGCATAGATTTAATACAAGAACAGATTGATACTCTTTGGCAACAAGCACAGTTGGGGTGTGAGTGGAAATACAGGGTTTATGTGTTACTTCAGTGCGGTATCAAAATTTAACAAAGGCTGCTAATCTGTCTAAGCAATTGTCAGAGCTCCTCTTACAGGATTGGTCGGCTGATTTTGAAAATAAGATGAGAGAGCTGAGAGCGACAATTGTCCACATCAACTCCACTCGGGTGGATCTGAGTCTGGCTACTGGTTTGACTTCCTGGATACAGGCGGCTATGGATCATCTTAAGGAGTGGGCGGGCGTAGGCTCTTTGGCGATACTGATGATACTAGCCTCTCTGGTTTGCCTATGGTGCATCTACAATATGAGAGCCATACAGAAGCGTAATGCAGCCATGATTATACAGGCCCTTGTCGCCATTGAGGCGAGCCAGTCCCCTCAGGCATGGCTCGCTGCCATGAAGCCTTAAATCTTCACTGAGCATAGTCCCTGCCCACTGAGGTATTCATTCCATGGATATTAGGGTCTGGCAAGTCAATGACGGAATGGACGGATAAGTCTCGGCCACCTAAGACAGGGCAGCCCCGAGTGGGGAGGCTGACCCAGAGATGGGTAAGAGTTTGAGCACCGCCCTCCTACAGGCTCAGGCCTGCCGTGAGATCCCTAGATAGGGGGATTACGAAGCCTTTCCAGGGACTTCTACCAACATTTTTAAAAAACAAAAAAGGAGGAACTGTAGAGAGCTGCGACATGCCGCGCCCTAAAGATGGCGCCGGTTTCCGTGGTTTCCACCTTCCACCAGCCTGATGGTGAGTGCTCTCGGTGGTAAACAAGTCCATATTTGGCTAGACCGCTGATCTGGCTTGCTTCCGCATACGTGGGCCTCTAAGATAGCACCACGTGGCTTTACTTGATTGGCTGTTCATATAGTATTTAGCCTGTGGGTTGGGTCTGCCTGGGCATTAGGAAGACTGTTTTCAAGGGACCTGAATAAACTGCTTGAGAAGAGCTTTTGCGAGTTGCGTCATTCTTGCTGGTCAAGGTCGATGTGACAAACTGTGTTGCCCAACTCTTTTTCTTTGTCTTCATGGGGGTGTGTGAATTCTACATTCTCACAGCCATGTCCTATGACCGCTATGTTGCCATCTGCAAGCCCCTGCACTACATGACCATCATGAGCAGGAAACTCTGCACCCTGTTCGTGCTGTGTGCCTGGCTGGGTGGTTTTCTGACAGTTTTCCCACCTCTTATACTTTTGCTCCAGCAGGACTACTGCGCCTCCAATGTCATTGATCATTTTGCATGTGATTTTTCCCCCTCTTACAGCTGTCTTGCTCGGATACATTGTTTCTAGAAGTGATTGGTTTCTATGTTGCTCTGGTTACCCTGCTGTTCACTTTGGCGCTGGTGATTTTATCTTACATGAACATTATCAGGACTATTTTAAGAATTCCTCTGCCAGCCACAGGAAAAAAGCTTTCTCCACTTGTTCCTCTCACATGATCGTCATCTCCCTCTCTTATGGAAGCTGTATTTTCATGTATGCCAACCCCTCTGCAAAAGAAAAGGCCTCATTGACTAAAGGAGTGGCAATTCTCAACACCTCTGTTGTCCCCATGTTAAACCCCTTCATTTACACCCTAAGGAACCAGCAAGTAAAGCAAGCATTCAAAGGTGCAGTACAGAAACTAGTATTTTCTGTAAGCAAATGAAATTTAAAGTATGTTTAAAAAATAAAAAACTCTATTAAGAAATAATTAATTGCAAACTTGTAATTATTAAATATCTGTATTAAGTATCCTTGTTCTCTGATAGTTTCTTTGTGGGCTATATTATAATAAATTTTATAGTTTCATGGTCTATTTCTCTTATTTCTACAGTCAGGTATACATAATACACTAGGTTTTGTTTAAATCTTCTAAGTGTTGACAGCATAGGAAAACCCAAACCAGACCGAATCCCAGTACCAAGAAGAAAAGCAGATGAAAAGTTCCATCATTAGCCTAGGAGCTGTTGGCAATTCTTAGATCCAGGAAAGGAAGGGTTGGTTTCTTCCCACGGTATAGACTTGAATAAGTTCACCACACTGCAGTGGAAGGCCACAGACTTAACAACATTTGGGAAAAACAAACTGGCCTTGAGAGTCAAAAAAGACAAAGACACAAAGGTGAGTGAAAAAGAAGTGGACAGCTCTGGGAAGGATTGCACAAAGGAGGATGAATGTGATCAAAACATGTACAAATTCCCAAATAGCTAGTCAAAATGATAAAATGCATTTCCCTACAGAATTTTCTGTAAATGTTATCTTTTTAAAGAAATACTCTATGGGAGGACATCATATAGCAGCTTTAATTGTGTTTATCTGTCTATATGTATTCTGTCATCAAATAGTTCAGGAATAAAGTTAAAAATTAAGTTTTTCCATGTTTCCAAGATAAATTGACATTTTGATAGCATTTGAAGATTCTGTATGTTCTGTATCCTCATTCCCTACAAGCAATATGCTCTAATCACAAAACATTTTCAATCCAAGATTATACTTTGCAAATTTTAAAATGTGCCACACTTGTTTTCTCTGTAAATTAAATGAGTCATTTAAAAAAATAACAATAATTTGGGAATTCCCTCTAATGATTTCAACCATGTGGGCATCAGTTCAATAGCTTGTCTCCTGTGTTGAGGTGTCTGTTGCTGACTAGTGGTTATACTGTGAGGCAATTTGTTCATTTTTTTTCTTTCACATTCTCCCAACTAAAGCAGATTAGAAACTGTTATATCTCATATACTTTATTTCTAAATATGTAGAGCACCATGCCATACAAATTGAAATGTAAAAATGAATAAAGTCTTTCATACCAATTTTAATGCATTTGAAAGGAATTTTTACCTTTCAAATCTTAATTATCTGCCAAGATCCAAAAGTCAAAGCATTCTACTAAGAGAAAATGACATATCCCAGGGGATATAATATTTGAGTCATTTTAGTACTCTAAATATTGGCATGTGCCTTTCAATTAAATACTTTCAAATGCCTTTTACCTATTTTCTTCATATATTCATTTATTCAAAGATGTGCCTACTAAATAAATGATTCATTAAAAAAAAATATCTGTCTTGGCCTTATATAGTTCTACAAGAGAAAAAAGTAGGTGGTGCAACATATGTATGATCACATGCAATTTTACAAATGTTAGCCCAGTATGTTCTACAAATTCACAACAACATTGAAACCTAAATAATAAAGCAGTTAATATTGTCAATAATGTATAAGTTATACCAAGAAAATGAAGTTGCTATTGTTCTTATTTGTTATATGGGAACAGCAGGCAACCTTAAGATACAAAGGGGTGAGGAAACACACATAAACCTCATAGGAGTAGAAACACCTCTAATAAACAGGGCCCTTTCAGTATCTAAAACTGTCTGAGAGGCACTGCTGAGTGAATCTTATGAGACATGGAACTTGAATTTTTCTGTTGCTAAACAATTTGTCAATGTTATGCCACACAACTGATATGACACATTTTTTGGTTTTAAAGTTGAACTGCTATGTAAACAAAACTCCATTCTAATCAAGAATCTGGTATCATATTTGTACTATACAACTCCTAAAATGGGAGGGGGGAATACTTTTATTGTCTGTATAAGTGTATTTGGTGTCAATTCTAATACTGTGTATTTGTAGATTCATGTTTATAATTACAAAAACAAATTATAATCAAGGTGATATTTTTTTGGTTAAATGTGTAAAAAATTTGCTTAATTTTTAAAAATAATTTTATGTTATATCATATCATTTTCCCCTACCCTTTCCTCTTTTAATCTCTCTTATGCAACTCCTTTGCTCTCTCTCTCTCAAATTCACAGCATTTTTATCTTTAATTGCTGTTACATATATATACATATATATGTATATATATATATATATATATATAATCTATTCAGTCCATATAAATTTCTGTGCATCTGAGACTTAAATTTTAACATGTCCTAACTAAAAAAATTAAGAAATTTTAGACACACTAATTTCTCAAGGTGAATAATACAGTTTTGTTATTCCTTTATTCTGAGTTTAACAACACAGAAATTCAAATCAAAACCACAAGGAAATATCTCCTTATTCTAGTAATAACGGATATTAGCAAAAATATTTTAAATGAAATATTGAAGATATGAAAAAGGAACCCTTGCAATACTTTCATATTGTTGATAGAAATGTTAAATTCAATAGCCATTCTGTATGGGTTTCCTTTAAAAATTAAAAATAGACGAACTGGAGAGATGGCTCAGAGGAAAGGAGCACTGACTGCTCGTCCAGAGGACCCGAGTTCAATTCCCAATACCCACATGGAAGCTCACAACTGTCTGCAACTTCTGTTCCGGGGATCCGACACGCTCACACATACATGCAGGCAAAACACCAATGTACATAAAACAAATTTTTTAAAAAATTAAAAATACAACTCTCATATGAACCATCAATTCAACTATTAGGTAAATGTGAAATGAAATCAACAAGCTGAATAGCCAATAAAGTGGAAAGAATCTCACTATCAACTGAAAAAAACTAAGAAAATTTGGCATTTATGTGAAATATTAATCAGCCATGGAAAATAATGAGCCCTATCTCATGCACTAACATGGAGGGAACTGGAAATCATCATGTTAAATGAGATAAAGCAAGCACAGAAAGTCAAACACCAGTTATTCTCTTATGTGTACCTAAATTCATAGAAGAGGGAGAAGAGAAAGAAAAGGACTGGACTATGGTTGACCAGTAAATATTAAGTTGCAGTTAAACAAAAGCAAATGGGTCTGGTGTGCTACAAAAGCCAGGGTGATACAGACAAACATGATGCACTGTGTACTTCAAAAACTTAGAAGAAAACATTTAAAAATAATATTTAACAAAAACTCATATTAAATAAGCATTCTTCAGAAATCAATATCTCATTCCTTGAAACTCTATTATAATTATTTTAATTCTTATTTAACCTTTTGTTATGATCGTTCTTTTATTAACACAATCAATGAAATGAGAAGTTAGTAACAAATTTCAAATGAAGGCTTTTTTTTAAGCAAGGGATGAAAGGATTTGAACTTCTCTAAGTGAAGAAAATAGCCCTATAGTCACATTTTTATAGAATGGAAATCAAAATAGTATATTTATGTCAAGTATATGAAAACATGACATTCATTTCTGCCCCAGAAAAAAAAACATATCTTATTAATTCTCTCTTTAGAGGGATTTTAATCCAGCAACATAGTTTCTCTGGCTAAAATACAGATATGCCCTTAGCACACATCTTTAATTCCTTTGGCTGGATTACAGACACACCCTTAGTACATACCTTTAATCCCAAACAATGACGGTCAAGTTAGTTGATAGAAGGAAGCAGCCATGTTTGAAAGTATTGTCTAATTGAAGGCAGAGAAAGTGATGAATCAGAAAAAGATTTGACAGACTAGGACATGCTCAACTCTCAGGAGAACAGAGAGCAAAGGAAGGAGACTTAAGACAGAGCAGCTCAGAGGAACAGAGAGAAAAGACAGTTTTACCAGGATAGTTTTACAGAGACAGGTTGAAGAGAGAACAAGAGATAGGTAAAGACAGAGGAGCTAATGAATGAGAAGGAGCCAGAAGATTAGAACAGATTGCTAGAATTAGTTTGAGGCCAAGCAGAGCAATTCAGTCAGAAGGTGAGAGAAGGCAGTTTGAATCAGTCATCTTGTAGAGCGTCTGAGCCAGAACAGCTGAGTTGAACCAGGCAGCCAGAGTTCAGAAAGAACTAGAAAGGGCGAGCTTACTCAGCAGTAAGTCTCAGAGGCTGGAAATGTTCTAGGCCTAGATTAGATGTACGGAGGCTAGAAGCTTCCAGGACCAGGCCTAGGTTAACAGACAGAGGCAGTAAGCCTCAGAGATGACAATTACATCAGGCAAATAAAAGATACCGTACATTGTGTTTTGATCATAATGACCCCCTTCTCCAGCACCAGATCCATCCCATTTCTCTATCCACCCAATTTCATGTTCTGTTTTTCATTTTAAATCCATTATATCCAAATATGCTCCGCAAACACTGGTTTGAAGGATATCCCCTAGAATGTAGTCAACCTACCAGGGTCTACACCCTTAAAGAAAACTTACTTTCTCTCTCCCAACAGCTATCAGTTGTCAATATCTTCTCAGCTAAGGGTGGGGCATTGTACCCATCTCCCCAAACAAAGCTGGAATTTTGTCTGTCTGGAGTTTACCCAGGTCTTCAGCATGCTGTCACTGCTACCTTGAGTTTTCATGTGCAACTTTCCTGTCATCATATCTTGAAAACAATGTTTTGTTGTAGTCCTCCACCCACCTATAACTCTTACAATTTTTCTGTCCCCCTTTCTACAATGGCCCCTGAGTCTTTGGAAGGCAGATGATGATGTATATATCCTATTTGGGCAGAGCACTCTGCTTGCTTCTACTCTCTGCAGGGCGACGAGCTGTGAGTCTTCATTTAACTGCCACTTACTGAAAGAAGAAATTTCTCTAATGAGTTCTGAGGGGTACACTTATTTATAGCTATAGAATTAAGCCATGAAAAATCACTTTATTATGTCCATTTATCAGAATTATAGGAGTAGGTTCTCCCCTAGGGTTTATGACTTTTCTGTGGAAGATTTTTTTTGGTCCCAGCAATGTTGCCATAAGTGGGGTCCATCGTAGGGAACAGACTTAAATCTAATAAACAGTGAATGGTTATTACCATGGCTTTCATGGCACTCCTATACCAGTTGCTATATCTTGCCTAGATCATCATTTTTATATCTTGCAAGGTTCAGAGCAGCATAAGATTGATGATTATTTTTCTCCTCCAGTCACGTGCATTTGCACCTTGAGCACTATGAAACCAGACCTGCCAGAGGAAGCTTCCAGGAGCAGCTTCATTTCTCCATGTTCTGTGATTCAAGTGAGTGGTGCTTTCAGTGACAGCGTCTTACCATCAAATGTTGAGGGTAACCAATAGCAGTAACAATAACCTGCAATGTTTGGGGAGTCCATGTAACTCCTCTGGTCAACAACTATAAAAAAATGTAACCCAGTCCTTACAAACTGGGCCTTTTATATACTAACCTGTGTGTCTGCTATGGGCACTGTCACCCCATTATAGAATAATTTCATTTAAACTCTTTTTCTATGTGGATATGATAGGTTTTAAGAAGCTTTTATAGTAATGGTCTTCAGGTGATTTTTCCATGAGATCTTTCATGCTAGTTACCCATCCCCATACTTAATTGGAGAGGCAGTAGAATTAATCAGATCTCATAAAAATAAATAATATGTACAGAAAAGGACATCATCATTTAAGTGAAAAGGCAGTAAAAAATCATATATACATTAATGTATTCAAGTTTGCTGAACATACATATTAAAACATCTATTTTGAATGTGTTGTGAAACAGTTCATACCTCTCTCTTTTGAGACAACTGTATATTATCTTATTCACTGGATAACATCATAGCTCCCTAGCTATTCTTATGATCAGGCATTAACATACACTTTTTTTAAACAAGTTATGTGTTCCTTTTCTAAAGCTAATGCTGACTGGAAACATGTTGTAACAGTAAAACTTTCAAGAAATTCTGGGTAAAACACATGTCATGACCTCTAAGCTTATAAACACAGCAACTATCTGCAACACAAGTGGACAACCTAAGTCGGGATTACCACAGCCAGAGCAGGATGGAATAGACTAATTTGGCCTCCAAGTCTGGACCAAATAAAATTACATAGCTACTAAAGCAAGTGCAATACTGAGGGAATTTGAGGATCAAAGTCTTAATGGTCTTCCATCCAAATGGTTTGCCTAACCAAGACCACTGCAGTAGGCTGATGGTGATGTAGACAAGTATTGTGTCTGTGAAGGAATTATGAATTCCCGTATGACAAACCATTATTGTTTGGATATGAAGTGTCCCGTATAGGCTCATGTGTTTGCACAGTTGGCCCCAGCTGGTGTTACTGTTTTGGAAGGCTATGAGACATTTAGAAGATGATGTTCCTGGAGGAAAGAGATCACTGGAAGCAGACCTTACACATTATAGAACAGTCCCAGTTTTGGTCCAAGTTATTTCTGATTCTGGACTGCTGGTGCTGATGTATCTACACACCTCATATTCTTGTTACTACAGCCTTGAGCTAATCCCCCACTATTCCTTCCCTGTCATGATGAACTGTACCCCCTTAAACCATAAGACAAAATAAATGCTTACAATTTAGTTGTATCTTGCAGGAATTCTGTCACAGTGATTAAAAGTATCAAAAATTGGTACCAAGAAGTAGGCCACTGCATGATAAATATGAGAATGTGGCCCACAGGATTTTGGAATTGGTTTTCAGAGAAAATATCAGAGTGGGCTAAAGGAGTCTTAGAATGCTATAAATAGAACTTAATGGGTGATTGTAGTACATGTTTGGATAATCAAAATGCCAACATGTGAAAGAAATATCTTGTGTATTGTGTGGATGTAGCAGCTGTCAATAAAAGACCTGTGGCCTATAGGAATAATTAGAATAGGAAGTGGAACATCCATTAGGCAGAGAGGATTCTGGGAGGGGGAAAGGCACAGGAGAGCTCACCCTAGAAGATGAAGATGAAGAGGAAGGATGCATGGTTCTGGGGCAGACATAATTAGCCACATGACAGAATATAAATTAGTATTTAATGAGTTGGATTAAGTTATTAGATAGTCAGGGAATGAGACTAGCTATATGACATAGGTGTTTGTAAATATATTTTGAGTCTCATGAGTCTTTACTCCGGGAGCTTGGGGTTAGGAGGAAGAATGCCCACCTACTATACCAACAGAAAACCAAGCAGTAAATACTGTGCTCCTGAAGTTTCAGAGAGTAACAAGGACTTTCCCAGAACCAGAGACTACTCATAACATATTCTGGCAAAGAATCTGGCAAGATATTATCCACTTCCCAGATATTGGCGTGAGGATGAATTCAAATTTGTTGAATTCAGATTTAAGACAAGGTACCATCAGACAACAGCAAAGCTAAAGCTGATTGCCTTTGGGAAAGTTTAAACTAAGAATTCTGAGCAGAAATTAGAACAAAAATGTTAGAAAATATGCAGTTTGGTGATAAAGGGTGCTTGAGAGAATTTGAAGCTGTAGACAAAATGACCACAAACAAACAGCATCAAATGTTTATACCATATGTGGGTCATTGTTCAAATGCTGTTTGTATAGAGGCATGGTTGCTGAAGCCCTGTTCAACAATCCATAAACTCTCCCTGTACTTCCAGAGAAGCATGAAATTTGCAACCCAACTATATTTCATTGGTTTAAAACATGATCCCTGACCACCCTCTGAGTATCCTAGAAATAACTAGATATATTATTGAGAAAAGTCCTATTAGCTTATGGATAGGAGTATAAAATGGATAACCCCCCAAAAAAATAAAAGTGAAATATTAGATGATGAACAAAAGCTAGAATTAATAGAAAATAGGAATGAAGAAAAACACAAATGTCAGGAGAAAGGGAGAGAGGTGTCTAAGCAAATCATTATTTTAGAATCTTAAAAATTATATTATGCATTCCCCCACCCCACCCCTCCACCTGCAGCAGGCAGGTGAGCCAGCGCCAAGCACCTGAGAGCATGAGAGATGTCCCCACTCATCGCCTGGGCAAAGCTGGAGAGCTGGCCCTGGGACAGCTGGGACAGCTGGCAGACTGACCCAACTCAGCTTCTACCCAGGCCTAAATCCAGGACTTGCCCTACCCCAATTATGAACTGCTGAAGCATGTGAAGGAGCTGGTCCAGCAGGTCGAAGGCTGCGGGATCTCCATGACACAGGACAACAACAGAATATCTGAGAGGAGTCTCAGTGAGGATCCAGTATTGAAGGAATAGCAGAAGCCAGAGCCCTCAAACCAGACCAGTGACTCATTGCAGTGAACATTTGCAAGTAAAGATGTTTGGACAAAATGTTATACTATGTGTCACACCATGACACACCACAGCTTCCATGGTAAAATGTTTTGCTGTTGTTTTAATTTTGTTTTTGTTTTTGTTTCCCTTGGAGGGGGTGGTTGCCAGGGTGGACAGCAGAGATGAAGGGATGGGGAGATGAATGGGATTGAGGTGCATCACACAAAATTCACAACACTTTTTCAAAAAATCAAAAAAAAAAAGATTGTGGATTTCATAAATCTTATGTTATGGTGTATTTTACCACCACTAAAAAAAAATAACCACACGGCAGCATCTGCTTATGAAATAAATCTAGTTTTTATAAAAAATATGTATTATGGAGAAGAAATGTATGTAATGGGAATTTTCAAGAAAAAATGCTGTTTTGTCTTATAGGTGTTTGCCATTTTTCATATAAAAAGAAAATTAATAAGAACTGTACTGCTCACAATTATAGATATAATGGGGAAAGATACCAAGATAACTGCTTCCTTCCTCAAGCTTTTATATGAATGTAAATTACCTCTTATGTTAATATGTGGGACCCCGTATGACACTGGGATCCTTTAGCCATAAAAATAAAGACATCAAGACCTTTTAATAATTCAAAGCTTAGGCCATAGCTGGGCAGACTCTCCACTAGATCATCTAAGTTAAACTGACCACGCCAGCCATGTGGCTATCTATACTTTCCAGACCTGTAGTCACATCTGTTTCCTCTCATGTCTCCTGGAAAAATGTTCTTCCTCTTCCTTCTTCCCAGAGTTCCTTTCTCTCTACCAGGAAGTCCCGCTTTCCTATTCTCTCTCTCTATCTCTCTCTCTCTCTCTATCTCTCTCTCTCTCTCTCTCTCTCTCTCTTTCTTTCTCTCTCTCTCTTCCCTGCCCCTCCCCCCCACATAGCTACAGGCTGTCAGCAACCTTTATTATCCAATCAGGAATAACTTTCCTAACAAAGCCTGTGGTAGGGAGGTTGCCAGATCTCAGGGCTCTGAAAACAGTGCACAAGACCCTTCTCCAACAGGGTCTCATTCAGTTTTGTTCTTTTTAGAAATAATTTGGTCAGAATATGATTGCTACATATACTGCCAATAATATGTTAATGGAATGAAATAGGCAAATAACCAGAAAATAGATTTTAAAACAAAGGCTGAGGAATAAGACTTTCAAGAGTACAAACTAAATTTTCAATATTTCTATGTGAATATCTTGAATCAATTATTCTTATAGTATATCACTGCTCACATTCTAACTTTTACATTACTAGGGAATTTTTATCTTTTATTTCTTTCCACTTGTTCCACTGACCATTATTCTTAGATTTAAAGTCTTTCAGTGACCAGCACTTAAGGAACTACATCCATACACATTTTTATTATTTGTACCTGAAAAGAACATGAAAAGAAACTGTAAAGTGTAATGTAAGTTGAAAACACCACATTTTTAACATGTATTTTTTTGGAGTTCATAGTTATTTTCACAAATAGAAGATTCACATGTATAAGCAAAAACTTAAGTAAAACACGTGACACTGTGGACAGAGCAGCTAGAAGGTCACAAATGAAACTTGAAGATAATTTCTCTATGATATTATCATGAAGAACATTGAAAGGATTTTCCTGAATGTTAAAAATTGAGAGACAGCCAAAATGTGTAGGTTCTCAATAGTATCCATTTCAAAATACATCTAAGTGATAAAATAAATCAAAATAACATGTCCTTGTGGTACAGCAAATAAACTTTCCTGGGTTTCCAAACTTCAGAGGATATAAGCATGACAACTCTCCTGAAGACAGGTCCAGAAGAAAAGTATGAACTCACGCAGTCAGAAAGATAAATAAATACACTCAGAGCTGGATAGATGTCTCAGTGGTTAAGAGCATACAGTGCTCTTCCAGAGGACCTGACTTCAGTTCTCAGTCTTCACATCTGAAGGTTCCCCACCTATGACTTCTGCTCCAGGAAATCCAATGTCTCTGGCCCCTGCAGGCACCCACACTCACATACACATACACAACTCAGACATTCACATTATTAAAAACAAAATAAAATATTTTAAAAGAAAAATAAAATAAAAATATAATATAATTCTATTATATATTGTTCATATATTTCCCTTATTTACTCTGAAAAGTTTGCATACTTCCTGTCAATATTAACAAAAAGGACACTACCAATGACTCATCTGTGTCTTAATGACGTTGCTCCATGGCACTCTTTGTTTACTCAATTCCCTTGGGCTAACAGAAAGATACAGATAAATTAAGTCAAGCCCAGGTCCTTTTTGACAGCATACCTCAAAAGCAATCTTCCTCGCTTTTGACTATTCAAACCACCATTTGCACCAACAACAAAAATAACATTCTCTTAAGCCTAAAGAAAATATTACATATTTTATGCATATAAGTTATGGTGCTGCAAAATCTCCACCTAAAACGCCCATGTAGGTGCTGAGGAAAATGTCTTAGTAAGTTCTTTGTGCTATGTGAAGAAGCAAATGGAAGAGGTTCTCCATCAGCACAGGCTGTCCAGTGTTTGTTCATGGAAGAAAGGGAAATGGTGGCTCCGTTGTAATCTGATAAACTGTTTCAAAAATTTTAGAGTAACAAAACCTAAGTATACTGTGAGTCAAATAGTACTAGTCTCTCAGCAAAAGAAATACAATCTGGAGACACAACAAAGTTAAATCATGTTGTTTGTCAGTAAAAACGAAATCAAATAAGTTACTGAGCAAACTTGCTGGCTCCGAAAATCTGACTATTTAAGAAAGTAGTTCAGACTTCACTTTCAAGATGAACCCAGAAGTAAGTTTGTTATCTTCATATACTATAAAATATTCCAATTTACTTAAGCATTTGCAATATTATCTGTACATAACATATACATAATGTGAGAATTGAATGCGGTCTTATGGGTATGTACAGGAAGAAATGAGGTAGTTTAATGGGAAAAGGACTAAATATCACATTTTCTCTCATATGTGGAATCTAGATTTAAGTATGTGCGGGGGGGATGTATGTTTGTGTGTGTGTGTGTGTGTGTGTGTGTGTGTGTGGTGTGTATGTATGTATGTGTGTGTGTGTGTGGTGTGTATGTATGTATGTGTGTGTGTGTATGTATGTATGTGTGTGTGTGTGTGTGTGTGTGTGTGGTGTGGTGTGTATGTATGTGTGTGTGTGTGTGTGTGTGTGTGTGTGTGATGAAAGCAGAGGAAGAGTAGGAAGGGGACCAAGGAGAAGGAAAGAGGAAAGATAATTAAGCAGGTTCTTATTCTTAGTCTATGTTTATTGCAAGATACAATGATGTATATGCATGAAAATGTCATAATGAAACCCATTATATTGTATGCCAAGTAAAACATAGCTTAAAATATTTCATATGCATTTATGTGGATTTATAGCCCTTTTAACACTGAAAATTAAATGAATGTTATCACTGAGGACACTATTAGACCACAAAGCAGAATTCCAAAAATAAGTAATGAATTGTTCCCACACCCCCACTTTAATTTTGTACCCCAATGGAAATAGAATCTTTAAAGGGTATTTACAATTATGGTAAAGAATATCTACCTCCATGTAAATGTTACTTCAACCATCTACTTATTCATTTATATGGCATTGTTATGTTAAAATTGAATTATACATTTTGTGAATTTAATGTTTCTAGTTAATGACTTTTTTTAAAAAAGGCTTTCCTTTCTTGCCCTCTGGTCTCTGTATTATAAAATAAAATTTTAATCACACATGGAGAAGACCAGCATTATCCAAAGACCCTGATGTGTGAAACATAAATGCCTGAACATGCCCATGAGTAAGCAAGCTGCTTCTCTAGTGAGGTAGTCATCAGAGCCCGTTACTGCTGAACTTATGAAAGTTTTCTAAACCACAGTGCACTTAGTTGTACAAAATGTAAATCAGAAGGTAAGACTAAATTACCTCTATAAGCTTTGAACTCTGTGTTTAAATTATGCCATATTCTAGACTCATTTTTACAATGTTGAGGAAAGATCAGTTACATTATTTTACATGTTTCATTAGGCAACCTAATAATTTTTTAAAACATTATAGATCTAAATATTTTTAAAGCATTGGAAAAATTATTTAAGTGATATATCAGAATTTTTAATCCACACTTATAACTCTAATGTATTTTTCATCAACAGATTGAACAACTGATGTTATTTGTCATTGGAATGGAAAAATAAGGAAGGGCAAATACTGTTTATTTCATAAGACTATTCATCTTTACAAATGTTTTCTAAATACCATGCCCTATCTTCAATATTTTTCTATGTATTTTGTGTTATGGAGGAATATACTTTGCATATCTAAAGAGAAGAAGGTCCACAATGAAAAACCGCACGGTGCCCACAGAATTCATTCTATTAGGACTGTCGGATGACCCTGAGCTTCAGATTGTGATCTTCCTCTTTTTAATTATCACGTACATACTAAGCATCACTGGGAACATGGCCATCATCGCTCTCACCTTGGTAGACCCCCACCTCCAGACCCCCATGTATTTCTTCCTCAGGAACTTCTCTGTTTTAGAAATAACCTTTACAACTGTCTGCATCCCTAGATTTCTAACCACAATTGTTACCAGAGACAAAACTATTTCCTATAATAACTGCACAGCTCAGTTGTTTTTCTTCATCTTCATGGGTATCACTGAATTTTACCTCCTGACCGCCATGTCCTATGACCGCTACGTGGCCATCTGCAAGCCCCTGCACTACACCACCATCATGAGCAGGAGAGTCTGCATATGGCTGGTTTTTTCTGCCTGGCTGGCAGGGTTCCTGAACATCTTCCCACCTGTCATTCTTTTTCTTCAGTTAGATTACTGCGGCTCCAACGTCATTGATCACTTCACATGTGACTACTTCCCCCTCCTGCAGTTGTCCTGCTCGGACACATGGCTCCTGGAAGTGATCGGGTTTTACTTAGCAATCGTCATACTGCTCTTCACTTTAGCATTGATCATCCTGTCCTACATGTTCATCATCAAGACGATTTTGAAACTTCCATCTGCCAGCCAGCGAAAAAAGGCGTTTTCTACCTGTTCCTCCCACATGATTGTCATTTCCATCTCGTACGGCAGCTGCATCTTCATGTATGCTAACCCTTCTGCCAAAGAAAGGGCGTCACTGACCAAAGGAGTAGCTATTCTCAATACGTCCGTCGCTCCTATGATGAACCCCTTTATCTACACCCTGAGGAACCAGCAAGTGAAGCAAGCCTTTAAGGACACCATCCAAAAAGTAGTGCTTTTCTCGGGAAAATGAGAGCATTTGTAATGCTGGAAGTATAATGTCTTCCTCCCAAATTTATAGGCAAGGGAGAAAAAGTGTGATTGATTTGTGATACGGTTGGTATTTTCATACTTAATGATATTATTCCACATTTAGAGTAAGCATGCTCTGAAGCTCAATTCTATGTGTGTTCATCCATCTCTTGGTCTTTCCATTTATCATCTATGTGTTTACTTGTGAGTGTGCATTTTTTTCTAAAAAACAAAGTCCTTTCAGATTTTTTTCTATTGTGCATTCCATATCAGAACTCTCCTTCATTGCAATTATTTGGGAGTTTATGTTTCATGATCTTCTTATATTTCAAATCTTTTCTAAAGTTTATTTAGATATGGAAACTCCAGGGAAATGATTATGATTTTGGATAGGAGTATGATAGTTTTGTGTAGACACAGTATATTTAGCATGGTGAAATTGTGTCAGGATATGCACCTCAAAATTACCATTCTTACCGTATAATAGGAGAGAATGTTATCAGGAAATCTGGGTCTATTCAGCATTCTGTGAAATCAAATAACCACAATCGTTGGTGGTTTGGTTAAAAATATAAATATCCACTAAATTATTTTAAAATAATGTAATCATGTGAATCATATTCTTTATACTAATAATTAAAATAAAGAGAAATGGAGTAAAGGGTGCAATAAAATATGCAGTGATTGTTACAGTGAAGAATATTATTCTAAAATATTGGTTAACTTGATTCTTTCAACAATTTCATGAAGTATCTACAATTATTGTTCTCTTGTAGATTTAATAACTACATATAGGCAAAACAGAAAATGTAAAACAATATAAGGAAAACTAACAAAATTATTATAGACCTATGGAAGTTCAGCTTTCTGGAGCCCCGATTTTTTTGGTTTTGGTTTTGGTTTTTTTTTTTTTGGGGGGGGGGGGTTGGGTTTTTTTTTTTTTTTTTTTGAGACAGGGTTTCTTTGCGTACCTCTGGCTGTCCTGAACTCATTTTGTAGACCAGGTTGGCCTCGAACTCACAAAGATCCACCTGCCTCTGCCTCCCTACCTGGCTTGAAGTGCTGATTTTTAATCTCAGGATCTAGTAATTACTTTAGAATTTGCTGATAGGAAAGCTAATGCCTACTGTATTTCTTTTTACTGTGCATATTATACTTCAGCTTAGACAAATTACATGAGTATTTATTATCCCTTAAAATTGAACTCTATTATCTCAAATTTATCAGAGAATTAATAATATCAAATAGAGGCTAAAAGTTCAAGTTTCAAAGACAATAACCTACAAATACAGTATTTAAATTGACTCTTTAATGGCAAAGACTGGATTCATGAAGTCAGAATACCGAGTTTACTGCTAATAATTTACTAATGAGTCCCATGTTACATACTATATTGTTGATGGAATTTTTTACTGTTTATTTATTACTTCAATTTACATCTCCATCACAGTCCCCTCCCTCCACCCGTCTGGGGTCCACCCTCTCACCCTCCCACCCTCTCCCCTGTCTCCCACCTATACTACTCCTCTCATGTTGGGTGTCCTACATATTATCCCCCTTCAGTTCAGTAGCCATATTGTGCTGGGAGCCTACATAGCAGCTTCACTAGGGCAAAGTATCCCACTAACAGGTAACAAAGTCTATGTTCCTGTTCCTTTCAGTCTGTTGGTTGTAGGATAGTTGTCCTGTACTATATGGTTAAAATCCAGTTATAAGTGAATACACGCCATGTGTATCTTTCTTGGTCTGGGCTAGCTCACTCAGGATGAGCTTTTCTGGTTCCATCCATTTGACAGCAAATTGTATGATTTCCTTGTTTCTGATGGCTGAATAGTATTCCATTGTGTAAATGTACCACAGTTGGTTTTTTGTTTGTTTTTTGTTTGTTTATTTGTTTTATTCATTCACTGGTTGAAGTGAAGAACATCTGGGTTGTTTCCAGTTTCTAGATATTACAAATAAAGCTGCTATGAACATAGATGAGGATATGTCCTTTTGGATAGGTGAGGAGTTGATGCACTTTTTAATGCTTGATTTATTTACTCCCATAAATGATGCAATGATTTAAAAAAAGAATAAATTCCACACACACTTTCTAAAATCCTCATTAAGAATAATAGGTCAGGTATTATTATCATTGACAGAGATATACTCCATGTGTCCCATCTTTGATCCTCACCTGAACTGATCAATTTTGTAATTGTTGAATATGTGCTCATGTTGGCCTGACATCACAAGCCTGTGATGCATGGCAGATCTTGACTTTCATACTTGTGTTTCTTGAGTGATGTGGGAGTCATAACCATATTACGTCCTGATTGGAGGGAATTTCTTGGATGACAGTTTGATGAACCTCAGTAGAGATTAGGCCCCTGGCAACTCTATCTGGCTAATAGGCCTGTACTCAGTAGAGATTAGGCCCCTGGCAACTCTGTCTGGCTAATAGGCCTGTACTCAGTAGAGATTAGGCCCCTGGCAACTCTGTCTGGCTAGTAGGCCTGTACTCAGTAGAGTTTAGGCCCCTGGCAACTCTGTCTGGCTAATAGGCCTGTACTCAGTAGAGATTAGGCCCCTGGCAACTCTGTCTGGCTAATAGGCCTGTACTCAGTTTGGCCTGTGCTTTCATTATTTTCCCAATTCTATTTGTAAAGTGTTATGTGAAGAACATCTTAAGGCTGGAGTGATGGTTCATCAGTTAAGAGCACTGTCTCCTCTTCCAAAGAGTCGGAGTTAGATTCTCAGCATCTACACGGTAATTCACAACCATTATAACTCAAGGTCCATGGAATTCAACACCCTATTTCAGGTTACAGAGGCAACAGGCATCCACATGGTACACAGATGCATATGCAAGCAAACCCCTACACACAGTAAAAGCTAAATCAGTTTTAATTAAAAATAACTACATCCTAGAATTCTAGATATCAAACTCTTTCATGCATTTATCATTCTGTATCTAGTAAACAATTATGATCCATACACAAAATCATAAAAATAAATACCTAGTGAATAATCACACAAAATATCTTGTAAATAATTAAATGGGTGCTTATATCTGCACCATAAATGCTTAATATCTGTATGTGGCTGGTAGCAGTTTTCTAAAGATGAACAGGAAACTTCCAGATAATTCTAAAATAACTATTGCTTAATTGTGTTGTATTTTTTAGTAAGAGTCTCACTATGTAGTTCTGCCTCAGCCTCCCTCCCATATGCTGAGATTACAGCCATGTACTACCAAGCCCAGCTTGGTGTTTTAAAGCAACTAGATTGTAATTTTGTGATAGCTATTGGGTTTTAGGACAGAACCATTTCTATTCTTTGAGAATTCTGGCAAGACTTTAAAGGAAAGTTATTTAGCTGAAGGACTTTTTTTCAAGCTCTATATCAGTAAAAAAAAAAAAAAAAAGAATTGCCTACAATGTCTGTATCATCCAGGAATGATTCCCAGTACACGTAGTGAACATAACTGAATTGATATTCAGACAAAGGTGACCATGACTGCAAATTGCAAAGTTGTAAAAGTAACAGACAAAGTGTGTGGCAAATCATGAGAAAATGAATAGAAAGAACACAATAACAGTGATTTCATTTCTATAAAATAGCTGTTTTTATTCATTCAATTTATTAAACAAAGAAAAGCACACTATGGAGCAGTATTACTTTTCTTTGCGTGAACATTATGCTTTGAACTCTATTGAAGGTTTTCCTGTCTAAAATTTGAGCAATCCCTTTTAAGTGAAAATGTTTTCTCCTTCTTTTGAAGATGAAGCAAATATAATAATAGGAAATAAGTCATAACACATAGGCAATATATACCTGAAGAGTAATTCCGATCAGTATGATAATTCAACAAGCAACCCATTGTATCAACTCCATGGAAGGGGAGAAAATTTACAAAATAAAAATACACATGACAATATTAGAACTGAGCAATTAAGTGCTATTGAAATTATTTATTCCTTCACAAAATTATTAAATGAATATATACAAAACATCAGGGTAGGCTCAGAGCGAATTTTACAAATTTTTATTTTATTTTATTTTATCATAACCCAGAAAAATCAAATGTTCAAGAGCCAAAGATTACTCCTTTGAAATTGAATTTAAATATCTTGGACAAAAAAATCATTTAATTAGAGAAAATTATATTTCCTTCACTTTTTTCCCAATAATCTCAAATGTAACAACATGACTGTAGCACACTTTCATTGTATTATATTTCCTTTTCTCTTGTGATCAAAATGGATTTATCTTAACCACCAACTTCAGCCATCTCCATAAGCTATGTGTTTGATAATCTATTATCTCACTTATGCATACTGCTTATCCATTCTCTGTCAACTTTTCTTTAAGCCTTAAAGCTCCCTCATGTTGAATCACTTATGTTAAACTTCCCAACATCATGTAGACCCAAGCTTCGATTTTTTTTCCTTTTTTGTTCTGTTTCTATAATGAGATATATTTCTATCTTTTGTCAATACATTTGATCCACTGGAGCCCAAGCAATAGGAAGTGCATCAGTTCCATGAGCACATAGAGCAAAGTTAATGTGCGGGATGGTACAGTTACGATCATCCACATAAAGGAATTTTTCATAAGGTATTGGAATTTAAAGCCATCTCTATGGATGGCTGTGACATTTTTAAAGCAAAAAGAGCATTGTGCTCATTATTGTCTCCCAAGGGACTTATTAAAATATACTCATTCAGTGAAACATATTTGTTAAATTAATAAACAAATAGAAGTCTCAAAATACCTACTACCTGATCCTATTGTCAATAAATTTCTGAAAATTAATATTTATTTCCATCTTCTATATTTTTTCTTAAAACTGTGCTGTTATCTTCAAACATCTTTTTTAAGAATTATTGGTTTTTATATTTTGCATTGCTTCTATACAAACATATATCTTTCCTGCACATAATTCAGTGACGAAAGTTTCTTTTAAATATATTATTATGTATTCTTTCAAATTCTCATATATGTATACAGTCTACTTTCATGTTATTCACCTATCATTCTCCTTCTCCAACCCCTCTTACACATCTCCCCTAATTCCTTCCCAGCTTCAAATCTCTTTAGAACCCGCTTAGTGAAGCCATTGTGTACATGGATCTGGGACCATCCACTGAACCATGATCGTCTGTCAGGGACGATATTCCTAAAGAAACCTGACTTCTGCTCACCTAGTAATTAGCAACTATCCATAGTCCCTCAGCTACAGGTGGGATCTCATGTTCCCCTCCTCTTCCATGCTGGGATATTGATTGGCCTGATCTTATACAGATCTTGTGTTGGCAACTAGAGCAGCCATGAGTGTGTGAGGATAACTGTGCCATTAGGTCAAGAAGACAGCTTTCTCCTAGTCCTCCTCAAACTCTGGCTCTTACCATTTTAATCCCCTCTCCCATATTGGTCTCTGAACCTTTCAAGGAAGGCTTGTGACTCGGATGTGATGCTTTTGTGGCAAGTACTGCACACACACACCTATTCGCCATGTTTGACCAGTTATGAGTCTGTATTTAACTGCACATACTACAAAAAGAAGCTTCTCTGATGAAGTCCAAGAACTATGTGTAGCACAGCTACATTTTTCTGTTAACTGGTATTCCTATGACTATCTAACTGATGGACTGGAGTCAACTTCCAATAACCCTTCAATAGTATTGATTTTTTTTAATACTTATTCAACAGAGTACAAGTGCATGCTCTCTCTCTCTTCTTTGAAGATATGCCTTCCAGGATTTCCACTGGAGTGGTAGCCAGGGAAAAATTCCTTTTTTACTCACTAAGCCACCATTTTAATTCCTAGGATCAAATTCCTCTGAATAGGACACTTTTGGTGTTTTCTTAATTTGGAATGTTTTGATATAGGCAATAGTGAAATATATTCCACTAAACAATTTAATAACAGGAACATTCTGCCTCACTCATCAAATGTCATTGCTACTGTGATATATGGTTCTTCAACTCTAGGTAGTATCTCAGCTACTTCCTCGGTAGCTCTGTACATTCTTAGAGAGTGAAATGTCTGTGAAATCTTGAGAACTTGCCTAAATTTACAATGAGTTAGTTCCATGGTCTGACAAATAGGGAGAGTAACTTTCTCCACTGGTATGAAACACTCACAAAAACAGCTATATACCTGATGTGCTTAATAAAGTGTAACTATTAATTCTCATTCTAATTTAATGACATATAACCATCTGTGTTCAATGTTCTCAAGAACAAAACAGCTTTAAGTGCTTAACACTTATAACAGAACAATGATCTTTCTATAGAGCCTTACATGGTACTCCCTTAATCACAATGGAAGCACCTCAGTTTTCTCATGTGAACATGGGGGATAATAAATCTTAATGATTTATTTATGTGAATTACATTTTTCTTTGGACTCATAAAATTTAAATTATTTTATGTATTTGCCCATTTTCACTTTTCAAAACCCTTCAGATAATGCCTATCTACATGCAGACACTGTATTCAACACTTTTCAATTGTAAATGTTATTTCATTCTTCAAGTCAGATGCACTCATAAGAGATTTGAACTTCTGATCCGGGAACAGTTAGGCATCTGCAGTGCTGCTTTAGATGGCAGGGGGTAAAAGAAGGCCTAAACTTACAGCAATAGCTTGAATTTTATATTAACAACACGGAGTGAATTCTGTTCACTTCAATATCACTTGATTTTAGATGTATCCCTAAGAAACAGACCCTTAAAATACTAAGAATCTATGACCAGTTAAAGAACTTCTTTGATAACAAAGTGATCCATTCCACTGTGCAATGAAATACTGTCTGCATTAGCACATTCACAAGACAATAAATATATCTGTATGTCCATTGAGCACACCAATTGGTTACCCAATACCAATGGTCAGCTCTAAAACATATACATACAGGTAATATTACATAGACTGAGCTGAGCAGGCTATATTTATATATCTATATTTCTATATTTCTAATATATTATATACTGAGGAGTGTGTGTGTGTGTGTGTAACAACAATGTAAGAAAAAAGAGGCCAAAGATTTGAAAGAGAGCAAAGGGGAGTTCATGGGAGTGTTTAGAGAGAGAAAAAGAAGGGAAGTTTTTATAATTGTGCTATAATATCAAAAACTTTTTAAATATAAGATGGTATGTGTTCAGGAAGAATGTTATTTGCACTTAACTTGAAGAAAGGACAGATTCCAAGATTATGTCTAATTCCCACTCTGTTATATGAAAGTAAATTCCAAATAAGAGTTGTTTTTATTATTTCTTTACGGTTAGAATATAAGGGTGAACACAAGCCGGGATGGATTTTCAAAAGCAATGATCGAATGAACAAATGGGAGTGATTATAATAACAACTTGTTGAAAAATATAAAACCATAAAGATAAGTCTGATATCCTTCATCATGCAGAATAATGGACATCTCAGATCATTTTAAAACTCCATAATTAATTATCATTTTCCCCTAAAATAGAAAAATCCTATTCATTCACAGTTTGGTATGCTGCCATTTAAAGTCTACTGATCTCTGTTTTTATGCTGTTTTATGTGTTTAAGTGTTTTGCATGCAGGTATGTACATGCACCACATACATGTCTGGTGTCAATGAAAGTCAGAAGAGGCTATTGGATCCCCTGGAACTAGAATTACAGATGGTGTGAACCACTATGTGGCACTGAGAACCAAACCCAGTTCCTCTACAAGTGCTCTTAACTGCTAAGGCTTCTCTCCAGCCTCTAAATCTCTATGTTTCTAATTTTTAGTTTCTTCTCATTGTAAAGTTATACATAATTTTAAAATATAAATAATTTTTATTTTTTTCTGCTTTGATTTAACGTCGTCTATACTTTGTCTATTCCAAATTATAGACAGTAATTTGGGCCACTTTTCTACTTACTGTCCTGAGGATCTAATCTCCATGGTGTCTTTTGTTTACTCATTCAATCAATCCCCCCGAGTCCATGCTAAATAGAACAGATAAAATTGGGACTAACCTGAATTGCATTGCTGTGGTGTTGATCTATCATCAAGTTACTAAAGAAGGTATATTAGCCTTCATTTATGATCATTCATTTTTTAAATATCAATATTTATTTAGGAACAAAGATGGGAACCACAGGTTCTTGGTTGTATTTGGATTCATGAGGAAAAATGAGTTGATGTGTGTCTTAAGTATTAAAGAGTTCTTAGGATTTTATTTTATTATTGATATTTTGGAGATTTGATTACAAGCATAAAATAACAGAGGAGAAATCAATTATAAAACTCTCTTTAAAAGTCCTAAAACACTTATATTTAAGCAAACTAACAAGCCATTAGAAATGACAATGACTATACCAGAAATATTTAGCAAAAAAGTAAGTATATTTTTTTCAGAAATATAATTTTTGCTTTTTAATTATGTATTTGTGTTCTGTATAAGCAATTTCAATATATAATATATATAATTAAACAATACAATTCAATTAAATATATAAAAGAAAAATTTAGCACTACAATTAAATTTTTACATTGTAGCAAACTATATTATAAGTTATAGGACTAAATAATTTTTCATGGTCTTATCATCTTACCAGCTTGCAATACTTTTTTAGTATATGGTAACCATGGGATCAGTTTGTACAAAATTGAAAAAATTCATTAGCTATACTAAGCAGGTATACTTTGTTTTGGCTTTATTCACGAATTTTCTCCACTGAAAAGTTTAGGATCCACCATGTAAAATCAGAAGACAAGAATCTACATGCTGTGAGATCACAAAGAGCAGATGAGGGAAAGTGGAGCCATCTCACTTCCAAGAAAACTTACAGGTAAAAGCTTGAGGTAAAGTCATTCACTTACCAAATTAATCCACTAATGCCAATAAAATGTCACTCCACAATAGCAATACTTGTTAAGATTGCAGAGAACACTTGAGAGTGGGGCAAGTTGCCTGGGTATAGGGACAACACTAAAGTTCTGAAATAATGTCATGCATGAATGAACAACTAGTTTAAAAAAAAAAGAAAAACTTCATGTGACATCAGAAGTGATGATGGGTGCGAAATACGGATGAAAGAAAATAGCATTTGTCTCCTGAAAACTTGCCGTGAATGTTGAACTGTGTCATTATTCACAGAAGAGAATAGAGAGTGTGCATTGAAGTGATTTACAGCATTGAAAATAGAACAGGTAAGAGCACTTACAGCTTACAAAAATAAAATTAGAGCCAGGAGTTGTCTGTAGTCTCAGAATTCATGGGGCTGAGTTGGAAGATTATGAGTTCAAGGCCAGATCAGCCACACAGCAAGACTCTTGTCACCAACAAGATAAGACGGGGTGATTTTGTATATGTCACAGTGTAGACTCAAGATAGGAATGAGGTAAATGAAATACATCCAATAATAGAGTAATTAAATCTCTACAGAAAGTCATTATAGGGAGGGGTAGAGGGAGAGGGCTGTGATGGAGATGTACTTGAAGTAATAAATAAGCATTTTTTAAAAAAACAAAAAAAGAGAAATTCATTATAGCAGATAAGGAATGCCCATGTCTCTCATATCTCTGACATGTCTATGTGTGCATGCTAAAAACACATAACTCTGAACCACAGAGTTACCACCAAAAAATAAAAAGGCTTGAAAAGAAGAAACTAAAGAATTAAAATAGAGAGATGCTTATAAATATAGAGGAAAGCATTGTAAATGAAAATCCTTCAGAGAATTACACTATGCTACCAGTAAGCTCTTGGTCATTTTCTTATTTCAAGGAATATTCAGTAGACATAGATACAGCAAAATATAGGAGAACATGATGGAAAACACAAAGTTGTGACTATAAAATGAGGTAAGAACAGAGTGTTTTAAAGTATTTTGTTTAATTTACTATAGAATCAATTTCAAACAATGATGACAACAATGATTTGTTTTGCAACAATGATTTTTAAGTGTATGTGGTTAGCCAGGTATTTCATTCATTAGATATATAATGTATACAAGTGTGTCTTGATACATATATGTAGTAAAATTATTACTGTAATAAGGAAAATCATTTATTCCATCACTTTCTAGTTATTATTTTCCTTTTGGTGCAAGAGTACACAAAATGTCCTTACAGAGTAAGCTATAGTAAACAATACAACACTATTAAGTATACTTTAGATAATATACACACTACTCTTTAGTTACCTAAATGTATTTATCCTATGACTACAAATTTATACTATTTGAAAGTATTAGGATTACATTGACTATGTTACAAATATAAAATATTATAAAGTGCTATTTATGTTCATGCACACCTTTGTAATAATGTCCAGTTTTACAAAGGAGACCCAGCCACCTTGACACCTATGACATCATAGATGAGTCTGAAGGACACTATGTTAAGTAAATTAAACACCCAACACACTCAACAAGTTCATTTTTCTTTATTAACAAAGCTGACTTCTTCTTTATGCATCTATTTAGAAAATGCCTTTACAAGAACAGGATACTATGAGAAATTCCACAACAGTAACAGATTTTATTCTTCTTGGACTGACAAATGACCCACGGTGGCAGCTTCTGATTTTCACGTTTCTTCTTGTTACCTACGTGCTAAGCGTGACTGGGAACCTCATCATTGTCACCCTCACACTCTCAGATGCCCATCTGATGACACCCATGTATTTCTTCCTTCGTAATTTCTCACTCCTGGAAATATCATTCACGTCTGTCTGCATTCCCAGGTTCCTTGTCACTATTGTGACAGGAGACAGAACCATTTCCTACAATGGCTGTGTGGCTCAACTGTTCTTTTTCATTTTCTTGGGAGTGACAGAATTTTACCTTCTGGCTGCCATGTCCTATGATCGTTATGTGGCCATCTGCAAACCTCTACACTACACGACAATCATGAGCAACCGTGTGTGCATTCTTCTCGTCTTTAGTTCATGGTTTGCAGGATTCCTGATCATATTTCCACCAACTATCCTTCTGCTACAGTTAGACTTCTGTGCCTCCAATGTAATTGACCACTTTATCTGTGACTCTTCCCCAATTTTGCAGCTTTCTTGTTCAAACACCCACTTTCTAGAGCTCATGGCATTTTTGTTAGCTGTGGTAACACTCATGGTCACCTTGACATTAATCATCCTCTCCTACACAAATATCATCTGGACAATTCTGAGAATTCCTTCTACAAATCAAAGAAAAAAGGCCTTCTCCACGTGTTCATCCCACATGATAGTTGTCTCCCTCTCTTACGGCAGCTGCATTTTCATGTACATTAAGCCTTCTGCAAGGGAGAGGGTGACCCTAAGCAAAGGAGTAGCTGTGCTCAACACCTCAGTGGCTCCTCTCCTGAACCCCTTCATCTACACCCTGAGGAACCAGCAAGTAAAGCAAGCCTTCAAAACCACGGTCCAGAGGATCCTCTCTTCTTCAAAGAACTTAACATGATCATGAGGAAAATGGATCTTTGAAAAGAGATGAATGAAACCTCTGCCTTTCTCTACATAGACTTTTTCCCAACACCCATTAAAATGTATTAAATTTATTAAGAATATGGAGCACAAATGTATATAGAGAATAAGTAGAGATATAAGATGAAATATATTGAGGTTTCTAGATTTATATTTCTAAAGAAAATATAAATAAACATATATATAAAGTATGAAAATTGTTATTCTTTAGTACTATTTCTTAAATAACAGATCATTCAACTGAAATTGTCTCTATTTCTACTAATCATATTTTAAATGGAAAATCATGGTCTCTAAGGGTCCACTGTTTTTTTTCCTTTATTTTTTATTTCTTCAAGTTACATTTCAATCGCAGTCCCCTCCCTATTCCACCTCCAGTCCCACGCTCCCACCCTCAACCCCCCATCCTCTTTCCTTTTTTTTTCTTTTAAGTTTAAGGTATATCTTATTTCCCCCTACAGTTTCCCCTTTCAGTCCAACAAATGGCTCTTTCTCTTATTATAATAAACACAATACAAAACCACAGAGGTAATTAGGCCACAGTTCTGAGGGTTACATGGCTTAGCATACATTCCCAATGTCCAGTCCATATGTATTTGGTACTTGACTTTAACATTCTACTATCTAACCATCTCCATGAATTTAAAGTTCTATATCTGATTCAACATTCATACTAACTTGCAACACAATTTTAAAAGTATCTTCTTAGATCTATAACACTCTCTTGACTCCTAAAAAACTCAAAATTTAATTATGAGACTCTAGCTATCTGTTCTTCAACCACCTCAGAGACCTGCGAGGGATAAATATATCTGATTTTATAGGAAGTACAGGACCTGCAGCTTCCCAAACTAAGAAATGACATACCAGTGGCTGCCTGGACAGTTCCCATTTTCTCTCCATACATTACAGCATCGATCTTCGGTCATTTGGCCCCGCTTCTCTGACAGACATTGATTGTAGAGCAGGGGTTATGAAGGACTTACCTACCCTGTCTTGGCAGAGCTAGGCTGTCGACTTACCTGCTTCCAGGTTTTGTCCTTTTTGGACAGCATTCTGTCTACAGTTGGAGAAAGGGGCTTTTCCTACCAAGAGATAGGCTTGTGACTAATTCAATCATCTCCCACTGGAGATTCTTCGATGTTTATCTTCTACTTGGAGGAGAATAGGGGGTGCTGTCAGGAGTTGATATGTCTTTTTTTTTCTTTTTTTTAAATAATTTATTTTTTATTTCTTCAAGTTACATCTCAATCACAATCCCCTCCCTACTCCCCCCTCCAGTCCCACCCTTCCCCCCTCCTCCCCCTCAACCCCCCCATCCTCTTCCTTTCTTTTTTTTTTTTTTTTAGTTTAAGGTATTTCTTTTTTCCCCCCAACAGCTCTCCCTTTCAGTCCAAAAAATGGTTCTTTTTCTTATAACTATAAATACAATACAAAACAACAGAAATAAATAGGCCACAATTATAAGAGTTATATGGCTTAGCATACATTCCCTGTGTCCAGTCCATATGTATTTGGCACCTGACTTTAACATTGTACTATCTAACCATCTCCATGAGTTTAAAGTTCTATATTCATACTAACTTGCCTCATAATTTTAAAAATATGTTCTTAGATCCGAACACCCTCTTGATTCCTAAACAACTCAAAATTTAACTATGAGACTCTAGCTATCTATTCTTCCACCACCTCAGAGACCTGAGAGGGATAAATATATCTGATTATATAGGAAGTGCAGGGCCTGCAGCTTCCAAAACTAAGAAATGACATACCAGTGGCTGCCTGGACAGTTCTCATTTTCTCTCCATACATTACAGCAGAGTTGATATGTCTTGATATAAAAAAATCTAAAGTTATGAAAACATCTTTGAATGCCATATTCTGCAGATCTCCTGAGGTTTTTGAGGAGGCCCTATCTATCTCTTATGTTAGGGTAAGCAGATGTTGCTTGTCTCTTAGCAGATTTATTTCTGATTAGCTTAGAAAGTAACTATAATAGACTGTCATAGTACCTAACAGAATGACCAGCTTGCATAACCATTAGTTTGCATTTCTTAATTATCCTAAACAGTTTATGACAATTAGTAGTAAAAGGCCAAAACGTCACATTTCATTTTTTTTCTTTACCTCCTAACCCTTCCATCCCATTTCTCTTGGGTGGGGTGTCCTTATATAACAGTCCCTCATCTCAGTTGAGAGGTTGTATGAGGGCCAAGAGCCTCCTCATTCATTGGGGGTCTACAAAGCAGTACCATCAGTGAAAAGTGTCTCGTTGCCCGGGAGAGAGAACTACTAAACAAACAAACCAATAAGCAGACAATAGATAAAAAAGACTAAAAAATAGAAAATATATATAAAAAATAAATAAAAATTAAAAATAAAAAGTCTATATCCAAATTCCCTTTGTTGTGTTAGTTGTAGTATTGATACCTTCTACTATATAGCTAAAATTCTACTATAAGTGAATAGATGCCATATGCGTCCTTCTGAGTCTGGGTTAGCTCACTCAGGATGAGCTTTTCTAGTTCCATCCATTTGGCTGCAAATTGCATAATTTCATTGTTCCTGAAAGCTGAATAGTATTCCATTATGTAGATGTACCACAGTTTTTTAATCCATTCTTCGGTTGAGGGACATCTGGGTTGCTTCCAGTTTCTAGCTATTACAAATAAGGCTGCTATAAACATAGATGAGGAAACTTCCTTATGATTCTGTGAAGAGGCATTTGGGTGTATACCCAGAAGTGGTATGGCAGGGTCCTGTGGCAGAGCTATTCCAAGTTTTCTAAGATATCACCAGACTGACCTCCATAGTGGTTCCACAAGCCTGCATTCCCACCAGCAATGGAGTAGGGTACCCCTTTCTCCACATCCTCGCCAGCATGTGCTGTCATTTGATCTTTTGATCTTAGCCATTCTGACAGGTGTGAGATGGAATCTCTTGAGTTGCATTTCTGTGATGATTAAGGATGTTCAGCATTTCTTCAAGTGTCTCTCAGCCATTAGGGATTCCTCCTTTGTGAATTCTCTATTTAGCTCTGTCCCCCATTTTTTGATTGGATTATTTGGTTTCTTGGCATTTAATTTCTTGAGTTCTTTGTAGATATTGGATATTAGCCTTCTGTCAGATGTGGGGTTGGTGAAGATTTTCTCCCAGTCTGTAGGCTGCTGTTTTGTTCGAATGACAGTGTCTTTTGCCTTACATAAGCTTTTCAGTTTCATGAGGTCCCATTTATTGATTGTTGATCTCAAGTTCAGAGCTGTTGGTGTTCTGTTCAGGAAGTTGTCACCTATGCCAATTAGTTCGAGGGTTTCTCCCACATTTTCTTCTAGTAGATTTAGTGTGACTGGCCTTATGTTAAGGTCTTTGATCCACTTGGACTTAAGTTTTGTACAAGGTGATAAGTTTGGGTCTAGCTTCATTCTTTTACAAATGGACATCCAGTTGGACCAGCACCATTTGTTGAAGATGCTGTCCTTCCATTGTGCCATTTTGGCTTCTTTGTCAAAAATTAGGTGGCCATAAGTGTGTGGGACTATATCTGGATCATCAATTCTATTCCATTGATCGAGTGGTCTGTTTCTATACCAATACCATGCTGTTTTTACAACTATTGCTCTGTAGTACCACTTGAAATCTGGGATGGTGATACCTCCAGATGTTTTTTTATTGTACACGATTGATTTACCTTTTCTGGGCTTTTTGTTGTTCCATATGAAATTGAGAATAGCTCTTTCCAAGTCTATAAAAAATTGTGTTGGTATTTTGATAGGAATTGCATTGAATCTATGTATTGCTTTTGGTAGGATGGCCATTTTTTATTATGTTGATCCTACCTATCCATGAGCATGGGAGATCTTTCCATCTTCTAAAGGCCTCTTCCATTTCTTTCTTCAAGGGCTTGAAGTTCTTGTTGTACAGGTGCTTTACTTGCTTGGTTAGAGTTACCCCCAGGTATTTTATGTTGTTTGTGGCTATTGTGAAGGGGGTTGTTTCCCTTATTTCTTTCTCAGCCCATTTGTTTGTTGTATAATGAAGGGCTTCTGATTTTTTTTAATTAATTTTGTATCCAGCCACTTTGCTGAAGGTGTTTATCAGCTGTAAGAGTTCTCTGGTGGAATTTTTGGGGTCGCTTATGTATGCTATTATATAATCTGCAAATAGGGATAATTTGACCTCTTTGTTTCTGATGTTTATCCCCTTGATGTCCTTTAGTTGTCTTATTGCTCTAGCAAGAACTTCAAGTACTATATTGAAGAGATATGGTGAAAGTGGACATCCTTGTCTTGTCCCTGAGTTTAGAGGAAATGCTTCAAGTTTCTCTCCATTTATTTTGATGTTGGCCACTGGCCTGCTCTATATTGCCTTTATTAATTCTAGGTACAGTCCTTGTATGTCCGTTTTCTCCAGAACTTTTAGCATGAAGGGGTATTGGATTTTGTCAAATGCTTTTTCTGCATCTAGCGAGATTATCATGTGGTTTTTTTCTTTCATCTTGTTTATATGGTGAATGACGTTGATAGACTTTCGTATGTTGAACCATCCCTGCATTGCTGGGGTGAAGCCTACTTGATCATGGTGTATGATACTTTTGATGTGTTCTTGAATTCGGTTTGCTAGTATTTTATTAAGTACTTTTGCATCTATGTTCATGAGGGAGATTGGTCTGAAGTTCTCTTTCTTTGTTGGGTCTTTGTGTGGTTTAGGAATCAGGGTGATTGTGGCCTCATAGAATGAGTTTGGCAATGTTCTTTCAGATTCTATTTTGTGAAAGAGTTTGAAAAGTATTGGTGTTAGCTCCTCTTTGAAGGTCTGGTAGAATTCCATGCTAAAGCCATCTGGCCCTGGGCTTTTTTTGGTTGGGAGATTTTTAATGACTGTTTCTATTTACTTAGGGGTTATAGGGCTGTTTAATCTGTTTATCTGATCTTGATTTAGCTTCGGTAGGTGGAATCTATCAAGAAAATTGTCCATTTCACTTGAGTTTTCAAATTAGGTGGAGTATAGATTTTTAAAGTAGGATCCAAATATTCTCTGGATTTCCTCAATATCTGTTATTATTTCTCCCTTTTCATTTCTGATTTTGTTGAAAATTGTTTTCTCCCTCTGTCTTTTAGTTAATTTGGCTAAGGGTCTGTCTATTTTGTTGATTTTCTCGAAGAACCAACTCTTGGTTTCATTGATTCTTTGTACAGTTCTTTTTGTTTCTAAGTTGTTGATTTCAGTCCTAAGTTTGATGATCTCCTGCCTTCTGCTCCTCTTGGGAGTGTTTACTTCTTTTTTTCCAATTCACCCAGTTTAGCTGTTAATTCGCTAATATGAGCTGTCACAGTTTTCTTTTTGAAGGCACTTAGTGCTATGAACTTTCCTCGTAGCACAGCTTTCATTGTGTCCCATAGGTTTGGGTATGTTGTGTCTTCATTTTCGTTGGATTTTAAGAAATCTTTGATTTCCTTCTTTATTTCTTCCCTGACCCAGTGGTCCTCTAGTAAAGAGTTGTTCAGTTTCCATGTGAGTGTAGACTTTCTGTTGATTCTTTTGCTATTGAAGTCCAGCTTTATTCCATGGTGGTCTGATAAAATACAAGGGGTTATTTCAATTTTCTTGTATCTGTTGAGGCTATCTTTGTGTCCTACTATATGGTCGATTTTGGAGAAGGTTCTGTGAGGTGCTGAGAGGAAGGTGTATTCTTTTGTGTTTAGGTGAAACGTTCTGTAGATATCTGTTAGGTCAATTTGGTTCATGATCTCTGTTAGACTCATTATTTCTCTGTGTGGCTTCTGTCTTGATGATCTGTCCATCGTTGTGAGTGGGTGTTGAAGTCTCCCACTATTAAAGTGTTTGGATCGATGTGCGATTTAAGTTTTAGAAGCGTTTCTTTTATAAATGTAGGTGCCTTTGTATTTCGGGAATAGATGTTCAATATTGAGATGTCCTCTTGGTGGATATTTCCTTTAATGAGTATGTAATGCCCTTCTTTGTCTTTTTTTGTTAACTTGAATTGGAAGTCTATTTTGTTTGATATTAGGGTGGCTACTCCAGCTTGTTTCCTGGGTCCATTTGCTTGGAAAACCTTTTCCCAGCCCTTTACTCTGAGGTAGTGTTTATCTTCAATAGTGAGGTGTGTTTCTTGTATACAGCAAAAAGATAGGTCTTGTTTATGGATCCAGTCTGTAAGTCTGTGTCTTTTTATTGGCGAGTTGAGTTCATTGATGTTGATGGATATTAGTGACAAAGGGTTGTTATTTCCTAAGGGTCCATTGTAATCTTGACTTTAGGCTCAGACTTTTTCCACTGGTACAATTGTCATCCTACTGACATGCTACCAAATGAACAGGAAATATTGGCATGGGCAGATAGTGGCATGCTGGCTTTTTGCTAATCATACTGGAAATTGTGAATGTCGGTTACTAATGTCTTAGACCTTCTCCATTATTCAACATATAATACTGTCCTTCATCTCTCCATTGTCTCCTTTACAGAGTTTTCCTTCCTCACACTTGTAGTCAAGACAATGCCTTTCGGAAGAAGCCAAAAAAATAAAAATAGTGTCCCAAGGTCAGTCCTGTAGTTAATGAGTCCCTCAACTCCTGTGTTTTATTAAGAAGGTTAATTGCTTTGGGACAGAAGCTTTGAGTCTGACTAGATACCCAGTAAGTGATTAGGTTTTTAGCTTCTGGGTTTTCAGCTTGATCTGAATCACAAGTCAATGTGATGAGTTATGTGTACTTCCCATATGAGTTAAAAGATAATCGTTCTCACAGACAAGAGCCATCTTAAACTTGTTTCCCTTGTGCTCCATGGAATCATATGCACTTCACTCGAGTGTGCTTTAGAATAGTGTAATTACAAAACAAATTACATGATCAAATTACATGATTTCATTAATTCTTTATGATAAAGAAATGAAGCTATGTAAGTCTACTTTGTGAGATAATGCAAGTAAGCAGAGAATAAAACGAAAATCCAAAGTGTGAAAATCTTCAAAGATTAAGTAAATGAATATAAACTATAGGCAGACAGGAGGGAGAAAATGAGATAAGATATGGTAAATGGAATATGAGAGAGTAAGGTAATCCTCTTGATTAGCAATGCTTATCCAAAGACATTAACTCAAATTTAGGAAAACTGGAGAAAAAAAAATCACTTACAGACAAACTGCTGCTCTACATGAGTTCAGACCTCCTGGATCCATTTATACAGAAGTATTTCCCTTTTTCTATTATTTTCTGTTTAAATATTTGTAACAATTTGAAAAAACAAACCTTGCAGACAATCTGCACAGCTTGGAGATATTGATAAAATTTAGATTAATATTCCTTGTATGATTTTTACTTACATTCCAATATCAGTAAGATGTTGATGATTATAATTTTGTGAGCCAAATACCCTGTTACAATCTCAAGGAATACAGTGTTGCACATCCACAAATATATAAAATATATTTAGACATTAGTCTATTCTATTTTATCATTTTCTGCACTAAATACAAACACAATGACTGTTTAAGTTACACATTATTGGAGCGTGTGTGTATATGCACTTAGAGGTCACACTGCTGTTCCACTCAAAAGGAGAGATACAAGAAAATACAAAGATGCCTGAAGTTTATTACAGTCAGTTCTGTGATGGTGTAATAATCTCAGTCCTGTTGCTACTTCAGTATGTACAAGTATAAAGTCTACTTTTCTCTCCATAAATAATATAATACTCCAATAATTTATTGCTGCAGTAAAAAAAAGTAATCTTACTTTTTACTTCATCTTATTTTTCACCATATATGACAAAATTACATATCAACAATGTGGTTAAAAGCTGGGAAAATGATTCCATGTGTAAAGTGTTTGTCATTCAAACATGAAGGTTTGGATCCACAACCTTTTGTGAAAAAGCAAGGTTTGATGGTATGTGCCAGGAAACCTCCTGCAGGGAGCTGAGGGTAGGAGGAGGATCCCTGGAACTGGTGAGTTTCAGGTTTAGTGAGAAGCCCTGTCTCAAACAATCAGAAAGCAATAGAGGAGGACACCAAGCATTGACCTTTGACCTACACACACACACACACACACACACACACACACACACACACACACAAGTGCATTTCTCCCCTACACATAGGCAAACATGCACCACCCGAACACACATGATCAGGTATTTGTTTTATCAGTAACATTTTCACTCAGCAACAAATTATTAATAGTTAATCTTTGGAAAGTCAACTGTTAGGCATAGATTTTTGACTTTATGGATGCAAAAGAAGAAGAAAACACTTATTAAAGTCACAGGGTAGAGATCCAAACCTAAAAAACAGATTTTAATCATAAAAAAATACAAAACATTATCATTAGCCACCACACCAACAGGACTATAATATAGTAACAATAGGATATACCTCTGAAGTAAAAGCAGACTTACTCACTCTGTGGAAGTTCTTACAGAAGCTAAGTCAACAGAAGAAAGAACTAGAGTATATCAAACCATCTGGTACCTTATTTCCCTTGCTACTAGACCACCAGAAACACAGTAACTAATAAAACATTTTCTGATTTGACAAAACAATTACAATCATTACAAAAGATATCAGCACCACAGCCAGACATAACAGGAATTGGAGTTATTTGACCTGGAATTTAATAGTTTTAAGTTAGATTACTAGATTACTAAGTGACTAATATGGCAGGAACTCTGATGGGAAAAGGAGATATCATGCTTCTTGTTATAGTTAGCATAACTACATAGATGAAAACCAAAACAAAGAATTAAATGGAGATGCTAGAAATCAAAAGCAATTGCAGATGAAGAACATCTTTAATGGGCACACTGTTTGACTGGATGTGGAAAGAAATGAGTCAGCACAGTGGAAATGCACCAAACAGTACTTTTTAAACAAAAAAGAATCTTAAATTAACAACGCAGTGCTTCCAAAACAAAGCTTCCAAAATTAAAGGTAGTTCAAATGTTTGAATGCCAGAAGAGGAAAAGAAAAAACATTTGCAAACATAATAGCAATCAAAAAAAATTAATTTATGACAAAAAATGAAATATGGATTCAAGAGAATTAGAGTAAGAACACACACCAAACTGCACATATTTTAATTGCAAATATGAGTGTTATGTTCAAAATCAGAAAAGCAAAAACAGAGATAAAATATCTAAAAATGAAAATACATCTACAAGAGTGGCAGATTAGAAGAACAAAGGTAAAGTCAAACCACACTTTCATAAGAAAATACATATAAAAGAAAATGTAAAGTTGAAAAAGAAAGGTCACTAAGGTCTATCTATTTTATTTATTCTTTGAAGGAATGGAAAAAATGCAGACTTTCTCATACAGACAAAACCTAGATGGATTTGTTACCTACCAGAAATACTGTAAAAAGTTCTTCCAGCAGAAGAAAAATTAGGTCAGAGACTTCATTCTACATGAAGTAAGACAGTTGAATAATGAACAAATAAAATGTTTTATAGTAGGCCGGGCGGTGGTGGCGCACGCCTTTAATCCCAGCACTTGGGAGGCAGAGGCAGGCAGATCTCTGTGAGTTCGAGGCCAGCCTGGTCTACAAAGTGAGTCCAGGACAGCCAGAGCTGTTACACAGAGAAGCCCTGTCTCGAAAAACCAAAAAAAAAAAAAGTTTTATATTATATATTCGTTTATTTTATGTGTGAGGGTTTTGCCTGCATGTATGTATCATGTACACCACATGCATGCCCCATGCTCAAAAAGGTCAGAAGAGGGTATCAGATACCCTGGAACTGGATTTATATAGTGGTGAGCCACCATGTGGCTGGGGCTCAAACCCTGATCCTCTGCAAAAGCAACAAGTGTTCTTGACCACTAAGCCATATCTTCAGCCACATATTTTTAATGAAAAACAAATACTTGCTCAAATATATAATAGTAACAATTTATTAATAACAAAGATGTGAATATACAAAATGCAAGATATCAATGTCACAAAAGTCAGAGTGTATTGTCATAAAATTCCACCCTACATAAGCATGTAGAACTTCATCTGATAGAATATATATGATATATTTTTTATGATTTCTTTCTTTTTTTATAATAATCTATTTTTTATTTCTTCAAGTTACATCTCAATCACAATCCCCTCCCTACACCCCCCTCCAGTCCCACCCTTCCACCCTCCTCCCCCTCAACCTCCATCCTCTTCCCTTCTTTTTTTTTTAGTTTAAGGTATTAAGATTAGTGATAAAAGAAAATCAAATAAATTTATTGTTAAGAATGTGAAATAAGAATTAAAAATAAATATAAGAATTACAAATATAGGAGATAGTAGAACTTGATCTGATAGAATATATATGATATATTGATTAGTGATAAAAGAAAATCAAATAAATTTATTGTTAAGAATGTAAAATAAGAATTAAAAATAAATGTAAGAGTTACAAATATAGGAGATATCATCTGAATCATAGCAAAAATTAGCCCGAGGTGGTGGCTATAAGGAAACAATGTCTTCTGGACACAGCAGGGACACGACACAGATGAGGCACAGCAGCTGTGACACTGTGTACAAGGCCTGTGCAATCCCAAAACAGACCATATCCCAGTACAGAGAGAGAAGGATCTACTGAGAATTCAAAACCACTAGGAGAGAAATGGTCAACTTTCTCTAAAAGTGCAGGCCCTCATAAGTCTACTATGCCCCAATAGAAGACTATGCACTCAAGGGTATTTGCTTAGCATAAACTGGCCTTGATGGGGAAAAACATCCACAAAGCTGGGTGGGAAGGTAAGAAGGGTTGAATCTAAGAATGGGGGAAGGATGAATATGATCAAAACACATTGAACAAAATTCTCAAAGAATAATTTTTTATAAGTAAAGGAAGAGATAGCCTGCAGATATAGATCAAAGGATAAAGTGTCATATGACACGCAGGAAGCCCTGGGTTCCAGTGCACTGCATGAACTGTGCGACATGGTGTAGATCTGTAACCTAAGACTTGTGAGACAGGGGAGGAGAGTCAGAGGTTCAGGGTCATTCTTAGCTACATAGGTAACAAATTGGTGCAAATTTTCTCAACAAAATATTTGTACATCAAGTTGAACAGTACCTAAACTAAACATCTATACTTAGAGATGTTTACTCTTAACATGACTAAGTATTTGAAAACTATGTTAAGTAATTTACCACATCACCAACCTCAAAAATAGAATTATATGAAAAGTTTAAAATTATTATATATCAACTAAAGCATTCTTTTTATGTTTATTTATTACTTCAAGTTACATCTCCATCACAGTGCCCTCTTTCTACCCCTCCCAATCCCACCCTCCCACCCTCTCCTGACTCTCCCTCCTATCCTACTCCTCCAGTGTGGGGTGTCCCTACATATCAGCCCCTCCCAGTTCAGCAGTAATATGAGGGCCAAGAGCTCCCTCATGTACTGGGCCCTACATGGTAGCACCCTAGGATGAAGTGACCCACTAACAGGTAACAAAGTCTATGTTCCTGTTCCTTAGGTGTGTTGGTTGTAGGACAGTTATCCTGTACTATATGGCATAAATCCAGTTATAAGTGAATAGATACCATGTGCATCCTTCTGTGTGTGGGTGAGCTCACTCAGGATGAGCTTCTCTAGTCACCTTGAGTTGCATTTCTCTGATGATTAAGGATATTTAATGTTTATAAACATCATACAGAATAACAAAAAACCTAGAATAGCTAAATCAATCCTGTACAATAAAAAAACATCTGGAGGTATTACATCCCTGATTTCAAGCTATAATACAGAGCAATAGTAATAAAAACAGCATTGTACTGGTATAGAAACAGACAAGTTGATGAATGGAATCAAATTGAAGACACATAAATGAACCCACACACCTATTATCACTTAATTTTTGACAGAGAAGCCAAAACCATACAATGGAAAAAGGACAGCATCTTCAAAAAATTATGCTGGTCTAACTGGATGTCAACATGTAAAAAAAAATGCAATTAGACACATCCTTATCACCTTGCACAAAACTTAAGTCCAAGTGGATCAAAGACCTTAACATAAAGCCCGACACACTAAATCTAATAGAAGAGAAAGTGGAACTCAATGGCACAGGTGACAACTTCTGAACAGAACACCAACAGCTCAGGATCTAAGACCAACAATCAATAAATGGGACCTCATGAAACTGAAAAGCTTCTGTAAGGGAAAGGACACTGTCATTCAAACAAAACGGCAACCTACAGACTGGGAAAAGATCTTTAACAACCCCACATCCAACAGAGGGCTAATGTCCATAATTTACAAAGAACTCAAGAAACAAAATGCCAAGAAACCAAATAATCCAATCAAAAAATGGGTAACAGAGCCAAACCGAGAATTCACAAAGGAGGAATCTCTAAGGACTGAGAGACACTTGAAGAAATGGTCAATATCCTTAATCATCAGAGAAACATTCTTTTAAAAAGATTTATTTTTATTTTTTCTTTTCTTGCTTAATTTTTTTTTAGTCCATAAAAAGTACATTTGAGTAGCATTATGCAGACTGAGCAGGAATATATAAAGGGAGGAAGGGACCAATAAAAATTGGAACAAGGAAAAGGAGGCTGGTGGAGAGGTGCGTAAAAGCAAAATAAAAACTTTGTGTATGAATATATCATAGTTAAACCAATTGTAAATATGGCAATGATTTAAATTTGATTATTAAGTAAGGTAATAAAATGGTGAAACTTTTTCACACAATATATTTTGATAATTCCATTCTCTCCAAAACACTGTTTATTTGCCTGTGATATGCTGTACATGGAAAATTCTGAAGAAATAATGGAGATAGTATCTGTAAATATTACAGATTTAAATATATGTAAAAATACAATTGTTCAAACAATGAAATACATGTAACAAAGATAAAGAAAAATTTACAAATCAATAACTTATAAAGAACATTTCTTCAAAATGTACAAAGAATTCTCAAAGCTAATGAGACATTTCCTAAGCATTTCTTTCTACTTTCTAGTTTTTAGGTTGTTGTTGTTTTGCTGTTTGTGGAAATGTTTTGTTTTTTTTATTTATTATTTATTATGGAAATGCCGAGGGAGGATGTCAATCAATAGTCATATTCAGCTGCAATACCTATGAACAACAACCACCCTCAAGACAAGATCTCTAAACGTATAATAATGGCACTTACACAGTTCTCTAATTGGACGTAAGGCCCACTCAATAGGATGGAAATCATACAATAACACAAACCTAGTCAACTTCCTCTGGATTATGAGTTTGTTGATCTTAGAGGTGAACCGACAGTTGTCACTTTCATAAATGAGTATAATCCCTAACTGCATTCATAATGCTTAACTTTATACCCACAGATAAGTGTAGACCACACATTACATACCAGCTTCTTTTTAAGGAAGTCAGGGACCATTACAGAAAGTCACAATGGTCAAAATACAGATAGCAACCTGTCACGGGCTACCCATCCTGAAATGATACATCTACAAAAACACTCCCTCACTTAAGACTCAGGGGACATGTTGAAAGAAGGGAGAAAAGATTGTAAGAGCCAGAGGACCAGAAAATCTGCCATTAGATTGTGTCTTCTAGGCATCACAGGAAAGTGACCCCATGAAATCTCAACAAAATGGCTGTCTAAACAAGGCCTGAAGACCAACAATACCGAATGACTTTACCAACATGGATGGGGAAATCTCATGGGACCCCACTCCTGGACAAAAAGAAAAAGGACAGGCTATTAACAGCTACTGAGAGGAGAACTGCTCTTTCTTAGGGATAAACTCCCTCACTGCTTATCCAATACCACGTAGTCAGTCCAAAATCATATACAAACACGCAACACTAAAGGGATTCAGCAGGATGTATTTACATATTTATTCACATGTGTGTGTGTGTGTGTGTGTGTGTGTGTGTGTGTGTGTGTGTGTGTGT
>CAJQZJ010001232.1:784648-848317 GCA_907164525.1 Lophiomys imhausi
TGTGTGTGTGTGTGTGTGTGTGTGTGTGTGTGTGTGTGTGTGTGTGTAATTAAAGAATAATAGATTGGAAACTTGAGAGGGAGTAGGGGGAGAGTGGGAGGAGTTCTAAGAAGATAAATAGTTGTATTTTAATTTTAAAAGTATTTAAAAAACAGAACCTTTGTCTACACAAAAATTACATGACCATGTTTATTGAGTTATTCATTTACTTACTTATTTACTCTTATTGATTCCTTATGAGTTTTACATCATGCACCCCAGTCCCACTTATCTCTGCATCCTGTCATAGCTGCCTTCTGCCCTTGCATCTTCCTCCCCCCCTTCACCCAAAGTGAAAAATGCACAAACAAAAATAAAAAAGCAAACATAGAAAACATCTTGTCGTGGAAGCTGTAGTGGGTCACAGTGTGTCCCACAGAATACCCTTCTACCCACACATCTCCACTTGCAAATGTTCATTGCAATGAGTCATTGGTCTGGTTCCAGGTCTCCGGCTTCTGTGACACCATCAATATTGGATCCTCACTGGGACTTCACCCAGTTATCCTGTTGTTGCCTTGGGTCATGGAGATCCTGCAGTTTTCGATCAGGAAGACAGGCCCTTTCACAAGTTCCAATAGTTCACAGATGACTGGCAGCTGTTGGTTGGTCAGCTCAAACCCCTAGATCTGAGCCTGGGTGGTGGCTGAACTGGTCAACCTGCTGGCTCTTCTGCATCAGCACCATGAGGACCAGCTCTCTAGTACTGCTCCAGCTGGGCCACCCAGTTCAGCTATCTGCAGAGGCAGGGTTGGCTCTCCCACTCTCATGCCCTCAGGGCTGGTTCACCTGAATCCATGCCTCCAGAGCCATCTCCACTGTGCAACCCAGTCAAGACAAAGGGATCCCTCTCCCAAGTGCTACAGCCAGTATGGAGCAGGGGTAGCTCCCCTCTTCTCATGACCTCAGGGCCAGCTGTCCTGATTACCACAGGCAGCAAGGAGGGGAAGGGCATCAACTACACACCACACCACATCACTATCCCCAGGTTTATAATAGCTTTATTTACACCTACCCCAACTGGAAACAGTCAGAATGCTCATTAATAGATTAATGGACAAAAAACAAAAAACAGCATACCTGAAAAGACAGCATAACATATTATTCAAATTGATTATTTTCACAAAAAGGCAAAACTATACAGAATGTAAAAGTTTCAGTGGCTGCCAGCACCTGGTAAGGAATGATAACCAAGTGCACTTTTACCAAGCACAATTTAACACAATGAAATTATAACTAATAATGAAAAAAATGCAATTGTCAAAAATAATGGGTATTGGTTTGCCAGAGAGTATCAATAAAACCAGTCCTGAGGAAACTAAGTGCTATCCAAAATATTAACTTCCATTTCCTGGGTCTCTTGAAAACCTTTGGGAGATGTACCAGGAAGTTGACGCATGCTGCAGGTTGTAGCTGTATGACACTGGCTGGTCTGCCTTCCCAGCATCTCAGTGCAAGTTCTACCAGGTCAACAACAAGCCCCTAAATTTTCTGCACAAGTGCCCACTTCCTGTGATGATCTTTTGAAAGGAACTGAGCTGTGTGATATGTTCCCTCTGGGATTTATACAACTCATATCTCTAAGAAGGAAGATTTTGTTTTTCCATGTCCAGAGGGCTCACATTATCTACAAAAATATTTTTAAGAGTACAGCAAGTAAAACATCATTTGTACAACAAACTAATTATCATCTCCTAGGGGACTTGATCACTTCATTCAATGATGAAGATATAGTAGGAACCCTGGAGACTGGACTGCAGACATGTAAATGTTCGTGTTATTTATAACTACTGCTATTAGTAATTAATGCTGGATGAGGAATAGGAGTAGATATCATTCCATTATCAGAAGTCCAGTCTTTTCTTTTGCTGAAAAAGATCCATGAGAGTAAGAAATGACATCAACAAAATAAGAAATTTAATTCAGGTAAAAGGAGCAGCAAATAATAGTCCTTCATTTGTATCTCAGTTATGAGGCATATATGTGAATTAGATGACTGTTCATGATATAAGAATGCTGTGATGGAGGATGTAGATGATAATGTCAAGGTTGAACAGCAAACATTCTGTTGCCAAAGTGGTTCTCATCATTAATGTTTTGTGATACTTGAGCATCATACTTCAAATACTCTAGTTTCTAATTTCTGCATTACTGTCAAAACTTACTCCTCTATTTCCTAGTGAACTGTGGGGATATTGACTGATTCTCTAGAATCTATATCTCTGAAAAACATTTTTTATAATACTATTTACAGAATTACGCACATTTATTAACTTAATCAACTACAGGCACTTCTGGAAGATGATGGTAATGCACTAAATAAAATTACTGATAGATTTTAAGTAAAAATTAAATGAGTTTTAAGATATGAGGCCTAACCAACTGGTAGGCAAGAAATAGACATCAGAGGAGATAATTAATTTGAAATTAACTGTTTTATATTTTCCAACAGTTAAAAGGAAACAAGCTTAACATAAAACTAAGCAATATCCTCTAATGTAAGAAGGATAGAGAGTTCTTCACTCCTCACAGAGACTAGACCCAAGAGGGTGTCAGATTGGAGAACTCCATGTAACAATGTACACCAGCACTGTGCCTCAGGAGCCAGGCAAAAGGAAGATTGGGGTTCAGGGAGAAGACCATGCACAGCCAAGATTGTAAAGTAAGCGTGACATTTATCACAACTCACTCTATCCTGGACTTACAGAAAGATCTCTGAGAAGATGCAATTCTTGCAAAAACTCATTCTTATACAATGAAATATAAATACTAAAAAGAATTGTTCCAAAGAAGAGAAATGTATAGAAATCTTGTTAGGTTTAAAATTTGGAAAAGAATAGAACAGAAAGGGGTACATAATCTAATTTGGGGTAAATTCAGAATAAGCAGCATACAACTTTCGTAAATGATGCTGGTAATAGTAGATGGTATTGAATAGCAGCTTATTCACAAGAGACAGAGTGTACTGAGCAGAATCTGTCACAACCTATAAATAATCAAAGAAGTTACAGTTCACTTTAATAGTGCTGTGATCTTTGACATATGCATTTATTTTTGTACAGCTTTATTGAAGTACTGTAGACAGACAGACAGACAGACAATTATATAGATAAATATGATTCAATTTGATGAACTTGGACATTTATACACTCCCATGAAACAACCATGACAATGAAGACAAAGAACACACACAATCTTTTTACAACTTTCTTTGTATTTCTTCATAGCTTTTTTTTTCCTTTGTTTAATATTCTATAATACAGCTTAACATGCTATAATTGTTCTTAACATATGTCAGTGTACAGTAAGGAATTATAAATCATAGAACAGTATAGAGCAGCAGATCCTAGACTTACTCACCCCTCTATTAAATTTTTAAAACTATTGAACAACACTCCATTTGCCAATTTCCCCAACACCTGGCCATTGTCATTCAAGCATTCTCTCTCTCTCTCTCCCTCCATCTCTCTCTCTCTCTCCCTCCCTCCCTCCCTCCCTCCCTCTATCTCCCTCTCTCTCAATATTTCAGATACCTTATTTAAGTGGATTTATTTATCCTTCTCTAACTGGATAATTCACTTTAAAATGTCTTTCAGGTTCATCCTTGTTGAATATTGTAGAATTTCAGGATCTGAATACTCCCTCATTGTAGGTATACACCACATTTTAAACTATTTATCTGCTGGGGTATGTTTTGGTCATTTCTATATCTTGCCTCTTATGAATGTCACTAAAATGCACAGATGTCAGATATTTCTTTATAAAAAATTCACTTTTTGGATATTTGACAAGAAGTTGTATTGCTAGATTGTGTCATAGCTTTGATTTTTTGAGTTTTTATCTGTAGTTGATTCTCACTAACATTGTATTAGGTTCCAAATTCATCATATCCCAAGATAGTATATATTTGCATTGTTAATAGTATCCTAGGAGGTGTGAAGTAACATCCTATCATGATTTTGACTAGTATTTTTCTGAAGATTACTAATGGTGAACTACTCACATTGTGCTGGGCCATTTTTATGTCGCCTTGGAGAAATATTTATTCATGGGTTTTGCCCATTGGTAAAATAAATTGCTTAGTTTTTAACTACTTCATTCTGTAAGATTGTGATAAATTTTAGAGATTAGTTCTTTTTGATTATGTGTTCTGCAAATATTTCTCCAATTTCTTCTGGGTTGCATCCTCAAACACAATTCTGAGAATTATTATTCCTTGTTAATTTCTACATTTTAAATGACAAAGAATTAGACTCTACAGTTATATCATTAGTTGATAGAAATCAAAATAGGCAGAATATTTTTTACTATCTGATACCAAATATCTAAGCTATCCTATCCAGCTACATATTTCAGTATGATCATACTTCTTAAAGGGTAGCAGGTTCACCAAAAAATACAAAAAATTGAATAAATAACCTTCCTAAAAACCTAAAGTTTTCTTACCCAATTATCCCATAGTATATTCTGAAACTGATTCCCAGTCACTGCAGAAGACAGAAACTTACTACTATATTAGGATTGTGAATTTAACCTTAAAAGGTGATAGATAATGGAATATTTAGAATATAATAATATTTTGATGCATTAATAATTTATGGAGATGAGGAAAAACAATATCAGAAAGGCAAATGAGTTGAATAACAACTTTTCACAATCTATTATTTTGAACCATATGTATGCCTAGAGATTATTTACATTACTTAAAATAGGCTTGTTTACTTATCCCTATGCAAAGATTTTGATTTCTAGAAGCACTATTCGTTGAGGTAGATACTGAATAGTGAAAAGAAATGGACAGTTAAGTGAACATAATACTTCTATAAAGAATGGAATCAATACTCTGTGAAAAGTCCACTTAACTAATTACTTTCTGATTGTAGTAATAAAAGTAGGAGGGGTGTCGGTATGGCAGAGAGCACTAGGTTTTAAGTAGGAAAGTAAATTAAACAAAGGTTACAAACAACTACCTTAGATTTAACCTCAGTTCAGATCTTCCTAACATTGCAGTAGGAACCTATTAGCTATGAGGAATATTTGAAAATACTTTTAAATGTTTAAAGGAAAACTTAAGTTTTAGTCACTAATGTAATTAATAAAATTATTAAGTGTATCCTCTGTATCAGGCACAGTATCAAGAGCACCAAAAAATAGAGCATAGAAGGGTGAACTCTGGAAAGTTTCCCCCTTCCATGTTAACATGCCCATGGATATTACTATTGTCCCAGTCTTTTATGCAGACATTTCCAGAAGGAACTGTCTCACAGAAGACTTCCTGGTATCCTTCCTCTTGTAATATTCACACCCCCTCTTCCATGAATTTTTCTAAGCCAAAATGTAGGGGCCGTTGTGTAGACATATCCACTGGAGCTGGGCTCCACCATGATGTCTGCTTTGTGTACAGTTGTGGTTTTCTGTGATGGTTTCCACTTGCTGTAAAGAGAGGCTTCCAATAAAGTCTGGGTGAAGGAGAATTATCTCTCCCAGGGATGAGTCTCTGCATTGGTTGTCCAATACAAAGTGGTCAGCCTTGAAACCATTCACATCAAAAAACGGTTACATTCTAAAGTTTCTGTTGAGGAACTAATGTCCCAGGGGAGCCCTGAGGAACTCATATGAATTAATCTGTCAAAATATAATATGTGTGCACATATGTATATATTATATTAACCGGTATAAAGGAAACAATATGTAGAAACATAAAGAACTGCAAATGGTTAATGCCAGTTAAATTGAAGGCAAGTAGAAAAAAGTTTAAAATGGCAAGTGAGGAAATGTAAAAGGAGCTTTCCATAAACAGGCAAAAGAGATTGTCTATGTTAAAAATAAATAACAGTTAATGTCAGAGGAAGATCAGAATGGAAAGGGAGATGCCTTCACTTAAAACACATGAAAATGGAGCATCTGTGGAACATCCAGTTTGTACAGAGCACAACAGTATCTGTGAGAGAACCCTGGAAATAGTGTGCAAAGACACACTTTGTGGACCTACATGGTAAGCAAGACCTCACAAGATGAATACATCCGACTCTTGGAATGCATCATGTAAAGGCTGAATTTCACTGAGTCACTCATGGAGAATATAGAATTTTAATAAAATCAAAAATTAAATCAGGAAGTCTGATGATAAAATATTGGAGTACTCAAGTATTTTAAATATTGATAAAGAAAAGATAACTTAAAACAAAAACAGTTTTAAAAAAAACATAGAGATCTAAAGCTACAAGAAAATTCAGAATGACATGGGACCAATTTAAAGAACTAGAGAACTTTATCTTTTAATTTTGTGATAATGGCAGGCAATATAAAGATTTAGATATGCCATTAGACTTCAGTAGAATTGAAGATTTTTGGGGGTCTTAAAAACATTACAGAGGTGGAATTAGAGTCACAACACAGATAGTTATATGCTAACTAGGAGTGGGAAAACAGGATGCTAATGTCTTTGGTGGGGGTTGGTTGTTTATTTTTGAGATATATCTTAATTACAGCATTTCTTCTGTCTTGTCTTTCAAGACAAACCCTCCCATTTACCCTTCTCTGCTTCATATCACTGCCTATTTTTTCATCAAGTGCTATACAATGTGAATGTGCATTTGTATATACATATATATTCCTAAATATAACCTGTTGACTCCATATAATTTTACTTGTATGTATGTTTTTAGAGCTGAATATTTGGTGTTGGACAACCAATTGATGTTCTCTTCCTCAGGGAACATCACCTTTAGTCAGTTGTCTTTAGTTCTCTGTGCAGGACTGAAGTCTCATGAGCTTTCTGAAATGACATTTAGCACATGCGTTGGTGTCGTCCTTGTCAGCTGATGTTTGGGCAGTCATGTTGGTGAGATTACAGGTAGCTTCAGATGTTACTAGGAGACATAATCTCACAGAAAAGTGCCTGACCTTCTAGTTCTTATAATTTTTTCACCCACTCTTCTGCAATGTGCCCTGAGCCTTAGGTATGGGAGTGCTTTGTAGATGTATCCACTGGGACTGGGCTCTACAACCATGCATTTTGATTGGCTGTGGATTTCTGTAGTGGTCTCTATCTGTTGCAAAGAGAAGTTTCCTTAATGAGGGTTGAAGACTGAATTTATCTGTAAGTATATGGACAATTGTTTATAGATTGTTGTTGGAGACTATTCTGGTTTAGTAAATTAGTGGTTGTAGATTCCCCTCCAATAACCATGATTTCACTGGCACTGAGCAGTCAGCTAGGTTTACAGTAGCATGCATGGTGTCCCTTGTGTTGGTTGGGTCTTAAGTCCAATTAGAAATTAGTTGGTCACTGCCAAGGTTTGTGAGCCACCACTGCACCCAGAGGGTTATTGTGTCATGCTGGTCACTGATGTGGTTCCGAGGCATCATAGCTGACTAGGACTATTAGTTGCCTCCTTCTTTTGGTGCCTTCTGGTACCCTGATGCTAGTCCTCAGGGATGGTGCATTTATGCTACCACAAGCTTAGAGCTTCTGGCCTTGTTTCTGAAAGTCATGGTGTCTTCAGCAATAGGGACTTACCTTCTGTCTCTGGGACCAGGAGTGCTTAAGACAATAGCAACAAGCTATATGTTTTGGGAGTCCCTTAGACAGCCCTTGCCAACAATTCAAAAGAAGGCTTCTCATGTCTTGCTTGGGAATTTTCAATACAGGGTCTTTGACTATTGGAGAGCACCGTCAGCCCAGATGAGAAATTTTCATTCAAACTGTATATATATATAAACTGAATTACATGCATTCTATGGCTTTTCAGGTAAATTGTTAATAGGTAATCACTAACTGTGGCTTTATAACATCTTGATTTCCAAAGATCACTAATGAGAAACCACACGGCAATAACAACCTTCATCCTTCTGGGACTAACAGATGACCCACAACTTCAAGTTCTGCTTTTTATCTTCCTATTTCTCACATACGTGCTGAGTGTAACAGGAAACCTGATTATCATCATCCTCGCCTTGGTGGATCCCCAGCTTAAAACACCTATGTACTTTTTCCTCAGAAATTTTTCATTCCTAGAAGTTTCCTTTACCACAGTCTGTATTCCTAGATTCCTATACAGTATATCGAGTGGAGACAATACCATTACCTATAATGCTTGTGCAAGTCAAATATTCTTTGTTATTCTCTTTGGAGCAACTGAATTTTTTCTGTTGGCGGCCATGTCCTATGATCGCTATGTAGCCATCTGTAAACCCCTTCATTATATGACCATCATGAACCCCAGGGTGTGTACCTTTCTGGTCGTCTCCTGTTGGGTGTCCGGCTTAATGATTATCGTTCCGCCCCTTAGCTTGGGCCTCCAACTTGAGTTCTGTGACTCCAACGCCATTGACCATTTCAGCTGTGATGCAGGCCCCCTTCTGAAGATCTCGTGCTCAGACACGTGGGTAATAGAACAGATGGTTATATTTGTGGCTGTCTTTGCACTCATTGTTACCCTCATCTGTGTGATTCTGTCCTACGCGTACATCATCAGAACAATTCTGAGATTCCCTTCCACACAGCAAAGGAAAAAGGCCTTCTCCACCTGCTCGTCCCACATGATTGTGGTTTCCATCACCTACGGCAGCTGCATCTTCATCTACGTCAAGCCTTCAGCTAAGGACGAAGTGGCCATAAATAAAGGCGTTTCAGTCCTCACTACTTCTGTTGCACCTCTATTGAACCCGTTCATCTACACCTTAAGGAACAAGCAGGTGAAACAGGCTTTCAGTGACTCTGTAAAGAGGATTGCATTAATATCAAAGAGCTAGAAGTTGTGATGAAATAGACTCCCTATTCTCTCCTTTCAGATTTAATCTTTGCAATGACATCTCTCACTCAGATCTGACCCTTATGAAACTCATTCTTTAAGTTAAACTCATATGTGATAATATCATTCACACTGAAACTAAAATATACATCCAAGAAACTAAGGTTTTTTCCACTCTGGTCTTTTTGTTGTTGTTGTTGATCTAAGGAAGAAAAAAGAGTAATGATATTTAAAAGTGTATTTGTAATAGTGCCACTTTTTTTCCTCTTGTACAAAGTTATCAAAATTAATATCATAAAACCAAACAACCAAAACAAAAAAAATAACCTCAGCAGAGATTTATTAAAAGCATAGAAAATAACACATCCCATGCTAATTAAAACAGCTGGGAAAAGAGAAATGAATAACACCCTGTGATTAGTCAATTTTTTTGAAAGGATGTGTTCAGAATCACAAATTATATGTGTCTATTATTTCTTTATATTAAATAAGAGAGGTTCTGAGGCTGGAGAGATGGGTCAGTCGTTTAGAGAATGCACTGCTCTTCCAGAGGACTGGATTTCACTTCCCAGCACCTCTACCGGGTTATTCACAACCACCTGTAACTCTGACTCTACTAAATTTGACAGACCCACAAACCCTATCAAAATGAATTTTATTTATATTATTTATTTACATTTATTTATATATATTTATATTATTAAATATATCCCAACCAAAAAAAGCCCAGGGCAGATTTCTACCAGAATTTCAAAGAAGAATGAATAACTTTACTATTAAAATTATTATGTAAAACAGAAGCTGAAATTTTTATTTTTTGGAGGGTGGGTTGTCTTTTCGAGACAGGGTTTCTCTGTGTAGCCCTAGCTATCTTGGAACTCACTCTATAGACCAGGCTGGCCTTGAACTCACAGAGATACACCTGCCTCTGCTTCCTGACTGCTGGATTAAAGGCGTGCATCACCATGCCCAGCCAAAGGTGTATTTTCTAATTATTTTTATTAAGTCACTTTTACCCTGATACTAACACCACACAAAGACATATACAAAAAGAAATTTTTAAATCAATGTCCCTTTTAAGCATACGTAAGTATAAAAATTTTCAATAGAATACTTGCACACTAAATTCAAGAACACCATACAAATATAAATAGCACATAGAACATCAAGTTGACAAGACCAATGAAGAATCCTCATGGTGTATCATAGTTAAAACACTAGGTATATATAACAAAGAAAGGGTTTGAAATCTGCAAGAGAAAAACAATGCAAGTCACATATAAAGGAAAACACATCAGATGACAGTTGATTTCTCAATAAACTTTGAAAGCAGGAAGAGCAATGCATTCCAAGTTCTAAAAGACTATGATGGTCCGTTGACCTACATTAATATACTCAGCAAAACTATCTGTCTTACAGACCTATCAGAAACACACTTCTCATCAGAGACCCTAAAGGCCAGAAGGGCCTGGACAGACTTCTTAAAGACCCTAAAAGACCACAGATGCCAGGCCAGACTCCTATACCCAGCAAAATTGTCAATCAACACAGATGGAGAAAACAAGACATTCCATGACAAACTAAATTCAAACAATATCTACACATAAATCCAGTCCTAGAGAAGATATTAGAAGGAAAACTCCATCCCAAGGAGATACCCTCTCACACGTTTAACTGAGAGAGGCTGATATATAGGGACACTCCACACTGGAGGAATGGGATGGGTGGGAGAGGGAGGAGAGGGTGGGAGGGATGGAAAGAGAGCACTGTGATGGAGATGTAACTTGAAGTGATAAACAAACAAACAAGCAAAAACAATTAAAAAAAACTAAAGAGATAGCACATTCGAAGATGTGAAGAAAGAGGAACACTCTTCCTTTGCTGGTGGAGTGCAAACTTGTACAAACACTTTGGAAATCAGTCTGGCAATATTGCAGAAAATTAGTAATAGTTCTACTTCAAGATCCAGCCATACATATATCCAAAAGATTTTCCACCAAACCACAAGGACATCTCCTCAACTATGTTCATAGCAGCTTTATTCATAATAGCCAGAAACTGGAAACAACCCAGATGTTCAGCTGAAAAATGGATTCTAAAAATCCGTGGTACATTTACACAATGGAATACTATTCCATTATTAGAAGCAAGGAAATCATGCAATTTGCAACCAAATGGATGGAAATAGAAAAGCTCATTCTGACTGAGCTAACTCAGACCCAGAAAAATGCACATGGCATCTATTCACTTATAACTGGATTTTAGCCATGTACTACAGGATAACTATCCTACAACCAACAGACTCAAAGGAACAGAAACATAGACTTTGTTACCTGTTAGTGGGACACTTCATCCTTGTGGAACTGCCATATAGGCCCCTAGTGCATGAGGAAGCTCTTAGCCCTCATGTGACTAATGAACTGAGGAGGGCTGATATGTATAGACACCCCACACCGGAGGAGTAGGATAGGTGGGAGAAGGGGTAGAGGGTGGGAGGCTGGGACCAGGAGGGGTGGAGGGAGGAGGCTGTAATGGAGATTTAACTTGAATTGACAAATAAATGTAAAAATAAAAGAAATCAGTAACCTATACAGAAGTACAAATAACAGATGAGTTGAATTAGTAATGAAAAGCGATTAAAAATATCCAGTCAGATAATTCAATGCAAAATTCTACAGGACATTAAATGAATATCTTCAGCCAATCCTTCTTAAACTATTCAAGTAAAAACAGAAGGAATGCTCCAAAGTCTTCTATGAGGCTAATACCACACTAATCTATCACTCTTTACCTAAACCAGGTAAAGACAAAATAGACAAACAAACATACACACATACACACTGAGAGAGAGACAGTGAAAGAAAGAGATCTTCAGGCCAATATCCTAATTGCATACAGAATATAGACATATGTCAAGAAGATTATCCACCATAACCAACTTGACTTTCTCCCTGAAAGTAAGTCAGGGGACAGTTCAACCTATGCAAGTAATGAATTAAATCATTTCTTTAATTCTTTTTATGTAGTTTCCCTGTAATTTTTACATGACACAAGTAGGCTCTTGCTCTAAAAATATTGGAGAGCATTGGATGTTTCTATTGCACAAAGTTTCATTACCTAGTTCTCTCTCTCTCTCTCTCTCTCTCTCTCTCTCTCTCTCTCTCTCTCTGTCTCTATCCCTCCCCTCCTCCTCGTCCTCCTCCTCCTCCCCACCACACAGACACAGAGAAAATCTACATATGCAAATAAGGATTCTGTTTTGTTTTAAAATCTGAGTATTCAAGAGAATCAAAGGGACTTGGTGGAAACCACATTATCTTGGGAAAGAGGGGACCCTAGCTGAAAGTTCAGGAATACAGGCACACACACATACTCCCATCCACACACAACCATGCAGACCGTCACATGCTATGTGGCAGGCTTATCAATGAATAACTCCTCTGTCTCCTTCCTTATAGACAATGAATATACAATGTCAGGTTATGAAGCACATATTAAACCTAGTCAGTAGACCAATTTGCTTCTCTCGTTATTTTGCATAAACTCATTATTAGCTCCGTATGCCTTCTGTGTTTTTTGCAGATCTTTATATTTTAATATTTTTCAAAGAAGGGCAGGATTTCCAAAAGTAGCTTCTGCTAAGATATACTTGTAAAGAAAAGGGGCAACATCCTCTCCATAGTAGCAGAAAATTCAGATGAAGCTGTGGTTCAAAGGAGTCAGTAGCTTTTAAATGCACATAAATGCAAATGGAATTTTATGAACAACAACAACAACAAAACAATTCAAGCCAGACAGGGGTGGCACACACCTTTAATCACAGCACTCAGGAGGCAGAGGCAGGCAAATATCGAGTTTGAGACCAGCCTGGTCTACAGAGTTCTAGGATAGCCAGGGCTACACAGAGCAACCCTGTCTTGTAAACTCAAAAAAAAAAAAAAAAAGAAAATTTAAATTCAGCATCCATAGCAAACATACTGCAGTTTAAAAAATCTAGTGCCTCACAGCAATGAAGCAGACCCCAAATTGTCTAACAGAGAAAAAAAATCAGAGGACTATAAAGAAAAGGTAATTTGTTTTTTCTGACACAAATTAGACAGCCTGTAAGAAAACATTTTGAATGCTAATTTTGTGAGTTGTAAAAATATTATCTCTCAGTTCTTGATGATTCGCCTACTTATTAACTATGTTTTGCCTAAATTATACAGTATGTCTTTATTATCAAATAAATTAATTACAAGGCACACTTCATGTCCCAGTGGATATTTCCTCTTGTTATTTTGTGCTTTGTTACATGTTTATATGAAATAGGATTATATTATCTTTGCAATTTTTTTGTATTAAAAATACTGAATACATGAAATACAAAAAAAATTTGGTATTGTTCCTTCACTACTGTTTGCATTCTACATTTCTCCAACATTGGAGGTTTCAAAAGATAATTTTTGTAATTCACCTAATTATTCAGCTTAGCTTTAGGGCACACTCATCAACACAGTCTCTCTCCAGAGACAGTTTAACTCTTCTTTGCTTCAAGAATCCCTTGTGTCTGTTTTAAGGAGGAGATAAAAACATAAAACGGAAATGCTTCTTCTGGAAGGAATACTTTGAAAAACCATTCTCTAACAATGATGTGAAAAGTAAAAATTTAAAGTTACAAGCCATCTTTCTTTCCCAAGAGTTACTGGAAGCCAAATGGGAAAATGGTGTTTGTCAGATTTCATAGTTTCCATGGTAAGTACTTAGTTTTGCTTGGAATTTTAGAAAACAGGAGATACCAGGTACTTTCTGTTAAGCCTACAGCTGAGAATTTCAAGTGATATTCTATCTCAACAATTTCCACTCATAGCTCACGTAGCTCTCCATCCTCCACAGATGTTGATTCTTGATTCTCACCCATACTTTGTGTCTTTTCCTCCTTTACAAACTAAGAGCTTCACCAAGGGAGCAAACAAAATACAGAACTTTGTTGCCTCTTAGCTGCGAGTATTACCTCAAATATCCCGACAAATGTACCTACTTTCTCCCATTTTCTTCTTTCTCCACTTTGTTTCTTTCTTCACCTCTTCTTTCCCTATCCTCCTCCTCCTCCATCCTTCCTGAGAGTCTTGGGTACATTCCAAGATACCATGATGTCTGGCCCTGACTTCCTGCTCTGTTTGTCAGTTTCTCTATTCTGTTTCCACAACCTTTAGATTTACTACTAAATAGTAAGATTCAGCCAGAGACACTTCTACTCAATAAATAAATAAATGAAAAATAAATAAACAATAAAATAAAGACTTTTTCACCTTGAGATATACATACATACTGTGACCTGACCTGGGGTGCCCATTGAGTTTCCTGCTGCTCATTGGGACCCAAGGATATCTCAACTTTCTTAGATTTTCAGAATCCATTACCTTGAAGAGTTTGGCTTTTAGCTGTTTCTACCAACACCCAAGACCATGTCACCTATCAGACTACTACTTTAGAGATTTTCTTTGGATTCATCCCGTAGTAAGCTCCTATTACTGTGTATAGCTCAATTATCTTCTCAAATTTCAGCTATGCACTGTATAAGTTTGTTATGTTTGAAAATCACAAAATGCAGACAGAAGGGAGAAATGTGAACAATTGTCCAAAACAACAAACATATCAAACACTAACAGTTAAAAACCCAATTGAGTTTGAGCTCTTCAGCTGTGACCACAACATTATACAACTGTAAGTCTATTTTCTGTTCTGTAGCTCATTTATTCTTTTTCCATTTAAAATTATTCTGTGATAATTAAATGAGTTCTTTATCTGGTTGTTAGAATCTTACCTACAAAGTACAAAATTACTATTTAATTCAATAAAAAACTCCATAAATGTTTTTAAACTCTGGAAATTTCTGAGTTTGTTTCTTTAGAGTCATATAAATGTTAGTTTTGATGGTCCTGACTAACTTTCTAAATTATTAATTCTTCAGACAGTCATAGCAAATAACATTTAAAATGATTGATTCACAAAAAAGTAAAACATTCCTTTGCTGAGATAGTTGTGAGAATAAAATAGTATTTTTCATTTTAAGTATTTTTTGTCTAGTTTTCCAATATATCTGCTCATATACTACAGCAAAAGACCTGTGGTGGCATTATTTTCATCTGCCAATGTACCTAATAGAACTACCAAGTTGCTGTAGATCCAAGGCAATCACCAGATATGTAATTGTTTTGTGTCTGTCAATACTCACTTTTAAAACACTGTAATTTGATGAATGAATTAATGTTTCAGTTTGCATATTGTTAACAAATCTTGTATGGTTTGATGAAACAAACACATATAACAACAGATATAATTCAAACTTATTCTGACTCTTTAATTCATTCCACAATTATAGACCTGACAGAACCCAAGAAGAAATGAATAATCAAACATCTGTGAGTGGGTTTATTCTTTTGGGATTAACAGATGACCCAAAGCTAAACATTTTGATTTTTATATTTTTATTTCTCACTTATATTTTGAGCATTACTGGAAATCTGACCATCATTACCCTCACTCTGGTAGACTCACACCTCAAGACTCCCATGTATTTCTTCCTTCGAAATTTCTCTTTCCTAGAAATCTCATTTACAACAGTTTCCATTCCTCGATTCCTTGTGAGCATTGTAACCGGGGATAAGACCATCTCCTATAACTCCTGCATGGCCCAGGTCTTCTTCTTCATACTCCTGGGTGCAACTGAGTTTTTCCTTCTGACCGCTATGTCCTATGACCGCTATGTGGCTATCTGTAAGCCCTTGCATTACACCACAATAATGAACAGCAGGGTTTGCCTTCAGCTTGTAATTAGCTCTTGGTTGGCTGGATTCCTCATCATCTTTCCACCAGTGATCATGGGGCTTCAGCTGGATTTCTGTGACTCCAACATCATTGACCATTTTGCCTGTGACTCCTCACCCATGTTGCTCATCTCCTGCACGGACACAGCCTTCCTGGAGCTCATGGCATTCTTCCTGGCAGTATTCACTCTTATGGCAACCTTAACATTAGTGGTTCTCTCCTATCTATTCATCCTTAAGACAATTCTAAGAATCCCTTCTGCTGAGCAAAGGAAAAAGGCCTTTTCTACCTGTTCCTCACACATGATTGTTGTCTCCATTTCCTATGGGAGCTGTATCTTCATGTATGTCAAAACTTCAGCGAAGGAAGGAGTGGCTTTTACTAAGGGTATAGCAGTGCTCAACACTTCTGTTGCCCCCATGCTGAATCCTTTTATCTACTCCCTTAGAAACAAACAAGTAAAAGAATCCTTTAAGAACTTGATCAAAAACTGTATGTCAAATAAAATATAATGGTAAAGAAATTCACTGCTTCATTAAAAGCATTATATGCAATGTGTACTTGCATTATTGTCTTCCCATCCACTCAACTTATCTAAATGATTTTATCTTTCCCAATTTGGCTTTAAATAACAGTTGTCATTTTAAAATTAAATACCCCTTCAAATTTTCTGAATGTGACTGATTTGATGTCACTAAAATGAGAATGACATTTTTTAAAGGATGAATTTACTTTTGAATAATTTATCCATTGGGTAACTAACAAAAGCTAATAAAAAAGCAACAAGTTACTCTGGAAAATCATTTTCCCACTATTTAAGCAGTTATTAAAATGAGCTCTTCCATGAGGCAATGTCTCCCACCTCTGCTGTGTAGCTAGTTCTTGCTGTATTTCCAAGGTTATGTGTGGTTCAGAGTTTAAATGTTAGTTATATTTTTGTTGTGTGTTCTGTCCTTTATTAATAATATTATTTTTTATTTTTTAAAATTTATTTATTTATTACTTCAGGTTATATCTCCATCATAGTGTCCTTTTTCCACCCTTCCCAGTCCCACCCTCCCCACCCTCTACTCCCTAACCCTTTCATCCCTCTCCTCTGGAGTGGAGTGTCCCTACATAACAGTCCCCCACACCAGTTTAGCAGTCATATGAGGGCAAAGAGCCTCTTCATACACTGGGGGCCTACAAGGCAGCACCACTAGGGAAACGTGTCTCACTGACAGGATAAAAAGTCGATGTTCCTGTTCCCTGTGGTGCACTGGTTGTAGTATAGTTATCCTGTACTATATGGCTAAAATTCGCCTATAAGTGAATAGATGCCATGTGCATCCTTCTGAGTCTGGGTTAGCTCAATCAGGATGAGCTTCTCTAGTTCCATCCACTTGGCTCAAATTGCATGATTTTGTTGTTTCTGATAGCTGAATAGTATTTCATTGTGTAGATATATTACAGTTTTTAAATCCATTCTTCAGTTGAGGGACATCTGGGTTGTTTCCAGTTTCTAGCTATTACAAATAAGGCTGCTATGAGCATAGATGAGGAAACTTCCTTGTGATTTGGTGAGGAATCATTTGGATGTATACCCAGAAGTGGTATGGCTGGGTCCTGAGGCAGAACTATTGCAAGTTTTCTAAGATATGGCCAGAATGACCTCTGCAGTGATTGCACAAGCCTGCACACCCACCAGCAATGGAGGAGGGTTCCCCTTTCTCCACAACCTCACCAGCATGTGCTTTCAAATGAGCTATTGATCTTAGCCATTCAGACAGGTGTGAGATGGAATCTCAGAGTCATCTTGAGTTGCATTTCTCTGATGATTAAGGATGCTGAGCATTTCTTCAAGTGTCTCTCAGCCATTAGGAATTCCTCCTTTGTGACTTCTCTGTTTAGCTCTCTTCCCCATTTTTTGATTGGATTATTTGGTTTCTTGGCATTTAATTTCTTGAGTTCTTTGCAAATTATGGATATTAGCCCTCTGTCAGATGTGGGGTTGGTGAAGATTTTTTCTCAATCTGTAGGTTGCTGTTTTGTTCGAATGACAGTGTATTTTGCCCTAGAGAAGATTTTCAGTCTCAGGAGGTTCCATTTATTAACTGTTGGTCTTAGGTCCTGAGCTGTTGGTGTTCTGTTCAGGAATTTGTTACCTGTGCCAATGAGTTCGAGGGTTTTTCCCACTTTCTTTTCTAGTAGATTTAATGTGTCAAAGGACTTAAGTTAAGGTCTTTGATCCACTTGAACTTCAGATTGGTACAAGGTGATAAGTATGGGTCTAATTTCATTCTTTTACATGTGGACATCCAGTTGGACCAGCGCCATTTGTTGAAGATGTTGTCTTTTTTCCATTGCATGGTTTTGGCTTCTTTGTCAAAAATTAAGTGACCATAGGTGTGTGGGTTCATTTCTGGATCTTCAATTAGATGTGTTCTTGGATTCAGTTTGCCAGTATTTTATTAAGTATTTTTGCATCTATGTCCATTAGGGAGATTGGTCTGAAGTTCTCTTTCTTTGTTGGGTCTTTGATTTCCTTCTTTATTTCTTCCCTGACCCAGCAGTCATCGAGTAAAGAGTTGTTCAATTTCCATGTGTATGTAGGCTTTCTGTTATTTGTGTTGTTGTTTTGAACCCAGCTTTATTCCATGGTGGTCTGATAAGATACAAGAGGTTATTTCAATTTTCTTGTATCTGTTGAGGCTTGCTTTGTGTCCAACTATATGGTAGATTTTGGAGAAGGTTCTGTGTGGTGCTGAGAAGAAGGTGCACTCTTTAGTGTTTGGGTGAAACGTTCTGTAGCTCTCTGGTAGGTCCATTTGGTTCATGACCTCTGTTCAACTCATTATTTCCTTGCTTGGTTTCTGTCTTGATGACCTGTCCATTTTTGTGAGTGAGATGTTGAAGTCTCCCACAACTAATGTGTGAGGATCGATGTGTGATTTAAGTTTTAGAAGAGTTTCTTTTACAAATGTAGGTGCCTTTGTATTGGGAGCACAGATGTTCAATATTCAGATGTCCTCTTGGTGAATATTTCCTTTAATGAGTATGTAATACCCTTCTCTCTCTTTTTTGATTAACTTCAGTTGGAAGTCTATTTTGTTTGATATTAAGATGGCTACTCCAGCTTGCTTCTTGGGTCCATTTGCTTGGAAAACCTTATCTCAGCCCTTTACTCTGAGGTAGTATCTATTTTTGTTGGTGAGATGTGTTTCTTGTATGCAGCAAAATGATGGGTCCTGTTTACAGATCCAGTTTGTAAGCCTGTGTCTTTTTATTGGGGAGTTGAGTCCATTAATATTGATGGATATTAATGACCAAAGGTTGTTATTTCCTATTATTTTGTTCTAGGTGGTGGTTCTGTGTTTCTTTTGGTTTAGCTGCAGTGGAGTTTTTTGTTTCCTCTGTTTTCTTGGGTGTAATTATCTTTTCTGGGTTGGAATTTTCCTTCTAGGATCTTCTGTAGGGCTGGATTTGTGGGTAGATATTGTTTAAATTTGGTTTTCTCATGGAATATCTTGTTTTCTCCATCTATGTTGATAGAAAGTTTTGCTGGATATAGTAATCTGGCTGGGCACCTATGTTCTCTCAGGGCTTGTAGGATATCTGCCCAGGCACTTTTAGCTTTTAAAGTTTCTGAGGAGAAGTCATGTTTAATTCTGGTGGATCTGCCATTATATGTTACTTGACCTTTTTCCTCTTACAGCTTTTAATATTCTTTGTTTGTTCTGTACATTTGGAGTTTCAATTATTATGCGGTGATGGAGTTTCTTTTCTGATCTAATCTGTTTGGTGGTCTGTATGCCTCTTGGAATTTTATTGGCATGTCTTTCTTTAGGTTTGGGAAGTTTTCTTCTATGATTTTGTTGAAGATGTTTCCTGGACCTTGGAGTCGGGAGTCTTCTCTTTCCTCTATGCCTATAATTCTTAGGTTCTGTCTTTTCATTGAGTCCTTGATTTCTTGGATGTTATGGGTGAGAACTTTTTTTTTTTAATACTTTATTTTTTTTTCTTCAAGTTACATCTCAGTAACAAACCCCTCCCTGTTCCCCCTTCCTATCCCGCCCTTTCACCCTCTTCCCCCCAGAAGTGTCCCCTTTCAGTCCAACAGATGGTTCCTTCTCTTATAACAGTAAGTATTATACAAAACAATAGATATAAATATGCCACATTTATGAGAGTTAAATGGCCCAGTATAACTTCCCAATGTACAATTTATACATATTTGGCCCCTGACTTTAACATTCTACTATCTAACCAACTCCATGAGTTTAAAGGTCTATATGTGACTCAACATTCATACTATCTTGCAACACACTTTTAAGAGTATCTTCTTAGATCTATAACACCCTCTTGATTCCTAAACAGTTCAAAATTTAACTATGAGACTCTAGCTGTCTATTCTTCAACCACCTCAGAGACCTGAGAGGGATAAATATATTTGCTTATATAGGAAGTGCAGGGCCTGCAGCTTCCAAAACGAAGAAAGAACATACCAATGACTGCCTGGACAGTTCCCATTTTCTCTCCATACATTCCAGCATCAGTCTTCAGCCTTTGGGTCCTGTTTCTCTGACAGACATTTGTTGTAGAGCAGGGATTATGAAGGACTTACCTACCCTGTCTTGGCAGAGTTAGGCTGTCGACTTCCCTGCTACCAACTTTTGTCCTTTTTGGACAGCAGTCTGTCTGCAGTTGGTGCAAGGGGTTTTTTCATGCCAAGAGAAAGGCTTGCCACTAATTCAACCATCTTACAGTGGAGGTTCTTCGATACTTATCTTCTACTTGGAGTAGAATAGGGGGTGCTGTCAGGCACTGATATGTCTCGATATCAAAAAAAAAATCTTGATTTAAGATAACATCTTTGAATGCCATATTCTGCAGATCTCTTGGGGTTTTTGAAGATGCCTTATCCATCTCTTGTATTTAGATAAGCAAATATTGCTTGTCTCTTAGCAACTTGATTACTGGGTAGTTTAGAGAATATCTGTGATAGACTGTCATAGTAGCTAACAAAGTGACATGTTTGCATGACTAGGAGTTTTTTTTAACTATCCTAGACCATTTTAGACGGTTGGTATCAAGAGGTCAGAGATTCACATTTTATTTTTAAGTATCTCTAGTTATGATACCATTAGGAAGCGTTACCTTTAAATTTGTATCAATATACAAAGATCTATTCAATTGTGGTTAAATATACTCTTAATTATGTATCAATATACCAAGATCAATGCCTATGTAGCCCAATATAATCTTAATATTACGTCCATATGCAAGGGTCAATACCATTGTGGCCAACTGTAATCTTAATTTTGTATCAATATACAAAGATCAATACCGATGTAATCCAATACAATCTTATTTTTGCACAATAAACAATGGTCAATACCACTTTAGCCAAATAAACTACTAATTTTGTATCAATATACAGAGGTATAAGGGCATATTCAATAATCTGCCCCTTCTTCTTGGACCTTCCTGTGCTATGTCTATATCTCATTTTTCTCAAGCCCATGCACTCCTACATAGGAGAGGAAGAAGGATACAGAAAAGGGAAAGTAGGAATTCCCTGGGGCTAACCTCCAAAACCCATTAAGACAGGACCATTTATCAGCTTGTAGTCTCTTCCCCTACATAACAGAGTTTTCAGTTATCCTTCAAATAACCAAAAAGAAGGGCGGAGAAACACCCTCCCCACCCTCTGGGCATGGGATGTCGCTCTCTTAAAGTGACTTCCTGCTGATTTGGGTCGTAGTAGACCTGTTTGGGGCCCGAACCCAAATGGGAAAAATGATTAAAAATGTTAGTACAATCCTTTTATGTTCAGTCCTTCTGTTCTCAGCTGTTTAGATGACCTTAGGGGTTTGTAGGCAGGAGCTGATCTTGCAGGCTTCACTGAGGTTCCTGCCGGGGCATTGTGTAGAGCTGAGCGGTCCCAGTGACATTGGATTGCTGTGGTGGTTGCAGGCCCCCGATGGAGACAGCTATTGAGGAAGTCTGCCAGGCAGAATCAACTGGGTCACTCGTCCTCCTTGGTGACTGATTCTGCTCTCTGCTGAGGATTCCGCTGTCCAGCCGTCCCCGGGCTCCCCTAATGGATGCTTCGATTCTCCTGGAACGATAAGAACAGAGCCCTGCCCCAATCCCAACCCTAGGACAATTGCCCTCTTTTTTTTGGGGGGGGGGATGGGCGGGGCTAGGTAGTACTTCTCCTGAAGCAAATTTGGCCTTCTGACAACATACAAAGCGTTATCTTTCAATCCGGGTTAAAGAAGAAATCATTCTGTCACCTTGGAGCTAAACCAGCTCTAGTGTATATATTTTGAGATCCCAAAGGACAATCTGCCTGCATTGAGAAGGCCTTTTGTAAGTAGCCTCCAAACCTAGGTCCCTCTAAATCCCATGTGTGTGTCTCTGAACTCTAATTATTGGGATCAGGGACCTGTGTTTCCCATCTGAAGGGATCAAAGATGTGTTCCACCACTCCTGGATCGAAGTCTTTCTCTATTTAGAATTTGCCCTGCATAAGGCTGACCCTGAGCTCCGGGATCTGCCCGTTTCTGTCTCCAGTGTGCTGGGAGCTGGGACCAAGGGTGTATTCTTGAATGGTGGGACCAAGAGTATGCACCCTCACCACCCTGCTCCGTATGACTCCAGAATACATAAGACCACCAACTCTACGGTGCTTCCCCCCACCCCCCACCCCGTCTCCGCTGAAGTCAAAGGCATGGGCCAATACCACAATTCTCTTGTATTTTACCTTAGCTCCACGTCTTCTCTATACCTGGAGGTCTGCAAAACCAGGCCGAATGGCTGTATCCTCTGTTCCATTCACCGTGTTTCAGCCCTGCCCCCTGCCTTTTTTTTTTTAGTTAATAAATTTATTTGTTTGTTGCTTCAGGTTACATCCTTATCATATTGTCCTCTTTTCCCGCTTCCCAGCCCCACCCTCCCATGCTCTACCCCCTGACCCTTCCGTCTTGTTCCTCTGGGGTGGAGTGTCCCTGCCTAACATTCTCTCACCACAGATCAGGAGTCATATGAGGGCCAAGAGCCTCTTCATTCACCGGGGGCCTACGAGGCAGTACTGTCAGTGAATGGTGTCTCATTGCTACTGGGGGAATACTAAAAAAAAAGACCAACAAACACACAAACCCACAAAAACAAAGAATATCAACAAAAAAAGAGAGGAAAAAGAGAAGGGAAAAGGAAAAAGAAAAAAGAAAAAAAGAAGGAAAAAGAAAAAGATAAAAAAATATTATGTCCTTGTTCCTTTTGATGTGTTGGTTGTAGTACAGATATCCTGTACGATATAGTTAAAATCCTACTATAAGTGAATATATGCCATGTGCATCCTTCTGAGACTGGGTTAGCTCACTCAGGATGAGCTCCTCTAGATCCATCTAAAGAATCCCAGGGATAGATTACACAATGCATTGCTAACTTTGAATTTCCTAAATGTTGGTGAAAAGTGTACCACTGCAGCTGAGAGACATTGGGTTATACAAAAAACTGAGGAATTAAATCAACCAATATATTATAAGGATATGTTAACTTTAGAGTGGAAACCTGCAACCGAACTTTTACATTATTATTTATTTAACTCTTATTTATTTATTACTAAATTCACTTATAATAAACACCAACAATTTCTTAACTATTAATCCTATAAATTCCTACAACCCCTTTAACCTATCCACTAAACCTATTGATAATCATAACAACTACTTTCATAACCTTTTAGAATGATACAGTCTCTGGGGCAGGTCCTCAGTCGTCAGGAAACCAGTCTCGGGGTAGACTCTTTAACGCACTTAGCAGTCCTTTTTGTGGAATAGCTCAGACGCAGGTTCGTCAGGGTAAATTGGCTATCGAAGTCTCACTTTAAATAAGGCTTGAGGCTTTCTTCTCTCTGGGAGACCTCAGCGTCTGTAGGCCACCTTACTTCCTTCGTATCAGCAACTCTGCCGTTCTGCCTCAGTCTTTAAAGCTGGCCACAGTTCTGTTCAGGCCACTGTTCGGACAGGTCAAACCCCTCTAGGCAAAAGCTGAGCCACAGGGTTTAGTCCTTGGCCTTTTGCTGTCTTGCCGAGGCTTTCTCTGCTCACCAGCTTCCTTCTGCCTCAGGGAGATCTGGCCATTGGTCTACCAGAACTTTCTCCAGCAGGACTCTCGGAGCTCTCTCATATCGGGGGCCCTTAGCAAGCACCTCTCTGGCGTCATCCACTTGTCCTTAAATAGGATCACTCCTTGTTCCACCTACTTCAGCTTAATTTGGGCTCTGCCCACTTAGCAGTTGAAAGCAATGCCAGGTCATAAAGTCTTTCCTTGTTTCACCTGGCTTCAACCTTGTTTTTCAGTCCAAAGAGACTCCCCTCATTTCACCTGACTTCATCCATAAGCTGATATGCTAATTGCTCACAGCAGTTGATCTTCATGCCCCGAAATAAGAGACTGTATCAGAAACTTAGGTATTCACTAAATCTAACTTATATTAACCTATCAGCCCCAACATCCATCCATTTGGTTGCAAATTGCATGATTTCATTGTTTCTGATAGCTGAGTAATATTCCATTGTATAGATGTACCACAATTTTTTAATCCATTCTTCAGTTGAGGGACATCTGGGTTGTTTCCAATTTCTAGCTATTACAAATAAGGCTGCTATGAACATAGATGAGGAGACTTCCCTATGTCTCTGTGAGAGGTCCTTTGGGTGTATACCCAGAAGTGGTATGGCTGGGTCCTGAGGCAAGATTATTCCTAGATTTCTAAGATATCGCCAGACAGACCTCCATAGTGGTTGCATAAGCCTGCACTCCCACCAGCAATGGAGTAGGGTTCCCCTTTCTGCACACCCTCGCCAGCATGCGCTATCATTTGAGCTCTTTATCTTAGCCATTCTAACAGGTGTTAGGTGGAATCTCAGGGTCGTCTTGAGTTGCATTTCTCTGATGATTAAGGATGTTGAACATTTCTTCAGGTGTCTCTCAGCCCTTAGGGATTCCTCCTTTGTGAATTCTCTATTTAGCTCCATCTCCCATTTTTTGATTGGATTATTTGGTTTCTTGGCATTTAGTTTCTTGAGTTTTTTGTAGATTTTAGATAATAGTCCTCTATCAGATGTGGGGTTGGTGAAGATTTTCTCCCAGTCTGTTGGTTGCCGTTTTGTTCGAATGACAGTGTCCTTTGCTTTACAGAAGCTTTTCAGTTTCATGAGGTCCCATTTATTGATTGTTGATCTCAGGTCCTGAGCTGTTGGTGTTCTGTTCAGGAAGTTGTCACCTGTGCCAATGAGTTCGAGGGTTTCTCCTACTTTTTCTTCTAGTATCTTTAGTGTGGCTGGCCTTATGTTAAGGTCTTTGATCCACTTGGAATTAAGTTTTGTACAAGGTGATAGGTATGGGTCTAATTTCATTCTTTTGCAAGTGGACATCCAGTTGGACCAGCACCATTTGTTGAAGATGCTGTCCTTCTTCCATTGTGCGTTTTTGGCTTCTTTGTCAAAGATTAGTTGGTCATAGGTGTGTGGATCCATGTTTCGGTCTTCAATTCGATTCCATTGATCCACTGGTCTGTTTCTATACCAGTACCATGCTGTTTTTATTACTGTTGCTCTGTAGTACAGCTTGAAATCTGGGATGGTGATACCTCCAGATGTTTTTTCATTGGACAGGATTGATTTAGTTATTCTGGGCTTTTTGTTGTTCCATATGAAGTTGAGAATAGCTTTTTCCAGGTCTATAATGAATTGTGTTGGTATTTTGATAGGAATTGCATTAAATCTATATATTGCTTTTTGTAGGATAGCCATTTTTATTATGTTGATCTTACCTATCCATGAGCATGGGAGATCTTTCCATCTTCTAAAGGCCTCTTCCATTTCTTTCTTCAGGGGCTTGAAGTTCTTGTTATATAGGTCCTTTACATGCTTGGTTAGAGTTACCCCCAGGTATTTTATGTTGTTTGTGGCTATTGTGAAGGGGGTTGTTTCCCTTATTTCTTTCTCGGTATATTTGTTTGTTGTATAAAGAAGGGCTTCTGATTTTTTTGAGTTAATTTTGTATCCAGCCACTTTGCTGAAGTTGTTTATCAGCTGTAAGAGTTCTTTGGTGGAGTTTTTGGGGTCGCTTATGTATACTAACATATCATCTGCAAATAGGGATATTTTGACTTCTTCATTTCCAATTTTTATCCCTTTGATCTCCTTTAGTTGTCTTATTGCTCTAGCAAGGACTTCAAGTACTATATTGAAGAGATATGGTGAAAGTGGACATCCTTGTCTTGTCCCTGAGTTTAGAGGAAATGCTTCAAGCTTCTCTCCATTTAATTTGATGTTGGCTACTGGCTTGCTGTATATTGCCTTTATTATTTCTAGGTATGGTCCTTGTATGCCCGTTCTCTCCAGAACTTTTAGCATGAAGGGGTGTTGGATTTTGTCAAATACTTTTTCTGCATCTAGCGAGATTATCATGTTTTTTTTTTTCTTTCATCTTGTTTATGTGGTGAATTACATTGATAGACTTTCGTATATTGAACCATCCCTGCATTCCAGGGATGAAGCCTACTTGATCATGGTTTATGATACTTTTGATGTGTTCTTGAATTCAGTTTGCTAGTATTTTATTAAGTATTTTTGCATCTATGTTCATGAGGGAGATTGGTCTGAAGTTCTCTTTCTTTGTTGGGTCTTTGTGTGGTTTAGGAATCAGAATGACAGTGGCCTCATAGAATGAGTTTGGCAGTGATCTTTCTGTTTCTATGTGGTAGAAGAGTTTGAAAAGTAATGGTGTTAGTTCCTCTTTGAAGGTCCGGTAGAATTCCGTGCTAAAGCCATCTGGCCCTGGGCTTTTTTTGGTTGGGAGATTATTAATGACTGTTTCTATTTCCTTAGGTGTTATTGGGCTGTTTATGCTGTTAATCTGATTTTGATTTAGTTTTGGTAGGTGGAATTTATCGAGGAAATTGTCCATTTCACTTAGGTTTTCAAATTTAGTGGAATATAGATTTTTAAAGTAATGCCCGAATATTTTCTGGATCTCCTCAATGTCTGTTGTTATTTCTCCCTTTTCATTTCTGATTTTGTTGATTTGTGTTCTTTCCCTTTGCCTTTTAGTTAATTTGGCTAGGGGTCTGTCTATTTTGTTGATTTTCTCAAAGAACCAACTCTTGGTTTCATTGATTCTTTGTATAGTTCTTTTTGATTCTAAGTTGTTGATTTCAGCTCTAAGTTTGATGATTTCCTGTCTTCTGCTCTTCTTGGGAGTGTTTGTTTCTTTTTTTTCCAATTCACCCAGCTTAGCTGTTAGTTCACTAATATGAGCTGTCACAATTTTCTTTTTGAAAGCACTTAGTGCTATGAACTTTCCTCGTAGCACAGCTTTCAATGTGTCCCATAGGTTTGGGTATGTTGTATCTTCATTGTCGTTGGATTTTAAGAAGTCTTTGATTTCCTTCTTTATTTCTTCCCTGACCCAGTGGTCATCCAGTAAGGAGCTGTTCAATTTCCATGTGTGTGTATGCTTTCTGTTGATTCTTTTGCTGTTGAAGACCAGCTTTTTTCCGTGGTGGTCTGATAAGATACAAGGGGTTATTTCAATTTTCTTGTATCTATTGAGACTATCCTTGTGACCAATTATGTGGTTGATTTTGGAGAAGGTTCCGTAGGGTGCTGAGAAAAAGGTGTATTCCTTTGTGTTTGGGTGAAACGTTCTGTAGATATCTGTTAGGTCCATTTGTTTCATGATCTCTGTTAGTCTCAATATTTCTCTGTTTGTCTTCTATCTTGATGATCTGTCCTTTGCTGTGAGTGGGGTGTTGAAGTCTCCCACTACTAATGTGTTGTGATCGACGTGCGCTTTAAGTTTTAGAAGTGTTCCTTTTACGAAAGTAGGTGCCTTTGTATTTGGCGCATAGATGTTCAGTATTGAAATTTCCTCTTGAGGAATATTCCCTTTAATGAGTATATAGTGCCATTCTTTGTCTTTCTTCATTAACTTCAGTTGGAAGTCTGTTTTGTTTGATATTAGGATGGCTACTCCAGCTTGCTTCCTGGGTCCATTTGCTTGGAAAACCTTTTGCCAGCCCTTTACTCTGAGGCAGTGTCTATCTTTCGTAGTTAGATGTGTCTCTTGTATACAGCATAAGGAAGGGTCTTGCTTGCGGATCCACTCTGTAAACCTATGTCTTTTTATTGGGGAGTTGAGTCCATTGATGTTGATGGATATTAGTGACCTGAGGTTGTTATTTCCCATTAGTTTGGTATAGGTGGTGGTCCTGTGCCTCCTTTGGTTTAGTTGCTGAGGGGTTTTCTATTCCCTTTGTTTTCTTGGGTGGAGTTTTCTTCTCTGGGTTGGGATTTTCCTTCTAGGATTTTCTGTAGGGCTGGGTTTGTGGGTAGATATTGTTTAAATTTGATTTTGTCATGGAATATCTTGTTTTCTCCATCTATGTTGATAGAGAGTTTTGCTGGGTAAAGTAGTCTGGCTGGGCACCTATGTTCTCTCAGGACTTGTAGTATATCTGACCAGGCCCTTCTAGCTTTTAACGTTTCTGGGGAGAAGTCAGGTGTAATTCTGATGGGTTTGCCATTGTATGTTACTTGACCTTTTTCTCTTACCGCTTTTAATATTCTTTCTTTGTTCTGTACATATGGAGTTTCAATTATTATGTGGCGAGAGGAGTTTCTTTTCTGGTCTAATCTGTTTGGTGTTCTGTAAGCCTCTTGGATTTTTATTGGCATCTCTTTTTTCAGGTTTGGAAAGTTTTCCTCTATGATTTTGTTGAAGATATTTCCTGGACCTTGGAGTCGGGAGTCCTCTCTTTCCTCTATACCTATAATTCTTAGGTTCCATCTTTTCATTGAGTCCTTGATTTCTTGGATGTTGTGGGTGAGAGATTTTTTAGCCTTCTCATTTTCTTTGGATGTTGTACTGATTTCTTCCACTGAATCTTCCATGCCTGAGATCCTGTCTTCCATCTCTTGCATCCTATTGTTGATACTCACATCCGTAGTTCCTGTTCTCTTCCCTTGGTTCTCTACTTCCTCTTTTAACTCTGACTGTGTTTTCTTTATTGTTTCTATTTCTATTTTCATGTCTTGTATGGTTTTGTTCGTTTTGTACATTTCCTTCTCCAGCTTGCTTTTTTTTTGTATGAAAATCTTTCATGGCTTTTTCCTTTTCCTGTTCAAGCTCTATCACCTTGGCTTGGAGCTCTTTTATGGTGTTGTTCCTTGTTTTGATTTGTAGAATTGTGGCTTCTTTGAATTCCTTCATAGATTTAAGTTCTTCTTGCAGGGACTCTATCACTTTCCATAATGAAGAATTGTCAGTTTTTTCATGTGTTTCTGTTGGTGTGTGGTCATCCGAATTGGATGAGCTAGGATGATTCTGCTTTGTTGGAGTCATAATTCCTTGATTTCTATTTTTTTTGACCTTTCGCCATTGGATGCATTTAGCTGTCTGTTTTCTGTGCTTGGAACCACAGTGGATGATTTGGTGCAGGGGACAAGTTACTTGGCTATCTGTCGTTGCTTACAGGGGGATTTCAAGGTCACTGTGGTTTTAATCGCCTGAGGCAATGTGAGCTGGTGCAGCCTATTCCCAGGTTGTGAGTAATGGACCAGGATTGTTTCACTGCTCCCAATTCAGACTTCCCTATGTTGCACTCTGAGTTATCAGCCTGTAATGGTTCTGATAGTATGGGCCTGTTTGCCCAGGCACAGATTCTGTGGGCTTTGTTGTCTGTGGAGCCTGACAGGGTCTGGCTCCACACCTAATATGTCTGGATTTTCCAGGATACAGCTATGGACCTGATTTCTGGTTTCTCTCTAGGCTTCTCGCCACAGGGCTGGACTCTGTGCCTGATTCCCTTCCTGTCTGCGCTGCCATGGGTCCCGTGGGGACCCCAAGCCCTTAATCATCCGGCTGCCTGAGTGGACCTCTCGTCCCAGCAGCTCAGCCGTGGGTGCATGGATCCCTGGCCCCGCCCACACCTGTCTCTCTCCCCAGATGACCTGCCGTGGGTTCGCGGGGATTTGGCCCTGCCAGCCGTGCTCACTCCCCAGCTGCGCTACTGTGAGTGTGCGGGATTCGGTCCCTCCCGCCCGCCTTTGTGTTCCTAGCTTCCCGTGCTCTCTTGGAACCTCCCGCCCTCAGCTTCACGAGCTGCTGCGGACCACCCGCTGAGCCCCCTGTTCCTTGCTAAGCCTTCTACTATCTCACAAAGTTTTTTAAGTGCGTATAAGTTCAACCTGATGTGTGGGGAGCCCAATAGGCCAGCGATCTGTGGCCAAGTGGACCCTGATTCTGTCTGCTGTAAGTTGGGATCGATCTTACCAGGCGCCTCTCCAAATGGGAGTTCCTGAATCCCAGGTTTAGTGGCTGTGAGAGATGGGGAGAGCCTTGCCCTGGGACTTTTAACAGTCCCTTGGGAGCTGTGAGTGTTCCCGGGGGGGGGCGGGGTCTAGCCCCTCCAGTTTTTGCACAGTGCCCAATAACTCTGTGTTTTTTATGGCTCTTCCCCCCCCCGCATTCAAAATGCGTCAGTGTAGGTCGCCGCCATCTTGGCCCGCCCTGCAAAGGGTTGAGAACTTTTTTAGCCCTTTCATTTTCTTCGGTTGTTGTACTGATTTCTTCCATTGAATCTTCAACACCTGAGATTCTGTCTTCCATCTCTTGTATCCTATTTTTGATACTCATGTCTGTAGTTTCTGTTCTTTTCCCTTGATTTTCCACCTCCTGTATTATTTCTACATGTGTTTTCTTTATTGCTTCCACTTCCAATTTCAAGTCTTGAACAATTTTATTTGTTTTTGACGTTTCCTGCTCTAATTTGCTTGCTGTCTTTTCTCTTTCCTGTTCAAGTTGAGCCACTTTGGCTTGGAGATCTCTAATGTTATTCTCCGTTGCTTTCGCTTGTAAAATTGTGGAATCTCTGAATTCCTTCTGAGATTTAAATTCTTCTTGAAAGGACTCTATCACTTTCCAGAGTATAGATTTGTCATTGTTTTCATGTGTTTCAGCTGTGGTGGAGTGGTCAGGGCTTGCTGTCCTAGCAGAGCTGCATTTTGTTGGAGTCATATTTCCCTGACTTTTGTTGGATCTGTTCTTTGCTGACCTTTAGCCATTTGGTTGTTCTTAGCTGTTTGTTCCTCGTGCCTTCTGGGCTTGGTGCCAAGAGGGGAGCTTTGGTGTAGAAGCTGTATAGCATGGTGATCTGTAGCTTCCACAGGCTGGATGGGCTTTGTGTGGAGGTTTTTTTTTCTCAGTGTGTCCCCCAGAGCTCACCTCTTCCTGTTTTGTCCCAACTGGGGACTCAGATGAGGGGTTGTGATGGGATGTGTTCCTGTAGGTCCCTGCGATCCAACTGGTCTTCGTATAGATGATGGTGCAGGTTGGCAGGCCACAGACTGTTGGGTGGGGCTGTAGTTCCCCTGCAGCTTCCATGTCAGGACTGTGTTTGTGGTCCTCCTCAGCTGCTCTCAGGGGGTTCTCAGGGTCTATGTGCATCTAATAGTCAGAAGCACTATGAGCTGGTGCAGCCCACTCCCAGGCAATGAGTAATGGCCTGGGATTGTTTCACTGCTCATGAGTTAGCACTCTCTGTGTTGCAGACTGGGTATGCATGGTTCAACATGTAGTGGCTCTGCTGGTATGGTCCTGGGTGTCAAGGCACAGATGCTGTGGACTCTGGAGGTGTCCTAAGTTTGGGGGTTGAGTACACCAGCTGGAGTCCTGAAAGGATCTGAGAGGGAGGGAGTACAGTTTTCCAGTGGGAGGTGCTCAGTGTTCATATCCGGTGGTTCTGACCCTGCTGGGCTGGTCCAAATGGGCTTGCACCTGTCTAGATGGTCCCCAGGGCACCTCTGTGCCTCTCAGCCCTAAGCACTAAGCCCTTAGGCTGAGTCACTCAGCAGTGCCCCCAGGCCAAAACCTCACTGCTCCAGGGGTGGAACTATATATGTTGAAGATCTGGTTTCCCGCAGGAAGGGCCAGCACTAGCAAAGGAGTCTGAAATTAACCCCACAACCTGCCCAGGGCTTGGACCCTGTGGAGATCAAAGCTGCCTTCCAACCCCGCCCCCCTGCCTTTCTGCTGCTTTCACCACTCTTCCTATGTCTGTCTGGAGCTGACTTTGGATACTGGCAATTGGAGCCACTGTCTTCGAAGTTCAGGTACACTGCAATGGAGTTGCAGCGTAACCCGCTGCTGGAAGTGTATCCCAGTGCTCTGTCTAGCTGCAGTGTTCTTCCCAGTGACTGCAAATCCAATAGAGGGGCCTGTGTGTATGTTCAACATCCCTCTGGGGAAGCCCAAATATGCTTGCATTTGCTGTGGACCTGCTGCTGCCCCGCCGCTCAGATTGTGCTGTGGCCCGGGGCCACAATGGTTCCCACGGCTCTGCTAATCTTCTGCTAAATAGTCAGGAATGCTTGAATGGAATTTGGGAGTGCAGGAGGCTGATGAGTAACCCTGTCTAGGGTTTAGAGCTGCTTGCTGGGTGTTTGAGTGGCTCTTACCCTGCCCTCTCCTGCTGATGATTCCTGGATTCAGTGGCTTCTGCTGGTTTGTTTTTCTGAGTGTCTGAGAGAGGGGAGGAGAGTCCTGCCCGCGGACTTTTAATGGTCCCTGGGTCCCTGGGTGAAACCCAGAAGGTTTGCGCCACTCAGATTATTGCTCAGTGTCTTATAACTCTGTGGTGTTATAGCTGTTTTCCCCAAGTCTATAGCTGTTTTCGCCAAGTTCAAAATGCATCCGTGTGGGCCGCCACAATCTTGGATTCCCCCTGTCCTTTATTATTATAATGCATGTCACTTGATGCTGTTTTGGCTCAAATTCTAAAAGTTGCTCTAAAAATTAATGTGGTACTTCCACCAGGCACCTATAACCTGACCATTAAGCATATTGAACACCCATTTATGTTGATTTGCTAATGGTGAACTGTGAGCTTACCTAAAGTTTCCTTAGAAAAAGCTTATAGTCATCTGTTTCCTGATCGATGGATTTCTCTGGCCGTGAAAAGTAATATTTTTTCTATGTCCCATGTAGTTCTCAAAATTCTTGGCATACTCATAATATCTTAATTTGTTTTCCAATATTTCTATCGTTTAGTCTTTTTAAAAGTATTGTTTTTTTTTTGTAGACTTTGGAGGATGCCAGGCTAAGAATGGTTGCTGTATACACTGATATGCTCCTTTTCAAGATGGTTGTTAGGTGTGTGTGTGTATAAAACCAACCTACTCAGTCTGTGTAATATTACTTGTATGTATACATTTTCAAGGTAAAGTACACAAAACTTACCTTAAAGGTTTAATTTTATAGCCAATAAGTGAAAGTTGGTATAATCTCTCCAAGTAACTTTACTGAGAAATGTAATCAAAGTCAATTGAGGGAGAATGAGGTAAGAGACCCATAGCTATTTTCATAATAAAAATTTAGCTGCTTTTTTTTCCTCATCAGCTTATCTAGACTTTTTAAAAATTAGATTCTAGAGTTTAGAAATTTTTTTATTTGTCACACATATATTTATTAATACTTAACAATTACCTAACAATTGTCTATGAAATTCCTAAATCCTGAACCCAAACCAAATCTCTGAAACCTAGCACCTAAAACTTCTTAGTACCTATAATACAAGCATTTAACATTAACCTAAGGTTTCTCAAAGGATATTTTTCTCTGAGTGTGGGTCCTGATGGATGGCTGGTCTTCATACAATTTTACTGTTTTAAAGTCTCTTAAAGTCTATGAATTTTGCTCATCACCTTCGGGGTCTTTTTTTTTCTTTATTTTTTATTTCTTCAAGTTACATCTCAATCACAGTCCCCTCCCTATTCCCCATCCAGTCCCACCCTCCTACCCACAACCCCCCATCCTCTTCCCTTTTTTTTCTTTTAATTTTAAGGTATATCTTATTTCCCCCTACAATTTCCCCTTTCAGTACAACAAATGGCTCTTTCTCTTATAATAATAAATACAATACATAACAACAGAGGTAATTAGGCCACAGTTATGAGGGTTATATGGCTTAGTGTACATTCCCAATGTCCAGTCCATATGTATTTGGCACCTGACTTTAACATTCTACTATCTAATCATCTCCATGAGTTTAAAGTTCTATATCTGACTCAACATACATACTAACTTGTAACAAAATTTTAAAAGTATGTTCTTAGATCTATAACACTCTCTTGACTCCTAAACAACTCAAAATTTAATTATGAGACTCTAGCTATCTGTTCTTCAACCACCTCAGAGACCTGAGAGGGATAAATATATCTGATTTTATAGGAAGTACAGGGCCTGCAGCTTCCCAAACTAAGAAATGACATACCAGTGGCTGCCTGGACAGTTCCCATTTTCTCTCCATACATTAAAGCATCAATCTTCAGCTATTTGGCCCCACTTCTCTGACAGACATTGACTGTAGAGCAGGGGTTATGAAGGAGTTACCTACCCTGTCTTGGCAGAGCTAGGCTGTCGACTTACCTGCTTCCAGGTTTTGTCCTTTTTGGACAGCATTCTGTCTACAGTTGGAGCAAGGGGCTTTTCCTACCAGAGATAGGCTTGCGACTAATTCAATCATCTCCCACTGGAGATTCTTCGATGCTCATCTTCTACTTGGAGGAGAATAGGGGGTGCTGTCAGGAGTTGATATGTCTTGATATAAAAAAATCTAAAGTTGGGAAACATCTTTGAATGCCATATTCTGCAGATCTCTTGAGGTTTTTGAAGAGGCCATATCTATCTCTTATATTAGGGTAAGCAGATGTTGCTTGTCTCTTAGCAGGTTTATTTCTGATTAGCTTAGAAAGTAACTATAATAGGCTGTCATAGTACCTAACAGAATGACCAGCTTGCATAACCATTAGTTTGCATTTCTTAATTATCCTAAACAGTTTATGACATTTAGTAGTAAAAGGCCGAAACATCACATTTCATTTTTTTCTTTACCTCCTAACCCTTCCATCCCATTTCTCTGGGGTGGGGTGTCCTTATATAAAAGTCCCTCATCTCAGTTGAGAGGTCGTATGAGGGCCAAGAGTCTCCTCATTCATTGGGGGTCTAAGAAGCAGTACCATCAGTGAAAAGTGTCTCATTGCCCGGGAGAGAGAACTACTAAACAAACAAACCAATAAGCAGACAATAGATAAAAAAGACTAAAAAATAGAAAAAAATATATAAAAAATAAAAATTAAAAATAAAAAGTCCATATCCAAGTTCCATTTGGTGTGTTAGTTGTCGTATTGATACCTTCTACTATATAGGTAAAATCCTACTATAAGTGAATAGATGCCATGTGCATCCTTCTGAGTCTGGGTTAGCTCACTCAGGATGAGCTTTTCTAGTTCCATCCATTTGGCTGCAAATTGCATAATTACATTGTTCCTGATAGCTGAATAGTTTTCCATTATGTAGATGTACCACAGTTTTTTAACCCATTCTTCGGTAGAGGGACATCTGGGTTGTTTCCAGTTCCTAGCTATTACAAATAAGGCTGCTATAAACATAGATGAGGAAACTTCCTTATGATTCTGTGAAGAGGCATTTGGGTGTATACCCGGAAGTGGTATGGCTGGGTCCTGAGGCAGAGCTATTCCAAGTTTTCAAAGATATCGCCAGACTGACCTCCATAGTGGTTGCACAAGCCTGCATTCCCACCAGCAATGGAGTAGGGTACCCCTTTTTCCACACCTTTGCCAGCATGTGCTGTCATTTGAGTTTTTGATCTTAGTCATTCTGACAGGTGTGAGATGGAATCTCAGAGTCGTCTTGAGTTGCATTTCTCTGATGATTAAGGATGTTGAACATTTCTTCAAGTGTCTCTCAGCCATTAGGGATTCCTCCTTTGTGAATTCTCTATTTAGCTCTGTCCCCCATTGTGTGATTGGATTATTTTGTTTCTTGGCATTTAATTTCTTGAGTTCTTTTTAGATTTTGGATATTAGCCCTCTGTCAGATGTGGGGTTGGTGAAGATTTTCTCCCAGTCTGTAGGCTGCCGTTTTGTTCGAATGAGAGTGTCTGTTGCCTTAAAGAAGCTTTTCAGTTTCATGAGGTCCCATTTATTGATTGTTGATCTCAAGTCCTGAGCTGTTGGTGTTCAGGAAGTTGTTGCTTGTGCCAATTAGTTAGAGGGCTTCTCCCACTTTTTCTTCTAGTAGATTTAGTGTGACCGGCCTTATGTAAAGGTCTTTGATCCAGTTGGACTTAAGTTTTGTACAAGGTGATAAGTATGGGTCTAATTTCATTCTTTTACAAGTGGACATCCAGTTGGACCAGCACCATTTGTTGAAGATGCTGTCCTTCTTCCATTGTGCCATTTTGGCTTCTTTGTCAAAAATTAGTTGGCCATAAGTGTGTGTTCTATATTTGGATCTTCAATTCGATTCCATTGATCTACTGGTCTATTTCTATACTAATACCATGCTGTTTTTACAACTATTGCTCTGTAGTACAGCTTGAAATCTGGGATGATGATACCTCCAGATGTTTTTTTATTGTACAGGATTGATTTAGCTATTCTGGGCTTTTTGTTGTTCCATATGAAATTGAGAATAGCTCTTTCCAAGTCTATAAAAAATTGTGTTGGTATTTTGATAGGAATTGCATTGAATCTATATATTGCTTTTGGTAGGATGGCCATTTTTATTATGTTGATCCTACCTATCCATGAGCATGGGAGACCTTTCTATCTTCTAAAAGCCTCTTCCATTTCTTTCTTCAAGGGCTTGAAGTTCTTGTTGTACAAGTCCTTTACTTGCTTGGTTAGAGTTACTCCCAGGTATTTTATGTTGTTTGTGGCTATTGTGAAGGGGGTTGTTTCCCTTATTTCTTTCTCAGCCCATTTGTTTGTTGTATAAAGAAGGGCTTCTGATTTTTTTTTAATTAATTTTGTATCCAGCCACTTTGCTGAAGGTGTTTATCAGCTGTAAGAGTTCTCTGGTGGAATTTTTGGGGTCGCTTATGTATACTATCATATCAACTGCAAATAGGGATAACTTGACTCCTTGTTTCTGATATTTATCCTCTTGATCTCCTTTAATTGTCTTACTGATCTAGCAAGAGCTTCAAGTAGTATATTGAAGTGATATGGTGAAAGTGGACACCCTTGTCTTGTCCCTGAGTTTAGAGGAAATGCTTCAAGTTTCTCTCCATTTATTTTGATGTTGGCCACTGGCCTGCTGTTTATTGCCTTTATTATTTCTAGGTATGGTCCTTGTATGCCCGTTCTCTCCAGAACTTTTAGCATGAAGGGGTGTTGGAGTTTGTCAAATTCTTTTTCTGCATCTAGCGAGATTATCATGTGGTTTTTCTCTTTCATCTTGTTTATATGGTGAATGACATTGATAGATTTTCGTATGTTGAACCATCCCTGCATCCCTGGGATGAAGCCTACTTGTTCATGATGTATGATACTTTTGATGTGTTCTTGAATTCGGTTTGCTAGTATTTTATTAATTATTTTTGCATCTATGTTCTTGAGGGAGATTGGTCTAAGTTCTCTTTCTTTGTTGGGTCTTTGTGTGGTTTAGGAATCAGGGTAACTGTGGCCTCATAGAATGAGTTTGGCAATGTTCTTTCAGATTCTATTTTGTGAAAGAGTTTGAAAAGTATTGGTGTAAGCTCCTCTTTGAAGTTCCGGTAGAATTCCATGCTAAAGCCATCTGGCCCTGGGCTTTTTTTGGTTGGGAGATTTTTAATGACTGTTTCTATTTCCTTAGGGGTTTTAGGGCTGTTTAATCTGTTTATGTGATCTTGATTTAGCTTCGATAGGTGGAATCTATCAAGAAAATTGTCCATTTCACTTAAGTTTTCAAATTTGGTGGAGTATAGATTTTTTTTTTTTTTGGTTTTTCCGAGACAGGGTTTCTCTGTATAACAGCTCTGGCTGTCCTGGACTCGTTTTGTAGACCAGGCTGGCCTCGAACTCACAGAGATCCGTCTGCCTCTGCCTCCCAAGTGCTGGGATTAAAGGCGTGCGCCACCACTGCCCGGCTGGAGTATAGATTTTTAAAGTAGGATCCAAATATTCTCTGGATTTCCTCAATGTCTGTTGTTATTTTTTCCCTTTTCATTTCTGATTTTGTTGATTTGTTTTTTCTCCCTCTGTCTTTTAGTTAATTTGGCTAAGGGTCTGTCCATTTTGTTGATTTTCTCGAAGAACCAACTCTTGGTTTCATTGATTCTTTGTATAGTCCTTTTTGTTTCTAAGTTGTTGATTTCAGCCCTAAGTTTGATGATCTCCTGCCTTCTGCTCCTCTTGAGAGTGTTTGCTTCTTTTTTTCTCCAATTCACCCAGTTTAGCTGTTAATTCGCTAATATGAGCTGTCACAATTTTCTTTTTGAAGGCACTTAGTGCTATGAACTTTCCTCGTAGCACAGCTTTCATTGTGTCCCATAAGTTTGGGTATGTTGTGTCTTCATTTTCGTTGGATTTTAAGAAGTCTTTGATTTCCTTCTTTATATCTTCCCTGACCCAGTGGTCCTCTAGTAAAGAGTTGTTCAATTTCCATGTGAGTGTAGACTTTCTGTTGATTCTTTTGCTATTGAAGTCCAGCTTTATTCCATGGTGGTCTGATAAGATACAAGGGTTTATTTCAATTTTCTTGTATCTGTTGAGGCTATCTTTGTGTCCAACTATATGGTCGATTTTGGAGAAGGTTCCATGAGGTGCTGAGAAGAAGGTGTGTTCTTTTGTGTTTGGGTGAAACGTTCTGTAGATATCTGTTAGGTCCATTTGTTTCATGATCTCTGTTAGACTCATTATTTCTCTGTTTGGCTTCTGTCTTGATGATCTATCCATAGTTGTGATTGGGGTGTTGAACTCCCCCACTAATAAAGTGTTTGGATCGATGTGCGATTTTAGTTTTAGAAGCGTTTCTTTTATAAATGTAGGTGCCTTTGTATTTGGGGCATAGATGTTCAATATTGAGATTTTCTCTTTGTGTATATTTCCTTTAATGAGTATGTAATGCTCTTCTCTGTCTTTTTTTTATTAACTTCAATTGGAAGTCTATTTTGTTTGATATTAGGGTGGCTACTCCAGCTTGTTTCCTGGGTCCATTTGCTTGGAAAACCTTTTCCCAGCCCTTTACTCTGAGATAGTGTTTATCTTCAATAGTGAGGTGTGTTTCTTGTATACAGCAAAAAGATGGGTCTTGTTTACGGATCCAGTCTGTAAGTCTGTGTCTTTTTATTGGCGAGTTGAGTCCATTGATGTTAATGGATATTAGTGACCAGGGGTTGAGCTGGCTGTCTTGTGTTTCTTTTTGTTTAGTTGCTGTGAAGGATTCTATTTCCTCTGTTGTTTTTGGTGTAGTTATCTTCTCTTTGTTGGAATTTTCCTTCTAGGATGTTCTGTAGGGCTGGGTTTGTGAGGAGATATTGTTTGAATTTGATTTTGTCATGGAATACTTTGTTTTCTCCTTCTGTGTTGATAGAGAGTTTTGCTGGGTATAGTAGTCTGGCTGGGCACCTATGTTCTCTCAGGGCTTGTAGGACATCTGTCCAGGCCCTTCTAGCTTTTAAAATTTCTGAGAAGTCAGGTGTAATTCTGATGGGTCTGCCATTGTATTTCACTTGGTCTTTTTCTCTTACAGCTTTTAATATCCTTTCTTTGTTCTCTACATTTGGAGTTTCTATTATTATGTGGCGAGAAGAGTTTTTTTTTCTGATCTAATCTGTTTGGTGTTCTGTAAGCCTCTTGGATTTTTACTGGCATCTCGTTCTTTAGGTTAGGGAAATTTTCTTCTATGATTTTGTTGAAGATATTTCCTGGACCATGATGTTGGGAGTCTTCTCTTTCCTCTATGCCTATAATTCTTACATTCCATCTTTTCATTGAGTCCTTGATTTATTGGATGTTGTTGGTGAGAGATTTTTTAGCCTCCTCATTTTCTTTGGATGTTGTACTGATTTCTTCCATCGAATTTTCCATGCCTGAAATCCTGTCTTCCATCTCTTGCATCCTATTTTTCATACTCACATCCGTAGTTCCTATTCTCTTCTCTTTATTCTCCATTTCCTCTTTTAACTCTGACTGTGTTTTCTTTATTGTTTCCATTTCTATTTTCATATCTTGAATGGTATTGTTCTTTTTGCACATTTCCTTCTCCAGTTTGCTTGTTTTTGCCTGGAGATCTTTCATTGCTTTGTCCTTTTCCTGTTCAAGCTGAGTCACCTTGGCTTGGAGCTCTTTAATGGTGTTATTCATTTTTTTTTGACTTGTAAAATTGTGGCTTCTTTGAATTCTTTCATAGTTTTAAGTTCTTCTTGAAGGTACTCTATCACTTTCCATAATGTAGAATTGTCATCGTTTTCATGTATTTCAGTTGTGGTGATGTGGTTCAGGCTGAATGGAATAGCGTTGCTATAGAGTTGCTTTCTTTTGTTAGAGGCATTTCGCTCTGTTTTTTTTTTTTTTTTTTTTTTTTTTGGTCTGGGGCCTCTGGCCATGTGGAATTTTTTTGCTGTCTTCTGTACTTGGGTCCATAGGGGGCGCTTTGGTATAGGATTCAAGTTGCCTTACTCCACTCCTATCATGTGAGTCATTCAGCCCCGCCTCGTAGGTGGAGACCTAATTAATCCAAGTGGTGTAGCTGTGTACAAGTAAGCTCTGGTTCTCAGAGGAAGGGCCGTACTGGTATAAAAGTCCGATATATGACAGTTTCAGGTATCTTGCAGTTTGCTCAGGGTTGGTTCCTGTAGCGGGTAAATCTGCAGTTCAGCTCCAATAGCCTTACCACTCCTGTGGCTTGTAAACTGGCCTGTTTTGTCACAGACTGCGATCTGTGGTCTGAAGGCACTTTGCAGTGGAGCTGTGCTCACTTCCAAGGGTCGCAACCTTTCGCCAGATAATTGGATCATCTGTGTGAGACCTGGGAGTGCCCAGCAGGGTGGGGATTATCTCTGTGTGGGTTCTGAATCTGCCCTCTAGGTATTAGGTTGGAACTTACCCAGAGTCTTTCCTGTTGGGGGATGGGTCATCCCGATTCCTGGGTCCAGCGGCTTCCTTGCATGTCCGAGAGTGGGAAGGAGCATCCTGCCCAGGGATCTTCTGTGGTCCCTGGGTAGCTTGATGAGATTTAGAAGGGGTCATGCCCTTTGTACAGCATCCTGCAACACTCGCCGCCTTGTGACTGTTAACTCCAAAATCAAAATATGTCCCCGCAGGTCGCCACCATCTTGGATCCCCCTCGAGTTTAGAAATTTTATTCACAAGAGGCACAGACTTTCTATCCCAGCACTCTAGAAGCAGAAGCAGGTAGATCTTGGTCAGTTGGAGGTCAGCCTGGTCTATCTACATAGTGAGTTCCATGATAGCCAGGCTACATGATAGAGCTATTCCATCTCAAGAACAAAACAAAACAAAACACAAAACACAAAACAAAATTATCTTGAATCTATTAATTTTTCTAGCTTAATAGTTTGTTGAGATTGGTAACTGATCGTTTGAGTTCCCTGATCTAGTATTATTCTATTTATCCCAAGTAAAAATATTTAGTTTGCCAGCTGACTTTAACATTCCACTATGCAACCATCTCTATGAGTTTAAAGTTCTATATCCAACTCAGTTTCCATCCTAACTTGAATCTCCATTTTAAAAATATCTTCTAAGATCCAGAACACCCTCTTAATTACTAAACAACTCAAAATTTAGATATGTGACTACAGCTATCTAGTCTTCAACCACATCAGAGTCCTGAGAAGGATAAATATATTTGATTGGGGGGGGTGAGAGGGAAGAGGGTGGGAAGGTGGGACTGGATTGGAGAGTAGGAAGGGGATTGTGATTGAGATGTAACTTGGAGAAATAAAAAAATAAATAAAAAGTAAAAATAAATATTTATTTTAATAATGGACAAAGAGTCATTTTATGAATTTTTCTGAAGCAGTTGTCTTAACAAAGTGGACATGGTGTTCGCAAGTGTACTTTTTCTTAGAACTTTGATTCAACTCACTTTCTTTAAGGTTCATCTTAATATAAAAGAAAAAAAGGGCTGTCATTAATAAAATGAAAAGCAGCAAATCATAGAAATTTGAACTAGTATATGATTCAGATAAACAACCCCTGTATACTCACCTGAAGGAACCCAAATTAACATACAACAGAGATTATGGCATATCTGTGGACCATTCACATGTGCAAAGTCACAGATTCAGCTGAGATGTCCTTCAACAGACAAATAGATAAATAAAAATGTGGCATAGGTACATGATGGAGTATCATTTAACCAGAAATAATTATTAAAGTATTTTCAGGATAGAACTGGATGTCATCAAATTGTCATGCTCAGGGAGACAGGAATCGTGCTTTTCCTCTCATAAACAGAATCTAGTTCTGTTTTGTTTTAGCTGAGACTTGAAAGTAGAAGGTCTGGGAAAGGGGAGAGGGACAGTGGAGAGCCAAGGAGACAGAAGAGGATAACAAGCTATTAAGAAATAAAATTACATTATACACCTGTATGAAAATGACATAGTGAAACTCACTATTTTGGCAAATGACATACCCTTGTAAGGAAACACATAAAATGGTTAAATGTTAATGAGTTCAGGATTCTGTGACTAAAAATAACTATTGACAGAGCAAGTTCCAAAGAGAGAAAAACATAGATCCAAGGGTGGTGGTGCATACCTTTAATCCAAACAATTGGGAGGCACACTCCATTGATCCCAATACTTGGCAGGCACATAGGGTTTTCAATGATTTAATTTAAAATCTACTTGCAAAAGGCATGCTGAAATTCAAAGTGAATTGTCCTTTGTGATCTCAAAATATATACACCTTTTTCCTTTTTAAAAAATATTTATTTATTACTTCAGGTTACATCTCTATCACAGTACCCTCTTTCTACCCCTCCCAGTTCCACCCTCCACTCTCTACCCCCTATCCCTTCCATCCCACTCCTATGGAGTGGAGTGTCCCTACATATCAGTCCCCTGCCCCATTTCAGCAGTCATATGAGGGCCAAGAGCCTCCTCACACACTGGGACCTACAAGGCAGCACCACTAGGGCAAAGTGTCTCATTGACAGGAAACAAAGTCTATGTTCCTGTTCCCTTTGGTGCATTGGTTGTAGTATAGCTAACCTGTACTACATGGCTAAAATCTGATTATAAGTGAATAGATGCCATTTGCATCCTTTTGAGTATGTTTTTCTCCAACATCAAAAGAATTTTTTAAAACCTCGATTGAAAGATAATACTTTTTATATTGTCAAAACCCCCAATTTGCCCTATGGAAGATATTACCTGTCAACCCCCCCCCCAAAAAAAAAGAGTAGTGCCCCAGAGTTAGGATTAGGGCAGGGCTCTGTTCTCTTTCCAGGAGATTTATAACATCCATATAAGGAGTCCAGGGACAACTGGACAACTGAATCCTCTGAAGAAAAGGGACCAGACCCCAATAAGACAAGTATCCCAGATGATCCAGCCTCGCAGACTTCTTCAATAGATGTTTCCTCAAAAATATACAACCAGAACAACTCAAAATGGCTAACTAAGATTGTTCAGTCCCACAGACTGTTCCAGCCAGGACTTCAGTAAAGCCCTGAAGTTCAGTCTCTGACTACAAACTTCTTAGGACATTTAAGTAGTTTAACAAAAAGGATTGAATATCTAATGTTACTATTAACTTGCTTAAGCATTTCTACATTCTTTTTTTGGGCCTCCAAACAGGTTTCCTACATCCCAATCAGCAGGAAGCAATTTTAAGAGAGCGATGTTTCATTCCCAGAAGGAGGGGTGGGTGATTCCCCACCCACTTTGGTCATTTCATGGGTTACAGATGTTTGTTGTTATTTACGGGGATTGGTTACAAGTTGTTAAATGGTCTTGTTAAATAGGTTTTAGAGGTTATACCCAGGGATTTTTCTCTTTTTCTTTTCTCTTTCTTTCTCTCCGATGTAGGGGGAAAGATTTGAAAAAAAAAAAAAAGGGATATAGATGCAATATAGGAATGATAAAGAAAAAGGGATAGATTATTGAATATGCTTTTATATCTTTGTATATTGATACAAAATTAAGGTTAACTGTTTTTAAGGTATTGTACCTATGTAATGCTTAAAAATGCAATATGAAGGTTTGGCTTTTTGATAGCAACTGTCACAAACTATTTTGGATAATTAATAAATGCAAGCTAATAGTCATTCAAACATGTCATTTTGTTAGGTACTAGTGTAGTTTATCACCGATATATTCTAAGTTAATCAGAAATTAAGTTGTTAAGAGGCAAACATTTGCTTATCCAAATATATGGAGATAGATAGGCGGTATTCAAAAACTTCAAGAGATCTGTAGAATATGGCATTCAAAGATGTTTTCTTAACTTAAGATTTTTTTGATATTGAGACAAGTCAGTTCCTGACAGCACCCCCCCATTCTACTCCAAGTAGATGATGAGCATCGAAGAATCTCCAATTGGAGATGGTTGCATTAGTTGCAAGCTTGTCAGGGCAAGAAAAATCCCCTGCTTCAACTGCAGACAGACTGCTGTCAAAAAAGGACAAAACTTGCAAGCAGGTAAGTCGACAGCCTAGATCTGTCAAGACAGGGTAGGCAAGTCCTTCATAATTTCTGCTTTACAATTAATGTCTGTCAGAGATACTGGGCCAAAAGACTGAAGATATATGTATTGAGAGAGATTGGGGACTGTCCAGGCAGCCAGCTGTCTGTAATTTCCTAGTTTTAGAAGCTGCTGGCTCTGTACTTCCTGTATAATCAGATATATTTATCCTTCTCAGGTCTCTGATGTGGTTTAAGTCTAGATAGTAATAGTCTCACATTTAAATTTTAAGTTGTTTATGAATTAAAAGGATGTTATAGGTCTAAGAAGATGTTTTTAAGTTGGTAATGCAAGTTAGGATGGAAACTGAGTTAGGTATAGAACTTTAAACTCATTGAGATAGACAGATAATAGAATATTAACATCAGTTGTTAACTATGTATGGACTGGATATATTGGAAATGTATGTTATACTCAATACTTTTCATAATTGTGGCCAAAAAAGAGAAAACTTTGGTAAATTGATGCAGTAAAATACTATTGATTGTCACGATAAAATTAGCCACAAAGCCACAAATGGACTTTAGTGGAAACTTAGACGAATATTGCACAATGAAATGAACCAGTTTGTAAGTGTTACATACTCATGATGGTAACTACACAATATTCTGGACAAGACAAGCTGTGGGGAGAGAAATTTCTGTGATTGCTAAAGAATGAAGGGGTTGGGAAATGGATGGGTAGATGGAGAGTGTTTATCAGCTTCCCTAGAACTGCACAATAAAAACATGTGAACCCTAAAAAAAAAAATTGTGTGAGATGGTTTCCCAGGCTAAACTGAGCCTCACATGATCCCTGTGCCTGAAACTATGACTTCAACCCCACAAACACTCCTGTTATCCCAAGTGGTTTTATCCTTGATTATCCTTGTAAAGTATGAATCACAGGCTGGCGTTCCCATGATTTAGAGGCCTGTGTCTGTTGGAAACCTGGAGTTACGATGCTAACAAATTGTCAAATTTACTATGAAATATCGAGTCTTATGTCAGACTTCTCATGTACCTCTCTAAATCCTCAACTGTTCTGGGTTTACTTTGAGAAGCCTTTGCTACTTCTCAAATTCACTCAAATAGAACTCATGGTCTTACCCAAGGCCCTTTATATCTTCACTGAAAAACTGTCTCTTTGATTTGTGGTATGGAATCTCCAGTTGGAAATTGTTTTATGATACAGCTATGTTCCAAGCCTGCAATTCTTTTTCTCTTACTGAAAACTACTAAACAAACAAAGTGAGTGTCTTTTCACTAAAAGTACTAATTGAGAGGATAATTTGAGGCAATTTCTCAGCAAGCAATCTGTCCATCATTAGGCTGTTTCTTTGCTTCATGGGAAGCCTAAAATCACAGATGACACCCTACATTCCCACGATACATGATGGTTCTCAAAGGAACCAGACAAGAGGGTTGCCAAAATTAATTAGTCAGACATGCACTCATTTATCTATCTCCAGGGATGTGTATGCTGTGTTTCCTTTTCACAGATTCATCTAATATTATGTTCCAAAAACAGGCAAAATGTGTCTGAGGCTTTCCAGGAGACTTGTTGAAAGCCTGTATGACTAAACAATATCAGAAAAGTCACAATATACACAGCGTTTAAATAACACAACAAAAATATTGGAAGTATAGCAACTCAATTTTCTCATCCTTACTAATTGGAGTTTAGATTAAAAGGATGATTTATAATAATGAAGAACCTTAAAATGTTTAATTTTTAATAACTAAGTGACTTTATTAAGGTGACTTAGTCTGATAAAAGGGATAAAAGTGAATCAGTATTTCTTACCTAAAACAGTGAATTTCCTTTCTTACAGATAATCAGCAAAGTAAGTTGAGACTATGTCTGGGAAAAGTTGAAATTGAGTATCTATACAGTCCATATCTACACTGGTACTTACCTTTCTAAATCAAAGAGCTCAGCTTTTTTTTTTTTTTATTGTATCACGGATACATTTTTTTTCAATTCTTGCCTTAGGTTTTCTGTTGAATAGTCCTCACTTTGTCACAGCCATAATTCATAAATACACACCACCAGTCTCATGAGAGATATTTTCTTAGCTAATTGAAAAAAAACCTTTACAACTCAAAATATAATAATTTCTGTATATTAAGTCATCAAAAATATATGACAGGTAAAAATTTCAAAGTAGGAATAAAATATGTCTTAACTTATACAATATAGGCTAATTTTTCCAGCCCTAACAACTTTGGCTACAAGCTTTCATTTCAAATAGATAATTTGTCACTTTTTCTGTCTAAAACCATACACTTTTTACATTTTCTAATTATTTCTTTTACTTTGAGATTAAAATATAATTTCATCATTTCCCTCTTCTTGTTGAATACTTCTAGTAAAATTATGTACCCATAGTAAAATCACTATCCATATATTTGAAATGCTATTAGTAGCTTCCATTCTTTTTCTCTTCCGAGAAGAGAATCTAGCAGAATCCAGAGCTTGGCCATACCAAATACAGCTTAAATTACAGAATTTATTGGTCTGGACTCACGGATGATTGAGAGTGATGAGTCCTTCTCCTTTTTTCACATCCCTGCTGATTGTAAGTGGGAACATGACCATCATTTCATTGACACTGTCAAAGTTCACTTGAGAACGCTGTATACTTCTGTCTTCAAATTTTTCCTTTTTTAGAAATTCAATTTGAGCAATCTGCATTCCATGGTTTCTGACCTGCGTAGCTACAGGGAACACGGCCATTTTCTTTAATGCTTACATGGCACAACAACTTTAGGTTTTGCTTTGTTTTTCCTTCTGGGAGTGACATGTATTTTTCTACTGGCCATCATGTCCCATGACTGTTATGTGGTATTTGCAAATCTCTGTACTACACAGCGATTGTAGCAGTAAGTCCATAATCCTTTTACAATTGCCTTCTGGTCAGCTGGTTTCCTTGTCATTTCCCCCAGTGATCATGGGCCTCTGGCTGGGATTCTGTGACATCAGCCATAACTTCACCCGTGACTCTTCTCCCCTGCTGCAGATCGCTTGCACAGATACAGAGAGTCTAGAGCTGATGACGTTTTCTTAGCCTTATTCACTCTCATAGTGACTTTGGCTTTGGTGGTTCTCTCCTACACACTCATCCGTAGAACAATCCTGAAGATACCCTCTGCATGGCAAAGGAAAAAGACCTTTCCCACCTGCTCCTCCCACACGAATATAGTTTCCATTTCATATAGAAGCTGCATTTTTTTTTATGTACGTAAAAACATCTGCAAATAAGATGTAGCTCTGTTGCTTCCATGCTGAGTCCCTTTGTTTACTTCTTAAAGATCTCGCAGGCCAGACAGACACTTAACGACTTCACCAAAAACTGTGGTCATCCCACAAACAGTAATTATTTTAAAATATGTAGTTGAAAGCACAAATATACCATAAATAGATAGAAATCCTTTCTAGATAATGGGTGTATACACAAATGAGTAAGAATACCAAGATTCATAAACTTGTAGAGCTTGCTTCCAGGGATAAGATATCCACACTGAACAGTCACAATAGGAAAAGAAATGGCTGGTAAGTGGTAAATGTTATATGAGAAAGAATCACCGTAGATGGAAGGAGTGAAAAGTGCATTCAAGTTGAATTGTAAGTGTTCTAACATGGCACACTCATTTTAAAGTTCCTTTATAGTTTATTTTTGAACATTCAAATGCATGTTTTAGTCTTCTTGATTTTTAAAAATATTTCTAATCTAATCTCATTTTATATTCATCTCTTTCACACATGTCAAGCATTTTGAGACTGTAAGTATTGGTATAAAATAAAAGGCACTTGCTTTAAGAAAGATACATAAGTGGGAGTGTGGGCCCAGGAGTGGTGGAGGGAGGGGACTGTGGTGGAGAGGTAAATTGACAGAAATTTCTCCTGAGTGGCAGGCCTTTAACTCAGAGGACATTCATTTTGCCGCTTTCTGTATGTAGGTGGGCTATAACGGGTGCCATCTTGAATAGGGATGCTCAGAAGACCTGAGACAATCACAAGTGCAGTAATCTTCCACCCTCCGCAGCCTATGGGTGGGAGACACAGCGGGCAGTGGAAGGTCAGACGCTGACACACTGAGAAGGTAAAGCGGCCCAGGCTCAAACTTTGAGGACTGAGGCAGCCAGCGGCCCTGCCCTCCGGACCCCATTACCTGCAGATAATGGCGAAGACTGACAGCCCTGTGACCTGACCGTGGCCAGGTGACTCTAGAACTCTAAGTCTCCAGAACTATGTCCTGCCACATGTAGATCACGGCTGGCACTGACCACAGTGAGCCCATATCCAGCATGTCATTTCATTTCTGTAGCCTCCTCCCTAGTGCAGGGTGGTCCGCTACTGGGAAGGATCTGAGAGCAAGCACAGCAGGGCGAGTTCCGGGCTCCACCCGTTGTTCACCGGCTCCAGGGCAGACATCAGCTCTCTGTTTTCCTCCCTCACTCTCCAATGTGCTGAGAACACTCCATGGGATAGATGGTAGCCATTCCGGAGTGCCAATCAGAGTCTCGATGAATGAGAACATGCTTAGCCCAGAGGACACACAGATCAGAGTGACTGGCGCACAGGTATGGGTAGCTTCTCAAGTGAGTGCAGCTAAAACAGACCGCCGCCGTCTCTTGAAAAACTTAGGCTCAGCAAAGCCTGAATAAATGGAAAGGGTAATAAAAGAGCCAAGTTTCAATGCCCTACTCTGCCTACGTGAAAGATTTTAATATTGGGGGAGGGGGAACTACTCTAATTCCTTTTGGCTTGGAGATGAGGATTGTTTGTTTGGAGTTTAGTATTTTTCTTTTTCTTACTGTTTTATTTATTTTAGTATGGCTGTAACTTTATTTTTCCAATGTTTTAAGATTTTTTTTAAAAAAATCTTTTATCTTTTCCTAGCTTATTTGCATATACTTGTGTCCTACAAGAGGATATGTTTCTCTCCTTATATTCTTCCTCTTCATTCTTTTTTCTTCCCCTACTCCATTCTTTTATTTCAACCATTTATTGCAATTACTTTTACTTCAAATAATTTTTAGGGTAATAGCTTACTCACCATAGTTCGTTCCTCTTCTCATAAAGCTGTAGATGAGGTGGCTGGTGACTTTAATATTGATTGTATTTCTGTATATGGTTTGATATTCACACTGCCTTTCCTCTCTGAAAAGTACTGCAGAATGAGCCCTCAAAGAAGGCTAATTCTTCCCCAAAATAAAACCAAAGTAAATGTCATTCCAGTAGTTACATGAATCACAAAATAGAAATGTAAGAAACATGAAAATGAAAAACAAACAAAGAAAAAGAGACCATGAATTTGAAAGAAATGAAGAAGGTACAAGATAAGTGTTAGAAAGTAGAAGGGGAAGTGAGACTTATGTAATTATACTATAATCTCAAAAAATAAAATAATGTAATTTTTTTAATTGAACTAGAGAGAACCCAAGATGAGTCAAATCTTTTTGCAACCTAACATTGCATATCCCAGAATGTTCTTCGTGTTTTTATCATTTAGTTACTAATTCTAGCCTTTCAAAAGTATACTCAACTAACTTTTCCCCTTTTGTTCAGTCTAGAAAACCAGACTAAAGGATTATACTACCCACATTTGGTGTGGGTCATTCTTCCTCAGTTAAATTTCTCTGGAAATACCCTCAGATATACACACCCACATGTGTCTTCTGAGTGTTTCCAAATCTATGCTTATTGACAATAAAGATTAGCTGTCACCACATTCTCCCAAACTGCTAGCCAGCATTTGTGGATCAGTGAGCCTCCAGCCATCTTCTTGCAGACAAAACAGACTCTTAGTTACACCATCAAAGTTCTTCATAGGAGACAGCATTGTCTTCTCCACTGATGCTTGGGCCACATCTTTTGTTGTTTTTCTTTTTTCAGTTGAAAATGTATTTTCTTTCATATAGTATGATCTGATTACAATTTCCCCTCCACCATCTCATCTTAGATTGTCCCCACTTCCCAACCCACACAAATCCACACTCTTTCTTTCTGCATCTCATTACCCTCCCCTCAGAGATCAGGGAACCATGCTGAGAAGGACAAGGGAAGATTGTAGAGGAGACAGAGGAGATGGGGGGCACCAGGAGAATATGGCCCACTAACTCAACTAAGCAGGGCTCACACAGGCTCACAGAGATGGAAGGGGCAGACATGGGGCCTGCATGGGTTTTCGCCAGGTCCACTGCATATATGTTATGGCTGTTAGCTTGGTAATTTTGTGGAACTCCTAAAAGAGGTGAATCTCTACCTCTTTTGTCTGCTTTTGAGACTCTTTCCCTCCTATCAGGTTGTCTTGTCCTGCTGGGAAATGAGGGCTTTTGCCTTGTCTTGTCTTATTGTATCTTGCTTTGCTTCTGGGTTAGGAAAGGGGCCTGTGTCTGCTGCTCCTCTCAGCTCTAGGATCCCATCTTGTATAGATCCATGTACATGCTTCCACAGTCTCTCCATATTCGTAAGTGCATCAGTCCTGTTGTTATCATGAAGGCCTTGTTTTTGTTTTTGTTTTTTTTTATGTCTCCCATCCCCATTGGCTCTTACAATCTTTCTGCATCCTCTTCTGCAGAGTTCTCTGAACCCTGAGGGGAGGAGTTTGATAGTGACATTCCATTTAGCGTCGAGTGTTCTAAGACCTCTCACTCTGTGGTGGAGGTTTGGATTTCTTTGGAAACACAGTTATATTGAATGAATATGTAAGGACTTATGAAAAACTTCATATTGCTGCTTATCATTGCTTCACGTTGAAAGACTCCAGACACCACCTTGCCAAAGGGTGTGGCTGCCAAACCCCAGGACCTGCTGGAAACTGCTGTGCCAAGTTAGGGGGAGGCAACTTCTGGATCCAGGCTCCAGCTGGATGGAAAAGGCCCAACCCTAATCAGAGGTGCACCAATTGCCTGCACCTAGGCCAACAGATGGTGAAGAGGCCTCCCTCAAGTGAGAGATGGCAACGGCCAGCTCCTAGGCTGCACAAGTACAGCGCTGGCCATGAGGCAGCAAGCTTGGACAGGCAGAAGAGGGTGTGGCACAGGACCAGCCCAGAGGAGGTTCAGAAAAACCGGAAGGCCTGAAGAGACTGTGGAAGCAAGTGTGGGTGTAGTGGTGGACAGCACCTTTCCCATTTAGCATTGACAGTCTTGGAGGGACAGAGGAGGCCTCAACCCCAAGCGGAAGTGAGGCAGAGGCCTTCACAATGCCAGATGAGTTGCCCCAAGGAACCACACCTTAGAAGGTCTTCATCTTGGTATATCCTTCATAATGTGCCTCAGGTTGGTGGGTTGGTAGGTGTTTAGAGATATTCATAAATAAAGTTATGCCTACACACTCTGTAATTTTCCAGTTCTGGGTCCCTGTATGTGTTCCCATGTACTGTAGGAGAAAGGTTCTCTGATGGTGGCTGAGCAAGACACTGATTTGAGTGTAGCAGTACTCCATTAGGAATAATTTTGATATGTTCCTTTATCAAAACAGTAGTGTTTGGTTTTCCCCTAATTATATCTTGTCTCAGTTTCTTGGCCACCTGGGCAGTGTCCAAGCATGGGTTCCATCTCAAAGAGTGGGTGTTAATTCCACTAATTCCAGATAATGATTGGTTACTCCCACCACGTTTGTGCCACTATTTCACCTGTATATTTTTCAGGCAGGTCACTATTATAGGTTGTAGGGTTTGTAATTGGGTTTGTATCTACCTTTCTCATCTGGCAGATGCAGAGTACACACCAGTATCATAAACACTGGTCAGTAGGAGTGAAGTTTCTAGGTAGCAATCTTATTGTAGATATGATGAGACAATAGTCTATATTTAATCTGTTATATGCACTTAAATGTTTTCTTCTTCCACTGTCCAGTCTTAAGGTCAAAGAAGGGAAGAACATTAGTATGGCAGGAATATGATCAGAGAGTACAGGTTACTTACTGAAAGAATGCCCTTATAACTTTTGAACTTTTTCAAGCATCATATTGTATGCACCTCTTCTCTCAAACAAATATGGACTATTTCTGAGATTGACTGTCCAGATTATTTTCCTTGAAGCTGGGTTTTGCTATCCAGCCTAAGTTGGTCTTCAACTCAATATACAGCCCAGATTGGCTCCAACCTTTGCTCCACCTACCTCAGCTACCATGGTCAGCTATGCAGTTGTATCAATCATATAACACGTAGGTTATGAAAGTGAGCTCAGTTGGAAAATTGTCTATGGACTCATAGTTAGGTATTTATCCTCTGCTAAATAACGAACAAAGATCTGCTTCTCAAAAATACAGTGGTTATCTTTTGAAGGCACAGATTTATTATGAATACTTTTCCCTTCTGTGGTTCTATGGTTGGAAACTTTCAATGGGTTCAAAATATCAATTCAGATTCAGCCATTCTACTGCATTCAGAGCTCCATATAGTTATAAAATCCAGTGGCAGAGCTATCTGCATTGATGCATGGACCAACCAAATGCAAATTTGCTGTGGGACCATGGACAAGTCAGTTTTATCTATTTAGACGTAAACCTGAAAACCTAAACATCCTAAAACCTGACTGTTTCTTTCCTTAACCTGTTCAGAGCAGTAATGAGCAGCAACCCAAGCCACTGTCATTAAATTCCTTATTTCTATAACACTGTGCTAAGAAGCCTGAGGTGAGACATAGAACCAGTGGCTGATCACTCAGGATTTTCTCTGAGGGAACAAAGCTTCTCTCACTGTAGTCTGTACTCCCTGTGACCAGAACTCTTTGAACTATTTTTGGGGGCCAGAGAGAAGGATAAAAGAAAAGGGGGAACAATCACACACACACACACACACACACACACACACACTCACCCACACACATGGTGGGTAAAGCAAGACAAGCTCCAATGAGAAAATTCCAACAACTTCACACATACACAAACATTTGGTGGATGGTGGATGGTGGATGGAGTGAAGTTCCAACAACTTTATTTTTTCTCCCACAACTCATATATCCCAGCAAAATCTTTCAAGCAGTGTAAAAATCACAATATGGCTGCATTCTATTTTTCTTTAAGTGAATGTTTGCAATGAGTATATGTAAGAAAAGGCATGTTCCCAATACCCTTACATGATCAAATGTCTTATGTATTATGGGCCCAAACCAAATTATTCCCAATAACCCACATACATTTGCAACTAATCAAATTGTTATATACTAACAAAGTGGAAGCAAGAAAGATAATTTTCTCAGATAGTTTCTCTTACTGGCAGGCTGCAATTTGCAGTTACAAAGCAAAGATCAATTATCTTATTATTTATCTTAAAAAGTAATCTTATAAAAATGTTAGAGAATCAAAACTTAAACTTTTATATAAAAAGAGTCATTTCTACTTTAAATCCTCAAGGTGCACATCTACTCATAAACAATTTTTATTAAATCATATCAGGATCCTGAGAGCAAAACTGGATGCAAAAATATAATCATTACCTTGACCACCAGTCCAGCCTTAGCAAACCAGGCACATCAGTTGGTTCTAGTCAGGCTGCCATTGTCCTTGTTTCCTGACCATAAAAATTCCCTGGCTCCATCCACTGTTAAGAGTGTGCCTTTGTGAAGTTCAAATTGTTCCCTAAGTTTTTCTACATCAGAGCCACTAACAAAAACATCTTACCCTAACTTTAACAATCTATTTCTTCAATACTTTCCTAGGGTGGTGGTCACTGCTAACAATGTACATCTCTAAGTTCTTTCTGAGGGTGGTGGGTGAATCACTAATCTGCTCCAGCAGTAAGTAAGGCTTGGAAAAGATTAAGCACTCTTATTCGGAGTGCCAGCAACACTTCGCAGTGAGGGAATGGGAGCTCCCTTAGAGTTCTCATACCACTAGTACATTAGATACAATGTAAAGACGGAAAGAACCAAACTGAACGATGCTCCACAACAACATGAAGTCCTCCAGATTCGGGGATCTGACTCTCCATTCCATGAGTTCTAAAGCCGTTTGTTGTTCCTCCCACGGGCCTCAACAACTAACATGAAAGGCTATCAGCTTTTCCAACTGCCAGCTATACCTGGTTCTCAACATTTTAAAACCCAATTCCTCCCAATGATGGACCCTAAATTCCCACCTTGCCAACATTTCTAGTACTAAACATTATATCACTATATCATCCAAAATTCAGTTCCCAATATAAAAAGTCCTGCTGCAGCTACTTTAAACATGAATGTATTAAATTCCTAAAGTTGAGTGCTTGTAGCACAAAATCAGTGGAAGGACTGGAAGGATGCATTCTCGGCTAAGGCTCTAGGCTTATCAGCGCTACAGATGAGGGTTGGTAAGTGACATGCCACTGCTGCCAAGGTTAAGATAATAGAACGACTACACATCTGAAAGAGGACTAATACCTAGAATATATAAAGAACTCAAAAAATAAAGACTCAAAATAATTCTAAAACTACCCATTCAAAATATGAGCTTAAGACCTGAACATAAGACCTCAAAAGAACAAAAAATAACTAAGAAATCTCAAAAATGTTCATTATCCATAGCGGTTAGAGAGAAACAACCTTGAGATGGTTTCTCTGTATATATCTGGCTGTCCTGGACTCACTTTGTAGATCAGGTAGCCCTGGTTGTCCTGGACTCACTCTGACCAGGCTGGCCTTGAACTCACAGAGATCTGCCAGCCTCTGCCTCCCAAGTGCTGGGATTAAAGGCGTGCACCACCACCGCCCAGCAACAACCTTGAGATTTCATCTTACTCCAGTCAGAATGGCACAGAACAACAAAACAAACAACAAAGTGGGTGTTAGTGTAGTAAGAAGGAAACTCTTCTTTGCTTTTGGTGGGCTTGCAAACTGTTACAGCCATCTAGAAATCAATGTGGAGAACTCTCAAAGAGCTAAAAGTATATTGACCCTAGGACCCAACTATATCACTCCTTGGCATATGCCAAAGGACTGGAACCTAAAAACGCATTTATCATATGATCTAGGTATTCTACTCCTTGACATATCCCCAAAGGACTCAGCATCCTTTGCCACAGATACTTGCTCAGCGATGCTCAGTGTTGTTCTGTTCACAATAGGGAGAAAATTAAAATAACCTAAATGTTCTTCAACTGATGAACATGTGATGAAATGTGGCAGGCATACATTATGGAATGCTATTCAGCTATAAATAAAAATGGAGCCATGAATAGTACAGGTAAAAAGACCTGAATCTAAAAGACTATATTAAGTGAGGTAATGCAGACCCAGAAAAATAAATGTAACATCTTCTCTTTCATTGGAGGACCCTATCCCCAAATCTTCAGATGTGAGTATATATCCTGGAGCAAGTATAGTTACCAGTAGGGACCATTGCCAGGGTTAGGGTGTTGGGAAGCAATAGTGAGGGGGATAGCAAGGTAAAAGTTGTTAGACCAGAGAAATTGGAAAAGGTGGTTTCTCTAATTAGGGAGGAGTGAGGGAAACAAATAGAGAAGTATGAAGGAGGAAGATAAAATAACAGTAAGGATATCATGAAAGGACATAAGAATTATCTAAACTACTAATTATCTACTGAAAAGCTAATATAAATAATGGAGAAAGATCAAGAAGATACAACCGTACTCAAAAAAAATATATAGACAAATAAGAAATGTTGAGAATGGAAGAAATAGTCTTCCTTTGGGAAGAGCACATCAACTAGTTATACAATGGCCAGCCCTGTAAACAAACATACAAGCAATATTATACAGACTGAGCAGGTTATATTTAGTAATACATTTGTTTATGATTAAAAAACGGAGGTCTTGAATTTAAAAGAGAGCAAGGAGATTATATAAGAAGGTTTGGCAGGGAGTAAAGGGAAAGAGAAAATGAGCTAATTCTATAATAATCTCAAATATAAAAGAAAAAAATTTAAGATAGTGGGAAACACTGTCCCTATCACCATCTCCAAAATCATGTGACTGCTGTCTTTACACATGCCAAGAAAAACATATACCACAACTTGTGTTTCCATCCCACATGCTGACAACTCTGTCACCAGAAAAATCAGTTAAACTTGTTTTTAACTGGAGGAGAAGAGCATTTGCATGGGAAGCTTCTGACACTTCTGCCTCCATTCCTCCTTGGAATTCCTTCAGCTGGGCAGAGGCCATTTCATATGCAGAACCTGAGCTACGAGCATGCTTGGAAGATGTGATATTTAGCTTTCTAAACTCCAGAAGATATAAAAGTAGATATGCAGTATGAGCTGAGATAGAATTAAATGAAAATATGCAATTTTTATTTATTTTTTATTTCTTCAAGTTACATCTCACTTGCAATCCCCTCCCTCCCCCACCCAGTTCCACCCTCTTCCCCCCCATCCTATACCTGTAACCGAACTTTTAAATTATTATTTAGCACTTATTTATTTATTACTAAATTCACTTATAACAAACACCAACAATTTCTTAACTATTAATCCTATAAATTCCTACAACCCCTTTAACCTATCCACTAAACCTATTGATAATCATAACAACTACTTTCATAACCTTTTATAATGATACAGTCTCTGGGGCAGGTCCTCAGTCGTCAGGAACACAGTATTTGTTGAAAATTCTTTAACACACTTAGCAGTCCTTCTTCTGGATCTCTCAGATGCAGGTTCGTCAGGGTAAGTTGGTTATTGCAGTCTCACCTTAAATAAGGCTTCATGCTTTCTTCTCTGTGGGAGACCCCAGCCGTCTGCAGGCCAACTTACTTCTTTTGAATCAGGAACTCAGCTGCTCTGCCTCAGTCCTTAAAGCCAGGCACCGTTTCCTTTAGGCCACTGTTTGGACAGATCAAACCCCTCTAGGCAAAAGCTGAGCCACAGGGTTTAGTCCTTGGCCTTTTGGTGTCTTGCTCAGGCTTTCTTTGCTCACCGGCTTCTTTCTGCTTCAGGGAGAGAGCTGGCCATCAATGGCCAGCCCTTTTTTCGGCAGGACTCTTGGAGCTCTCTAGCATCAGGGGCCTCTTCTCTCCTGGGCTCCACGCACTGTCCTCAAATAGGAGGAACTCTGTTTCAGCTTAATTTGGGCTCCGCCCACTTAGCAGCTGAAAACAATGTCAGGCCAGATACTTTGTTTCTTCAAGTCTTGAGTCTTTCCTGTTTTCCTGACTTCAAACTTGTTTTTCAGTCTATTGAGTCTTTCCTGTTTTTGCTGACTTCATGCTGATAATGCTCTTCAGGCCCTGAATTAAGAGACAGTATCAGAAACTCCTATATATTTCCTAAATCTAATTTATCTAACTCCTACATATACCCTTCTTTATTTTAGTTTAAGGTATATCGTTTTCCCCCCAAAGGCTCCCCCTTTCAGTCCAACGAATGGCTCTTTCTCTTATAACAATAAATACAATACAAAACAACAGAAAAAATTAGGCCACAATTATGAGAGTTATGGGGCTTAGCATACATTCCCAATGTCCAGTCCATATGTATTTGGCACCTGACTTTAACATTGTACTATCTAACCATCTCCATGAGTTTAAAGTTCTATATCTAACTCAGCTTCCATCCTAACTTGCATCACAATTTTAAAAACATCTTCTTAGATCCAGAACACCCTCTTGATCCCTAAACAACTCAAAATTTAACTATGAGACTCTAGCTATCTGTTCTTCAACCACCTCAGAGACCTGAGAGGGATAAATATATATGATTATATAGGAAGTGCAGGGCCAGCAGCTTCCAAAACTAAGAAATGACATACCAGTGGCTGCCTGGACAGTTCCCATTTTCTCTCCATACATTACAGCATCAGCCATTTGGCCCCATTTCTCTGACAGACATTGATTGTAAAGCAGGAATTATGAAGGACTTGCCTACCCTGCCTTGGCAGAGCTAGGCTGTCGACTTACTTGCTTCCAAGTTTGTCCTGTTTGGACAGCATTCTGACTACAGTTGAAGCAAGGGAATTTCTTGCCAAGAGATGGGCTTGCCACTAATTCAACCATTTCTATTGGAGATTCTTTGATGCTCATCTTCTACTTGGAGTAGAATAGGGGGTGCTGTCAGGAGCAGATATGTCTCAATATCAAAAAATCTTAAGTTAAGAAAACATCTTTAAATGCCATATTCTACAGATCTCTTGAGGTTTTTGAAGACCACCTATCTATCTCTGTATATTGGATAGGCAAATGTTGCTGTCTCTTAGCAACTTAATTTCTGATTAACTTAGAAAACAGCTGTGACACACTACTCTAGTATCTAGCAAAATGACATGCTTGAATGACTACTGGTTTTCATTTCTTAATTATCCTAAACAGTTTATGACAGTTGCTATATAAAGGCCAAAACGTCACATTTCATTTTAAAGCATTACCTAGGTACAATACCTTAAAAAGAGTTAACCTTAATTTTATCAATATACAAAGATCAATACCAATTTAGTCAAATGTAATCTTATGTCTGCATTTCAATATGTAGTGAGACTTCCTCAAAAGTCTACAACCACAACAACTCAAAATCACTAAGATTATTCAGCTTCACATATTGTTCCAGCCAGATCTTCAGTAAAGCCCTGAAGTTCAGCTTCTGTCTACAAACTTCTTAGGACATTTAAATAGCTAAGCACAAAAGGACTGAACATCAAATTATTCTATTAACATATTTAACCATTTTTTCCCTTCTTATTTAGGACCCAAACCAGTTTACTACATCCCAAATCAGCAGGAAGTCATTTTAAGAGAGCAACATCCCATCTCCCGAAGGTGGGGTGGATATTTCCCCCTTTTGGTCATTTGATGGGTTATAGATAATCTTGTTATTTGGAGGGGGGGATTACAAGCTGTCAAATGCTCTTGTTAAATAGGTTTTGGAGGTTATACCCAGGGACTTCTCTCTTTTTCTTTCTGTATCCTTTCTCTCCTATGTAGGGCTGAACAGATTTGAGAAAAAATGGAATATATAGACACAGTATAGGAATGATAAATAAAAAGGGACAGATTATTGAATATGCTCTTATATCTTTGTATATTGAAAAATATGCAGTTTATACCAAATCAGTGTCTTCCAATCCTAAAACAATTACTATAAACACAGTAAAATCTTCTCTATTTCTTGTAGTGGAAAACAGCTTCACTAAGCACCCAATTAAAAAGCAAACATGATCATCATTTGGAGATGTGTGAAAATCACACAATGAAATAAAGTAGTGGTGGTGTGTCCAAGGTCTTTCTAAATAAGCAAAATTTCAGTTGATACTTCAGTAATGAAAATTCATATATGCATTCAATAACAACTAGTAAACAATTTGAAGGAGAGTGAGGAAGAGTAAATAGGAGGACTTGGAGGGAGGAAAGGGAATGGATAAATGTAATTAAATTATAATTTCAAAATTAAAAAGTTAAAAGTAAGGTTATGTACAGATAGACCTCTGACTCTATCCACTGTAAGATCTTTTGGGGCAGAAATAAAAGAAATTCCTAAGTAGTTCAATGCCAGGTGTCAAGGAAAGACATGGATTGAAACAATTAATCATATTTTTGTCTGAACAGTTGGTGTAAACTGCTCACTTACCTGGTGAGAAAGCATGGGAAGGAATAAGAGTCATTAGAGACAGAGTAACTTTGGGAGGCATCTAAAACATCTAACATAAGATGCGCAGTTGTATGTATGAGAAGCCTTGGCCAAAGACATATGTGTGGAAATCACAGAAATTAAAGAAAGTACTTAGGAAAAGAAAGGCAACAAGAGTCCCTCATATTAAGTAAAACAATGATTGAAAAGTCACAGGTGGATTAAGCACTGAGGGGCAGGTAAGTGATTTCAATAAGAGATTTCATACACAGAAATAAGTGTCCAGTGGAGAGTCCACATATGAAAGAGGGAGACCTGCAAGCTTCACATCATCTGTGACCAAGAAAACACAAAGGAGAAGGTCATGGAGCATCTGGAAGAGGGAATAGGAGAGAGGAAATCAAGGGCCACCATTTGATAGTTTTTTAAGAAAAAGAGTATGGATGTAGCAAACATTGGAGATAGACACAATTATCTCACCCATGCCACTACATAGCTCAGGACCTCCAAGGTCCCCTAGGAATGAAGGCACTATACCAACCTCAAAACAGTTGGGGGTACCACAGAGATTAAGACTTTCAAGGAGGAGGAAGGAAAGGGTAGCCTCCCCTGTGCCCAGCATCTCTTGCCCTGGCTGGGGAACCATTTCTACATATCCTAGATAAGGGCCCCACACAATGTAGTACACACTTTGAGCTTTTGTCTTATAAACTAGACTCTACCAGAAACAGAAAGAGAAGCCAAAGGGCAGATCAGGACCCACTTGGGTCTGAGAACCCTGGTTTGGGAACCAGTAATTGTTCCAGAGCACAGGAGAAAAGATTCCTGGAGAGAGTTTCTGAGTCTTTATTATTTTCTTTACAATTGCATGATTCAGATGTCACCATACTTGCTTGCCAGTGAGAAGATCTCAAAAGGATATATAGAAAGTAGTGGGGACTTTCTTCCAGATAAAATTACACATAACAGAGAAAAGTCAATGTATATGTAAACAGACAATGCAGGCCTTTGATGTATAAGGTAAGCAAACACACTATTGTTGGGAAGACATGACATGTGTGGTGGGTTATGATTATATGTTGTGTATATTTATGCTGTTGTAGGCTGAAACAATGCATGTGGGTCTGAGAATTTCCATGTGGCTTTCTATATTTCTATGGCCAATTCTTTCAGGGTCCTCATAGTGGTCTCCATCTCAGGGTTTACAGACAGAGCTAACTGCATTCTACTTTGCTGTCCTACACCTGTTGCCCATTAGTGTACATGAAGGAACACACACACACACACACACACACACACACACACACACATACACACAGAGTGCATGCATGCAAACAACCTCAATTTACAATATAGTCCCTATTGATACGTCAGGCAAAAAATAAAATCAAAACCTGGCAGACCAAAGAAGAAATGTCTTGCAGTGCTCCCTGCCCTTGATGATCCATAAAGGCTGTCCCCTCTGATTTCCCACATTCCTAACTATTCTCCAGAACCCCCAGTTTGTTTCTACCCAGGATGCCCAGAATAACCCTCATGAGTTGTTTTTTATTTTATTCACCCTCTAAGATCCTCGGCTTCTACATTCAGAAATAACAGGCCTTCCACATATCCAGACAGACTAATGAAGCATTGTCAGTTAGTGGCACCACCTGTGTCCCCACCTGAACTTGCACTAGCTGACCAACTTATCAGGCTGGATGTGCTGGTGAGACTTTTTGAGGTACAGTGGAAACAACTGTGGGAGATTTAAAGTGGAGAATTGTTGACTGGGTGCAGTGTTTTAGTTTTAAAAGATGAAAAAAAATCTAGACATTTGCTGCAGAGAAATACAAATGTACGCAACAGTCCTGAAGTATGAACATTAAATGATAAGTTTTATGTGCTTGCCAAAATGAAACTAAAAATTTAAATCTCAGACAGGAGGCCTGTGAGTTCATGGAATGCATTGTGAGACCTTCTTTTCAAAACCAAACTGAACAAACAAACAGAAAAACCCAAACAAACCCCTCACCCCTGTCTGGTTCAGAGTGTAGTGATTCTTTGTCACATCTGGCCTTCTGTAGGAAATTTTGAACAGTGGCTTCAATGCAGCATCTCTGTGAAGACTGCCCCAACTTTGTGGGACAAATGGCCGATAAAACTAGATTAATAGAGAAATAAACAGACAGAAACAGGAAGCAGGGGCTGAGATGTAAGAAAGAAACCCTGCTATCCACCTCTTGGATGACATATTGAGGTAAAATTTAGTCAGAGGATTGAGAGTGAAGAAATAATCCCTGTGTCAAAGGTGGCTGTAAGGGAAGACAGACAGGGTAATCGGCTCTCCTCAAGAAGGAAGATTGGAATTGCTTTCTGAAAATATTTAGGAGATTTAAAAAACATACAGTACAGCAGGACACAACAAAAAATAATTACACTCAATGAATGCTTCAAATCTGTAAATTTACCCTATAAAAATATGTTTACAAAAGAAAATGGAGAAACACACAAAGATATTGTTTGCATCACATATAATATGCACAAAATGAAACAGTTTAAATTGCAAAAGTATGCATAGAGTTGCTAAATGGTATTGGAGAAAATTAGTAGATTACTACAGAACACGTGCCTTTATTTTTATTTTGGCTTATTTTTCAAGACCATTTAGATCACTGTGTGGTTTTGTGGTAAAATGTCTACAGAAAATATTGAAATCATTGGAAGAAAACAAAATAATGTACACACTATAGTTACAAGCTTGTAACGTAGGTGTTCAGTGGAACGAAGACTTGAGAGCAAATTACAGGGAAGAAAGGAATCCAGCAAAGGTGATCAAAATCCCAAATTTCTTTATTCCACATATTTTTAAACATTTTAATTGAAAAAAATAACTCGAAATTTTTGAAAACAAAGGATCTAGTAAATGTTATTTAAGTCATTGTGGGATAGGTCACTGGAAGGATCCATGACCACTGAGGCTGGATACTCTGTTCAAAGGTACTTGTTCATTTTTCCAAAGTACATGGCTTTTATATACAGTTCTGGCTCTGCCACCCATTATGTGATCCAAGGTGAGTAATTTAAACCTTGGGGGCTCTTGTTCCTTTTCTACAGTGACAATTAGATTGGTACTCATGTTTGTATATAGACAGCGGGAAACCACAGAATTCCCAGCATGTAGCCATCTCTAATTGTAAGCTTTAGACAAAATATATTCTTAAAGGACAAAGGGTGCAGTGAAGGTTAGGGATATGAGCAGTGGCAGGAAGTACAACCATCTGAGTAAGAAAGTAAGAAAGCAAATGGTTGGACCAAACCCATGTAGGAGATGGCCAAGAGAGTGACCACCTGGTAAATCTTAGGACACAGGACTTCTGGAAACTAGAGGCAAAATGCTCTATCTTTTCTTAAGAAGTTACCTATCTTTAAATAAGCGATTTAATCTTTCTTTTTTTTTAATAATTTATTTTTTATTTCTTCAAGTTACATCTCAATCACAATCCCCTCCCTACTCCCCCCTCCAGTTCCACCCTTCCACCCTCCTCCCCCTCAGCCCCACCATCCTCTTCCCTTCTTTTTTTTTTTTTTTTTTTTAGTTTAAGGTATTTCTTTTTCCCCCCCAACAGCTCTCCCTTTCAGTCCAAATAATGGTTCTTTTTCTTATAACTATAAATACAATACAAAACAACAGAAATAAATAGGCCACGATTATAAGAGTTATATGGCTTAGGATACATTCCCAATGTCCAGTCCATATGTATTTGGCACCTGACTTTAACATTCTACTATCTAACCATCTCCATGAGTTTAAAGTTCTATATCTAACTCAACTTTCATACTAACTTGCCTCATAATTTTAAAAATATCTTCTTAGATCCAGAACACCCTCTTGATTCCTAAACAACTCAAAATTTAACTATGACACTCTAGGTATCTATTCTTCAACCACCTCAGAGACCTGAGAGGGATAAATATATCTGATTATATAGGAAGTGCAGGGCCTGCAGCTTCCAATATAATCAGATATATTTATCCCTCTCAGG